>OX104111.1:2483661-2877842 GCA_944474755.1 Limnoperna fortunei
AATGTTACTTTCAATTCATTGTAATAAGGAAACCGTTTCTTTGTTCGGTAAAATACTGCAGTCGTGCTTACCGGACGACACTCGATGGCATTTCAAAATAAATGCTCAAGTAGAAAAAATGTTTGTTTCAGCTAGAACAACTCATGAAGACATAATTCAGATGTATATTTTAAGGATTTATCAATGCACAAACATTCAACCGCTGAAATTTAGGGGCTACCGATGGGGCCTCGACATTTGATTTTTTCTGCCGATTTTCGATTTTGTTGACATTTATGCACATCCGAGATACTTGGTTGGGGTGAAATCGACATTCTAAATCGATTGGCGCCATTTTCGAAAGGCTAGGATTTATGGTTTTTCTGAAAATCGCGATTTTTGCATGAAAAACCTATCTTCAACTTTCATGACCTGGAAATTTTTTTATCGTTCGTCAGAATGATTTCTACTGTAGCGACAAGTCAAGGACATCGATCCCCGAACTATTTGGCGTCCATTTTGTTTCACCATTCTCTGTGGTCTAGGATGAAATCTGCACACTACATTCTTATGGGGTCCCTTAGAAACACCCCCCCCCCCCTTTTTATTTTTGCAAGCTGGCGGAATACCCTCAAATTCCCCATGTTTTTGCCCATGCCTGGCACCAAATTTTATTGCGACATGTAGCAAGCTAAAAAAACAAAGCGAATCCAAAGGTACAAAAATTCACATGTCGCTGTACTGAAACCCAGGTGACCTTGACCTTTGACCTTGTGACCTTGGGCAAGGTCAAGGTGAAAGTTGACATTTTACCTATTACAAGTTATTGCCTATCTTTTACCGTTTCAAGGGAATAGCGATGGCGAGACAATGTCAAAATTTCAAACGTGACCTTGACCTTTGACCTTGTGCCCATTTTCAAGGTCAAGGTCAATGATGACCAATGATATAAGGTTTCATTTATATATCTGTTATAGTTACTGAGATATAGTGATCTAATGTAACTCACAATGCATATTATTGGTCTAAGGGGAGACAACTCTTATAAAATGTCAAATAAAAAAAGTGACGATTCAAGATCTTAATATGATACACATTTTGGTAAAGGTTTCAGTTCTCTATCTATTATAGTAAAGGAGGAGATCTGCACACAACAAAGGGTCAAAAATTAGAACATGACCTTGACCTTTGACCTTGTGACCTTTTTCAAGGTCAAGGTCAATGATGACCAACTGTGAAATATCTAGTCTTTATCACCTCTGGTTCATGAGTTACTCTGGTCAAAAATGTACTTGCAATACATAAGGGGAAATAACTCCTATAAGAAGGTGAAAATTTCTTTAATGCGATATGTTATAAAGTGTCGCAATCCTTCGCTGAACATTTTGGAACAACTTTTATTGCGATATCTTTTACAGTTTCAAAGTTAATCTGCACACAATCTTTTTCATGACAGGGGAAATAACTCCGTAAAGAAAAAGTGTTCGGTGTGACAGGGTCAACTGCGAAAGCGTAATGTCTCATACACCCATAGTACAAAAGGTCTTTTCCACATGTCGCGAAACAAAATTTATAATGGGAAAAGAAAACTTGGCGGAAAAAAATAAGAATAATAATAAGAAACAGAAGAATAACAGTAAGGCATTCCACTCGGAAGTGGAAAGCCTTAATAATATAGGTTCATTTGTGACTTCGCCACAAATAATCATGGCTTACCACTTCCATCGACATTTTTTTCACAGCGGCGTAAAAAAAATTCAGTTTTTTTTGTTTTTTTCTATATAAAAATCCATAACTGCATAAAATATGCGTGAAACGTAGCAGAAAACCATGCAAAAATGGCCTGTCACATCCTAGTCTCGAACCGACGATGTCAGTATTGGAAGACAGAGATGTAACCACTGCGCCACGGAAGCTTGTTGTTGAAATGTCAAATTTTGACGTATATATACCTTCTATGTGTTTTCTACATTTAAAATACAAAGACATTTTATATTGTTTTCGTGTATTTACCAATGAAATAAATAAGAAAGACAGAAAATTCTTTGATTTTTATTTATGAAATACAAATAAAACGCATTGATTTGACTGGTGGAAACGACTAAAGTCACGTGACATTTCTATATATTATCACGGAGTTGTTTTTTTTTTTTTTTTTTTTTTTTTTTTGTTGAAAAGATGACTTTTCAGGACGTCAACAGTGATGCTATTTTGACAGTTTAATTCAAAGGAATGTTACTTTCAATTCATTGTAATAAGGAAACCGTTTCTTTGTTCGGTAAAATACTGCAGTCGTGCTTACCGGACGACACTCGATGGCATTTCAAAATAAATGCTCAAGTAGAAAAAATGTTTGTTTCAGCTAGAACAACTCATGAAGACATAATTCAGATGTATATTTTAAGGATTTATCAATGCACAAACATTCAACCGCTGAAATTTAGGGGCTACCGATGGGGCCTCGACATTTGATTTTTTCTGCCGATTTTCGATTTTGTTGACATTTATGCACATCCGAGATACTTGGTTGGGGTGAAATCGACATTCTAAATCGATTGGCGCCATTTTCGAAAGGCTAGGATTTATGGTTTTTCTGAAAATCGCGATTTTTGCATGAAAAACCTATCTTCAACTTTCATGACCTGGAAATTTTTTTATCGTTCGTCAGAATGATTTCTACTGTAGCGACAAGTCAAGGACATCGATCCCCGAACTATTTGGCGTCCATTTTGTTTCACCATTCTCTGTGGTCTAGGATGAAATCTGCACACTACATTCTTATGGGGTCCCTTAGAAACACCCCCCCCCCCCTTTTTATTTTTGCAAGCTGGCGGAATACCCTCAAATTCCCCATGTTTTTGCCCATGCCTGGCACCAAATTTTATTGCGACATGTAGCAAGCTAAAAAAACAAAGCGAATCCAAAGGTACAAAAATTCACATGTCGCTGTACTGAAACCCAGGTGACCTTGACCTTTGACCTTGTGACCTTGGGCAAGGTCAAGGTGAAAGTTGACATTTTACCTATTACAAGTTATTGCCTATCTTTTACCGTTTCAAGGGAATAGCGATGGCGAGACAATGTCAAAATTTCAAACGTGACCTTGACCTTTGACCTTGTGCCCATTTTCAAGGTCAAGGTCAATGATGACCAATGATATAAGGTTTCATTTATATATCTGTTATAGTTACTGAGATATAGTGATCTAATGTAACTCACAATGCATATTATTGGTCTAAGGGGAGACAACTCTTATAAAATGTCAAATAAAAAAAGTGACGATTCAAGATCTTAATATGATACACATTTTGGTAAAGGTTTCAGTTCTCTATCTATTATAGTAAAGGAGGAGATCTGCACACAACAAAGGGTCAAAAATTAGAACATGACCTTGACCTTTGACCTTGTGACCTTTTTCAAGGTCAAGGTCAATGATGACCAACTGTGAAATATCTAGTCTTTATCACCTCTGGTTCATGAGTTACTCTGGTCAAAAATGTACTTGCAATACATAAGGGGAAATAACTCCTATAAGAAGGTGAAAATTTCTTTAATGCGATATGTTATAAAGTGTCGCAATCCTTCGCTGAACATTTTGGAACAACTTTTATTGCGATATCTTTTACAGTTTCAAAGTTAATCTGCACACAATCTTTTTCATGACAGGGGAAATAACTCCGTAAAGAAAAAGTGTTCGGTGTGACAGGGTCAACTGCGAAAGCGTAATGTCTCATACACCCATAGTACAAAAGGTCTTTTCCACATGTCGCGAAACAAAATTTATAATGGGAAAAGAAAACTTGGCGGAAAAAAATAAGAATAATAATAAGAAACAGAAGAATAACAGTAAGGCATTCCACTCGGAAGTGGAAAGCCTTAATAATATAGGTTCATTTGTGACTTCGCCACAAATAATCATGGCTTACCACTTCCATCGACATTTTTTTCACAGCGGCGTAAAAAAAATTCAGTTTTTTTTGTTTTTTTCTATATAAAAATCCATAACTGCATAAAATATGCGTGAAACGTAGCAGAAAACCATGCAAAAATGGCCTGTCACATCCTAGTCTCGAACCGACGATGTCAGTATTGGAAGACAGAGATGTAACCACTGCGCCACGGAAGCTTGTTGTTGAAATGTCAAATTTTGACGTATATATACCTTCTATGTGTTTTCTACATTTAAAATACAAAGACATTTTATATTGTTTTCGTGTATTTACCAATGAAATAAATAAGAAAGACAGAAAATTCTTTGATTTTTATTTATGAAATACAAATAAAACGCATTGATTTGACTGGTGGAAACGACTAAAGTCACGTGACATTTCTATATATTATCACGGAGTTGTTTTTTTTTTTTTTTTTTTTTTTTTTTTGTTGAAAAGATGACTTTTCAGGACGTCAACAGTGATGCTATTTTGACAGTTTAATTCAAAGGAATGTTACTTTCAATTCATTGTAATAAGGAAACCGTTTCTTTGTTCGGTAAAATACTGCAGTCGTGCTTACCGGACGACACTCGATGGCATTTCAAAATAAATGCTCAAGTAGAAAAAATGTTTGTTTCAGCTAGAACAACTCATGAAGACATAATTCAGATGTATATTTTAAGGATTTATCAATGCACAAACATTCAACCGCTGAAATTTAGGGGCTACCGATGGGGCCTCGACATTTGATTTTTTCTGCCGATTTTCGATTTTGTTGACATTTATGCACATCCGAGATACTTGGTTGGGGTGAAATCGACATTCTAAATCGATTGGCGCCATTTTCGAAAGGCTAGGATTTATGGTTTTTCTGAAAATCGCGATTTTTGCATGAAAAACCTATCTTCAACTTTCATGACCTGGAAATTTTTTTATCGTTCGTCAGAATGATTTCTACTGTAGCGACAAGTCAAGGACATCGATCCCCGAACTATTTGGCGTCCATTTTGTTTCACCATTCTCTGTGGTCTAGGATGAAATCTGCACACTACATTCTTATGGGGTCCCTTAGAAACACCCCCCCCCCCTTTTTATTTTTGCAAGCTGGCGGAATACCCTCAAATTCCCCATGTTTTTGCCCATGCCTGGCACCAAATTTTATTGCGACATGTAGCAAGCTAAAAAAACAAAGCGAATCCAAAGGTACAAAAATTCACATGTCGCTGTACTGAAACCCAGGTGACCTTGACCTTTGACCTTGTGACCTTGGGCAAGGTCAAGGTGAAAGTTGACATTTTACCTATTACAAGTTATTGCCTATCTTTTACCGTTTCAAGGGAATAGCGATGGCGAGACAATGTCAAAATTTCAAACGTGACCTTGACCTTTGACCTTGTGCCCATTTTCAAGGTCAAGGTCAATGATGACCAATGATATAAGGTTTCATTTATATATCTGTTATAGTTACTGAGATATAGTGATCTAATGTAACTCACAATGCATATTATTGGTCTAAGGGGAGACAACTCTTATAAAATGTCAAATAAAAAAAGTGACGATTCAAGATCTTAATATGATACACATTTTGGTAAAGGTTTCAGTTCTCTATCTATTATAGTAAAGGAGGAGATCTGCACACAACAAAGGGTCAAAAATTAGAACATGACCTTGACCTTTGACCTTGTGACCTTTTTCAAGGTCAAGGTCAATGATGACCAACTGTGAAATATCTAGTCTTTATCACCTCTGGTTCATGAGTTACTCTGGTCAAAAATGTACTTGCAATACATAAGGGGAAATAACTCCTATAAGAAGGTGAAAATTTCTTTAATGCGATATGTTATAAAGTGTCGCAATCCTTCGCTGAACATTTTGGAACAACTTTTATTGCGATATCTTTTACAGTTTCAAAGTTAATCTGCACACAATCTTTTTCATGACAGGGGAAATAACTCCGTAAAGAAAAAGTGTTCGGTGTGACAGGGTCAACTGCGAAAGCGTAATGTCTCATACACCCATAGTACAAAAGGTCTTTTCCACATGTCGCGAAACAAAATTTATAATGGGAAAAGAAAACTTGGCGGAAAAAAATAAGAATAATAATAAGAAACAGAAGAATAACAGTAAGGCATTCCACTCGGAAGTGGAAAGCCTTAATAATATAGGTTCATTTGTGACTTCGCCACAAATAATCATGGCTTACCACTTCCATCGACATTTTTTTCACAGCGGCGTAAAAAAAATTCAGTTTTTTTTGTTTTTTTCTATATAAAAATCCATAACTGCATAAAATATGCGTGAAACGTAGCAGAAAACCATGCAAAAATGGCCTGTCACATCCTAGTCTCGAACCGACGATGTCAGTATTGGAAGACAGAGATGTAACCACTGCGCCACGGAAGCTTGTTGTTGAAATGTCAAATTTTGACGTATATATACCTTCTATGTGTTTTCTACATTTAAAATACAAAGACATTTTATATTGTTTTCGTGTATTTACCAATGAAATAAATAAGAAAGACAGAAAATTCTTTGATTTTTATTTATGAAATACAAATAAAACGCATTGATTTGACTGGTGGAAACGACTAAAGTCACGTGACATTTCTATATATTATCACGGAGTTGTTTTTTTTTTTTTTTTTTTTTTTTTTTTGTTGAAAAGATGACTTTTCAGGACGTCAACAGTGATGCTATTTTGACAGTTTAATTCAAAGGAATGTTACTTTCAATTCATTGTAATAAGGAAACCGTTTCTTTGTTCGGTAAAATACTGCAGTCGTGCTTACCGGACGACACTCGATGGCATTTCAAAATAAATGCTCAAGTAGAAAAAATGTTTGTTTCAGCTAGAACAACTCATGAAGACATAATTCAGATGTATATTTTAAGGATTTATCAATGCACAAACATTCAACCGCTGAAATTTAGGGGCTACCGATGGGGCCTCGACATTTGATTTTTTCTGCCGATTTTCGATTTTGTTGACATTTATGCACATCCGAGATACTTGGTTGGGGTGAAATCGACATTCTAAATCGATTGGCGCCATTTTCGAAAGGCTAGGATTTATGGTTTTTCTGAAAATCGCGATTTTTGCATGAAAAACCTATCTTCAACTTTCATGACCTGGAAATTTTTTTATCGTTCGTCAGAATGATTTCTACTGTAGCGACAAGTCAAGGACATCGATCCCCGAACTATTTGGCGTCCATTTTGTTTCACCATTCTCTGTGGTCTAGGATGAAATCTGCACACTACATTCTTATGGGGTCCCTTAGAAACACCCCCCCCCCCTTTTTATTTTTGCAAGCTGGCGGAATACCCTCAAATTCCCCATGTTTTTGCCCATGCCTGGCACCAAATTTTATTGCGACATGTAGCAAGCTAAAAAAACAAAGCGAATCCAAAGGTACAAAAATTCACATGTCGCTGTACTGAAACCCAGGTGACCTTGACCTTTGACCTTGTGACCTTGGGCAAGGTCAAGGTGAAAGTTGACATTTTACCTATTACAAGTTATTGCCTATCTTTTACCGTTTCAAGGGAATAGCGATGGCGAGACAATGTCAAAATTTCAAACGTGACCTTGACCTTTGACCTTGTGCCCATTTTCAAGGTCAAGGTCAATGATGACCAATGATATAAGGTTTCATTTATATATCTGTTATAGTTACTGAGATATAGTGATCTAATGTAACTCACAATGCATATTATTGGTCTAAGGGGAGACAACTCTTATAAAATGTCAAATAAAAAAAGTGACGATTCAAGATCTTAATATGATACACATTTTGGTAAAGGTTTCAGTTCTCTATCTATTATAGTAAAGGAGGAGATCTGCACACAACAAAGGGTCAAAAATTAGAACATGACCTTGACCTTTGACCTTGTGACCTTTTTCAAGGTCAAGGTCAATGATGACCAACTGTGAAATATCTAGTCTTTATCACCTCTGGTTCATGAGTTACTCTGGTCAAAAATGTACTTGCAATACATAAGGGGAAATAACTCCTATAAGAAGGTGAAAATTTCTTTAATGCGATATGTTATAAAGTGTCGCAATCCTTCGCTGAACATTTTGGAACAACTTTTATTGCGATATCTTTTACAGTTTCAAAGTTAATCTGCACACAATCTTTTTCATGACAGGGGAAATAACTCCGTAAAGAAAAAGTGTTCGGTGTGACAGGGTCAACTGCGAAAGCGTAATGTCTCATACACCCATAGTACAAAAGGTCTTTTCCACATGTCGCGAAACAAAATTTATAATGGGAAAAGAAAACTTGGCGGAAAAAAATAAGAATAATAATAAGAAACAGAAGAATAACAGTAAGGCATTCCACTCGGAAGTGGAAAGCCTTAATAATATAGGTTCATTTGTGACTTCGCCACAAATAATCATGGCTTACCACTTCCATCGACATTTTTTTCACAGCGGCGTAAAAAAAATTCAGTTTTTTTTGTTTTTTTCTATATAAAAATCCATAACTGCATAAAATATGCGTGAAACGTAGCAGAAAACCATGCAAAAATGGCCTGTCACATCCTAGTCTCGAACCGACGATGTCAGTATTGGAAGACAGAGATGTAACCACTGCGCCACGGAAGCTTGTTGTTGAAATGTCAAATTTTGACGTATATATACCTTCTATGTGTTTTCTACATTTAAAATACAAAGACATTTTATATTGTTTTCGTGTATTTACCAATGAAATAAATAAGAAAGACAGAAAATTCTTTGATTTTTATTTATGAAATACAAATAAAACGCATTGATTTGACTGGTGGAAACGACTAAAGTCACGTGACATTTCTATATATTATCACGGAGTTGTTTTTTTTTTTTTTTTTTTTTTTTTTTTGTTGAAAAGATGACTTTTCAGGACGTCAACAGTGATGCTATTTTGACAGTTTAATTCAAAGGAATGTTACTTTCAATTCATTGTAATAAGGAAACCGTTTCTTTGTTCGGTAAAATACTGCAGTCGTGCTTACCGGACGACACTCGATGGCATTTCAAAATAAATGCTCAAGTAGAAAAAATGTTTGTTTCAGCTAGAACAACTCATGAAGACATAATTCAGATGTATATTTTAAGGATTTATCAATGCACAAACATTCAACCGCTGAAATTTAGGGGCTACCGATGGGGCCTCGACATTTGATTTTTTCTGCCGATTTTCGATTTTGTTGACATTTATGCACATCCGAGATACTTGGTTGGGGTGAAATCGACATTCTAAATCGATTGGCGCCATTTTCGAAAGGCTAGGATTTATGGTTTTTCTGAAAATCGCGATTTTTGCATGAAAAACCTATCTTCAACTTTCATGACCTGGAAATTTTTTTATCGTTCGTCAGAATGATTTCTACTGTAGCGACAAGTCAAGGACATCGATCCCCGAACTATTTGGCGTCCATTTTGTTTCACCATTCTCTGTGGTCTAGGATGAAATCTGCACACTACATTCTTATGGGGTCCCTTAGAAACACCCCCCCCCCCTTTTTATTTTTGCAAGCTGGCGGAATACCCTCAAATTCCCCATGTTTTTGCCCATGCCTGGCACCAAATTTTATTGCGACATGTAGCAAGCTAAAAAAACAAAGCGAATCCAAAGGTACAAAAATTCACATGTCGCTGTACTGAAACCCAGGTGACCTTGACCTTTGACCTTGTGACCTTGGGCAAGGTCAAGGTGAAAGTTGACATTTTACCTATTACAAGTTATTGCCTATCTTTTACCGTTTCAAGGGAATAGCGATGGCGAGACAATGTCAAAATTTCAAACGTGACCTTGACCTTTGACCTTGTGCCCATTTTCAAGGTCAAGGTCAATGATGACCAATGATATAAGGTTTCATTTATATATCTGTTATAGTTACTGAGATATAGTGATCTAATGTAACTCACAATGCATATTATTGGTCTAAGGGGAGACAACTCTTATAAAATGTCAAATAAAAAAAGTGACGATTCAAGATCTTAATATGATACACATTTTGGTAAAGGTTTCAGTTCTCTATCTATTATAGTAAAGGAGGAGATCTGCACACAACAAAGGGTCAAAAATTAGAACATGACCTTGACCTTTGACCTTGTGACCTTTTTCAAGGTCAAGGTCAATGATGACCAACTGTGAAATATCTAGTCTTTATCACCTCTGGTTCATGAGTTACTCTGGTCAAAAATGTACTTGCAATACATAAGGGGAAATAACTCCTATAAGAAGGTGAAAATTTCTTTAATGCGATATGTTATAAAGTGTCGCAATCCTTCGCTGAACATTTTGGAACAACTTTTATTGCGATATCTTTTACAGTTTCAAAGTTAATCTGCACACAATCTTTTTCATGACAGGGGAAATAACTCCGTAAAGAAAAAGTGTTCGGTGTGACAGGGTCAACTGCGAAAGCGTAATGTCTCATACACCCATAGTACAAAAGGTCTTTTCCACATGTCGCGAAACAAAATTTATAATGGGAAAAGAAAACTTGGCGGAAAAAAATAAGAATAATAATAAGAAACAGAAGAATAACAGTAAGGCATTCCACTCGGAAGTGGAAAGCCTTAATAATATAGGTTCATTTGTGACTTCGCCACAAATAATCATGGCTTACCACTTCCATCGACATTTTTTTCACAGCGGCGTAAAAAAAATTCAGTTTTTTTTGTTTTTTTCTATATAAAAATCCATAACTGCATAAAATATGCGTGAAACGTAGCAGAAAACCATGCAAAAATGGCCTGTCACATCCTAGTCTCGAACCGACGATGTCAGTATTGGAAGACAGAGATGTAACCACTGCGCCACGGAAGCTTGTTGTTGAAATGTCAAATTTTGACGTATATATACCTTCTATGTGTTTTCTACATTTAAAATACAAAGACATTTTATATTGTTTTCGTGTATTTACCAATGAAATAAATAAGAAAGACAGAAAATTCTTTGATTTTTATTTATGAAATACAAATAAAACGCATTGATTTGACTGGTGGAAACGACTAAAGTCACGTGACATTTCTATATATTATCACGGAGTTGTTTTTTTTTTTTTTTTTTTTTTTTTTTTGTTGAAAAGATGACTTTTCAGGACGTCAACAGTGATGCTATTTTGACAGTTTAATTCAAAGGAATGTTACTTTCAATTCATTGTAATAAGGAAACCGTTTCTTTGTTCGGTAAAATACTGCAGTCGTGCTTACCGGACGACACTCGATGGCATTTCAAAATAAATGCTCAAGTAGAAAAAATGTTTGTTTCAGCTAGAACAACTCATGAAGACATAATTCAGATGTATATTTTAAGGATTTATCAATGCACAAACATTCAACCGCTGAAATTTAGGGGCTACCGATGGGGCCTCGACATTTGATTTTTTCTGCCGATTTTCGATTTTGTTGACATTTATGCACATCCGAGATACTTGGTTGGGGTGAAATCGACATTCTAAATCGATTGGCGCCATTTTCGAAAGGCTAGGATTTATGGTTTTTCTGAAAATCGCGATTTTTGCATGAAAAACCTATCTTCAACTTTCATGACCTGGAAATTTTTTTATCGTTCGTCAGAATGATTTCTACTGTAGCGACAAGTCAAGGACATCGATCCCCGAACTATTTGGCGTCCATTTTGTTTCACCATTCTCTGTGGTCTAGGATGAAATCTGCACACTACATTCTTATGGGGTCCCTTAGAAACACCCCCCCCCCCCTTTTTATTTTTGCAAGCTGGCGGAATACCCTCAAATTCCCCATGTTTTTGCCCATGCCTGGCACCAAATTTTATTGCGACATGTAGCAAGCTAAAAAAACAAAGCGAATCCAAAGGTACAAAAATTCACATGTCGCTGTACTGAAACCCAGGTGACCTTGACCTTTGACCTTGTGACCTTGGGCAAGGTCAAGGTGAAAGTTGACATTTTACCTATTACAAGTTATTGCCTATCTTTTACCGTTTCAAGGGAATAGCGATGGCGAGACAATGTCAAAATTTCAAACGTGACCTTGACCTTTGACCTTGTGCCCATTTTCAAGGTCAAGGTCAATGATGACCAATGATATAAGGTTTCATTTATATATCTGTTATAGTTACTGAGATATAGTGATCTAATGTAACTCACAATGCATATTATTGGTCTAAGGGGAGACAACTCTTATAAAATGTCAAATAAAAAAAGTGACGATTCAAGATCTTAATATGATACACATTTTGGTAAAGGTTTCAGTTCTCTATCTATTATAGTAAAGGAGGAGATCTGCACACAACAAAGGGTCAAAAATTAGAACATGACCTTGACCTTTGACCTTGTGACCTTTTTCAAGGTCAAGGTCAATGATGACCAACTGTGAAATATCTAGTCTTTATCACCTCTGGTTCATGAGTTACTCTGGTCAAAAATGTACTTGCAATACATAAGGGGAAATAACTCCTATAAGAAGGTGAAAATTTCTTTAATGCGATATGTTATAAAGTGTCGCAATCCTTCGCTGAACATTTTGGAACAACTTTTATTGCGATATCTTTTACAGTTTCAAAGTTAATCTGCACACAATCTTTTTCATGACAGGGGAAATAACTCCGTAAAGAAAAAGTGTTCGGTGTGACAGGGTCAACTGCGAAAGCGTAATGTCTCATACACCCATAGTACAAAAGGTCTTTTCCACATGTCGCGAAACAAAATTTATAATGGGAAAAGAAAACTTGGCGGAAAAAAATAAGAATAATAATAAGAAACAGAAGAATAACAGTAAGGCATTCCACTCGGAAGTGGAAAGCCTTAATAATATAGGTTCATTTGTGACTTCGCCACAAATAATCATGGCTTACCACTTCCATCGACATTTTTTTCACAGCGGCGTAAAAAAAATTCAGTTTTTTTTGTTTTTTTCTATATAAAAATCCATAACTGCATAAAATATGCGTGAAACGTAGCAGAAAACCATGCAAAAATGGCCTGTCACATCCTAGTCTCGAACCGACGATGTCAGTATTGGAAGACAGAGATGTAACCACTGCGCCACGGAAGCTTGTTGTTGAAATGTCAAATTTTGACGTATATATACCTTCTATGTGTTTTCTACATTTAAAATACAAAGACATTTTATATTGTTTTCGTGTATTTACCAATGAAATAAATAAGAAAGACAGAAAATTCTTTGATTTTTATTTATGAAATACAAATAAAACGCATTGATTTGACTGGTGGAAACGACTAAAGTCACGTGACATTTCTATATATTATCACGGAGTTGTTTTTTTTTTTTTTTTTTTTTTTTTTTTGTTGAAAAGATGACTTTTCAGGACGTCAACAGTGATGCTATTTTGACAGTTTAATTCAAAGGAATGTTACTTTCAATTCATTGTAATAAGGAAACCGTTTCTTTGTTCGGTAAAATACTGCAGTCGTGCTTACCGGACGACACTCGATGGCATTTCAAAATAAATGCTCAAGTAGAAAAAATGTTTGTTTCAGCTAGAACAACTCATGAAGACATAATTCAGATGTATATTTTAAGGATTTATCAATGCACAAACATTCAACCGCTGAAATTTAGGGGCTACCGATGGGGCCTCGACATTTGATTTTTTCTGCCGATTTTCGATTTTGTTGACATTTATGCACATCCGAGATACTTGGTTGGGGTGAAATCGACATTCTAAATCGATTGGCGCCATTTTCGAAAGGCTAGGATTTATGGTTTTTCTGAAAATCGCGATTTTTGCATGAAAAACCTATCTTCAACTTTCATGACCTGGAAATTTTTTTATCGTTCGTCAGAATGATTTCTACTGTAGCGACAAGTCAAGGACATCGATCCCCGAACTATTTGGCGTCCATTTTGTTTCACCATTCTCTGTGGTCTAGGATGAAATCTGCACACTACATTCTTATGGGGTCCCTTAGAAACACCCCCCCCCCCTTTTTATTTTTGCAAGCTGGCGGAATACCCTCAAATTCCCCATGTTTTTGCCCATGCCTGGCACCAAATTTTATTGCGACATGTAGCAAGCTAAAAAAACAAAGCGAATCCAAAGGTACAAAAATTCACATGTCGCTGTACTGAAACCCAGGTGACCTTGACCTTTGACCTTGTGACCTTGGGCAAGGTCAAGGTGAAAGTTGACATTTTACCTATTACAAGTTATTGCCTATCTTTTACCGTTTCAAGGGAATAGCGATGGCGAGACAATGTCAAAATTTCAAACGTGACCTTGACCTTTGACCTTGTGCCCATTTTCAAGGTCAAGGTCAATGATGACCAATGATATAAGGTTTCATTTATATATCTGTTATAGTTACTGAGATATAGTGATCTAATGTAACTCACAATGCATATTATTGGTCTAAGGGGAGACAACTCTTATAAAATGTCAAATAAAAAAAGTGACGATTCAAGATCTTAATATGATACACATTTTGGTAAAGGTTTCAGTTCTCTATCTATTATAGTAAAGGAGGAGATCTGCACACAACAAAGGGTCAAAAATTAGAACATGACCTTGACCTTTGACCTTGTGACCTTTTTCAAGGTCAAGGTCAATGATGACCAACTGTGAAATATCTAGTCTTTATCACCTCTGGTTCATGAGTTACTCTGGTCAAAAATGTACTTGCAATACATAAGGGGAAATAACTCCTATAAGAAGGTGAAAATTTCTTTAATGCGATATGTTATAAAGTGTCGCAATCCTTCGCTGAACATTTTGGAACAACTTTTATTGCGATATCTTTTACAGTTTCAAAGTTAATCTGCACACAATCTTTTTCATGACAGGGGAAATAACTCCGTAAAGAAAAAGTGTTCGGTGTGACAGGGTCAACTGCGAAAGCGTAATGTCTCATACACCCATAGTACAAAAGGTCTTTTCCACATGTCGCGAAACAAAATTTATAATGGGAAAAGAAAACTTGGCGGAAAAAAATAAGAATAATAATAAGAAACAGAAGAATAACAGTAAGGCATTCCACTCGGAAGTGGAAAGCCTTAATAATATAGGTTCATTTGTGACTTCGCCACAAATAATCATGGCTTACCACTTCCATCGACATTTTTTTCACAGCGGCGTAAAAAAAATTCAGTTTTTTTTGTTTTTTTCTATATAAAAATCCATAACTGCATAAAATATGCGTGAAACGTAGCAGAAAACCATGCAAAAATGGCCTGTCACATCCTAGTCTCGAACCGACGATGTCAGTATTGGAAGACAGAGATGTAACCACTGCGCCACGGAAGCTTGTTGTTGAAATGTCAAATTTTGACGTATATATACCTTCTATGTGTTTTCTACATTTAAAATACAAAGACATTTTATATTGTTTTCGTGTATTTACCAATGAAATAAATAAGAAAGACAGAAAATTCTTTGATTTTTATTTATGAAATACAAATAAAACGCATTGATTTGACTGGTGGAAACGACTAAAGTCACGTGACATTTCTATATATTATCACGGAGTTGTTTTTTTTTTTTTTTTTTTTTTTTTTTTGTTGAAAAGATGACTTTTCAGGACGTCAACAGTGATGCTATTTTGACAGTTTAATTCAAAGGAATGTTACTTTCAATTCATTGTAATAAGGAAACCGTTTCTTTGTTCGGTAAAATACTGCAGTCGTGCTTACCGGACGACACTCGATGGCATTTCAAAATAAATGCTCAAGTAGAAAAAATGTTTGTTTCAGCTAGAACAACTCATGAAGACATAATTCAGATGTATATTTTAAGGATTTATCAATGCACAAACATTCAACCGCTGAAATTTAGGGGCTACCGATGGGGCCTCGACATTTGATTTTTTCTGCCGATTTTCGATTTTGTTGACATTTATGCACATCCGAGATACTTGGTTGGGGTGAAATCGACATTCTAAATCGATTGGCGCCATTTTCGAAAGGCTAGGATTTATGGTTTTTCTGAAAATCGCGATTTTTGCATGAAAAACCTATCTTCAACTTTCATGACCTGGAAATTTTTTTATCGTTCGTCAGAATGATTTCTACTGTAGCGACAAGTCAAGGACATCGATCCCCGAACTATTTGGCGTCCATTTTGTTTCACCATTCTCTGTGGTCTAGGATGAAATCTGCACACTACATTCTTATGGGGTCCCTTAGAAACACCCCCCCCCCCTTTTTATTTTTGCAAGCTGGCGGAATACCCTCAAATTCCCCATGTTTTTGCCCATGCCTGGCACCAAATTTTATTGCGACATGTAGCAAGCTAAAAAAACAAAGCGAATCCAAAGGTACAAAAATTCACATGTCGCTGTACTGAAACCCAGGTGACCTTGACCTTTGACCTTGTGACCTTGGGCAAGGTCAAGGTGAAAGTTGACATTTTACCTATTACAAGTTATTGCCTATCTTTTACCGTTTCAAGGGAATAGCGATGGCGAGACAATGTCAAAATTTCAAACGTGACCTTGACCTTTGACCTTGTGCCCATTTTCAAGGTCAAGGTCAATGATGACCAATGATATAAGGTTTCATTTATATATCTGTTATAGTTACTGAGATATAGTGATCTAATGTAACTCACAATGCATATTATTGGTCTAAGGGGAGACAACTCTTATAAAATGTCAAATAAAAAAAGTGACGATTCAAGATCTTAATATGATACACATTTTGGTAAAGGTTTCAGTTCTCTATCTATTATAGTAAAGGAGGAGATCTGCACACAACAAAGGGTCAAAAATTAGAACATGACCTTGACCTTTGACCTTGTGACCTTTTTCAAGGTCAAGGTCAATGATGACCAACTGTGAAATATCTAGTCTTTATCACCTCTGGTTCATGAGTTACTCTGGTCAAAAATGTACTTGCAATACATAAGGGGAAATAACTCCTATAAGAAGGTGAAAATTTCTTTAATGCGATATGTTATAAAGTGTCGCAATCCTTCGCTGAACATTTTGGAACAACTTTTATTGCGATATCTTTTACAGTTTCAAAGTTAATCTGCACACAATCTTTTTCATGACAGGGGAAATAACTCCGTAAAGAAAAAGTGTTCGGTGTGACAGGGTCAACTGCGAAAGCGTAATGTCTCATACACCCATAGTACAAAAGGTCTTTTCCACATGTCGCGAAACAAAATTTATAATGGGAAAAGAAAACTTGGCGGAAAAAAATAAGAATAATAATAAGAAACAGAAGAATAACAGTAAGGCATTCCACTGGAAAGTGGAAAGCCTTAATAAGAAACAGAGTAAAAACAATAAGTCTCCAAACTTCGTTTGGGAGACTTAATTAAAATTTACGTTTCGCGAAACGTGAAGTCTCCCAAACGAAGTTACTGATAGTCCTGTGCAGCCTGTGAATCACCTTATATTTGACTTTACAGGTTGCTATTCACCTAGATTTCAAATTCTAATAAAATTGAAAAAAATGGTAAATTTTCAAATTTTACTGGTATTCTGTTGACACAGACATGTTTCACCTGTCCCACATGAACGTTTGCCTAAAAGAGAATAACAAAAATAAAGTAAGTGGAGCGTGACGCCAGGGGCATACATATGAACATTGAAATGCTATTGCAACTGATGTAGACAAATGCTAATATGTAACTGCAGACAAATATCAATGGTCTACCATCAATGCTTCATATTAAACAGACACAAGAAACAAGAGGCCCTAAGGGTCCTGTATCGCTGACCTGGAATTTTTGCTATCAAGGAGCAATAGCTTATACAACAAGGAGCTGTTTGACAACTTCGGCCCAATGAAGACTTTTGTAGTGCTTGATGAGCTGAACATTTCAGCAATTGAAAGTTTTTCTCTATCTACTATCGTTCTCAAGTTACAGGCAAAAAACACCCAAAATCGCTATTTTTGACTTTTCAAGAGAGATAACTATTACAAGAAGCAGTCTGACAAAGTCAAACCAATGGAGACTTTTGTAGAGCTTGATGAGCTGAGCATTTCAGCAAGTAAAAGTTTTTCTTCATCTACTATCGTTCTCAAGTTAAAGGCAAAAAACCCCAAAAAATCGCTTTTTTTTACATTTCAAGAGAGATAACTCCTACAAGGAGCCATATGACAACTTCGAACCATAAAGTCTTTTGTGGAGCTTGATGATCTGAACATTTTAGCAATTTAAAGTTTTTCTCTATCTACTATCGTTCTCAAGTTATAGGCAAACAAGAGGCCCCAAATTTACTTTAAGAACCCAATTTCATTGAATTCCAACGTTGTTGATTTTTTGCCGATTTGGCAACTTCGGCGGCCATTTTACAAAAAATAGCGCGTCATATAAAAATTCTGAGTTTGAGTTGACCATTGAACTCGACATACTAAATTTACTTTAGGAACCAATTTTCATTGAGTTCCGACAATGTTGAATTTTTGACGATTTGGCGACTTTGGTGGCCATTTTTAAAAAAATGGCGGGTCGTATAAAAAATCTGAGTGTACCGTTGAACTCGGCATACCAAATTTACTTTTAGAACCTATTTTCGTTGAATTATGACAATGTTGAATTTTTGCCCATTTGGCAACTTTGGCGGCCATTTTACAAAAAATGGCGCGTCGTATAAAAATTCTGAGTTGACCATTGGACTCGGCATACCAAATTTACTGTTAAAACCCATTTTCGTTGAAATCCGACAAACTTGAATTTTTGGCGATTCGGCGGCCATTTTGAAAATGGCGGCCGGTTCGCGCGCGATTTTTTGCCAAAAATAAATCAAGACCACTATGCTGAACCTACATACCAAGTTTCATCGAAATCCATCTGGCGGTTCTCCGGGAACTGCATTTTGGCGGGAAAACTTAAATGGCGGCCATTTTGAAAGTGGCGGCCATCTTGGAAATTCCGAAAGATGATTGCACATCTAGCCAATAGGGTCTAACATCCTACCAAGTTTCAAATTGATCCCATTTACGGTTTCTGAGAAAAGTGTCGGAAATCTCTACGGGGAAACCAGGAGAAGAATAATAATAATAATAATAAGAAACAGAGTAAAAACAATAAGTCTCCAAACTTCGTTTGGGAGACTTAATTAAACATGATTGTGTTGGGATGCCAACACAGAAGTCGCCCAAATCCCCATGGATAGTATTCCATTCAAATCAGTACATCAAAATACCTCTAGAAATCAAATTTCGTTAAAATCGGACAAAGTTGATGTTTTTGGGGGCGGGTGTGGTAAAACGGCGGCCATTTTAAAATGGCGGCTTTTGCATCAAATTTGTTTTCGCCACACTGCTCAGGATGGTTAACTCTACCAGTGTACCAATTTTCATTAAAATCCATCCACCCATCTCCGAGATCTGAGAGGGGGCCAAAAATCTTTAACGGCGGCCATTTTGAAAATGGCGGCCATTTTGAAAATTTCAAAAGTGGATCGCACACCTCTGAGTGACCCTCCACCCACCTCAGCAGGTTCAGTACATCAAAATACGTCTAGAAATCAAATTTCGTTGAAATCGGACAAAGTTGACATTTTTGGGGGGCGGGTGTGGTAAAACGGCGGCCATTTTAAAATGGCGGCGTTCGGATCAAATTTTTTTTCGCCACACTGCTCAGGATGGTTAACTCTACCAGTGTACCAATTTTCATTAAAATCCATCCAGCCATCTCCGAGATCTGAGAGGGGGCCAAAAATCTTTAACGGCGGCCATTTTGAAAATGGCGGCCATTTTGAAAATTTCAAAAGTGGATGGCACACCTCTGAGTGACCCTCCACCCACCTCAGCAGGTTTTATCTTGATTGGTCAAAGCGTTTTCAAAAAATGTGTCGGACAAGTTGGCGATTAAGAAAAATGTGTGGAAAAGAATAATAATAATAATAATAATAATAATAATAATAAGAAACGGTGCAAACACAATAAGTCTCCCAAAAAAAATTTTTTTGGGCGACTTAATAATAATAATAATAATAATAATAATAATAATAAGAAACGGTGCAAAAACAATAAGTCTCCCAAAACTTTGTTTTGGGCGACTTAATAATAACAAGTGCTGATTGTGATTGCAAGCAAGTCACAAAAAAATCCCCTCCCGTGCCCACTTTTGTCACAATTCGGACAACTTTTCAATTTTCGCACTTTGGCGGCCATTTTGAATATGGCGGCCACCTTGGACTTTGGCAGCCATCTTGGATTTGTTCGACATGTTGTTCGTAATATCAATATTGACCTAAATGCCAATTTTTGTTGAAATCAGACAACTTTTCAATATTCGCACTTTGGCAGCCATTTTGAATATGACAGCCATCTTGGATTTGTTCGAAAGTGTCGCCATGTTGTTCGTAATATCAATATTGACCTAAATGCCAATTTTCGTTGAAATCGGACAACTTTTCAATTTTCGCACTTTGGCGGCCATTTTGAATATGGCGGCCATCTTGGACTTTGGCGGCCATCTTGGATTTGTTCAAACATGTCACCATGTTGTTCGTAATATCAATATTCACCTAAATGCCAATTTTCGTTGAAATCGGACAACTTTTCAATTTTCGCACTTTGGAGGCCATTTTGAATATGGCGGCCATCTTGGACTTTGGCGGCCATCTTTGATTTGTTCGAACATGTCACCATGTTGTTCGTAATATCAATATTGACCTAAATGCCAATTTTCGTTGAAATCGGACAACGTTTCAATTTTCGCACTTTGGCGGCCATTTTGAATATGGTGGCCATCTTGGATTTTTCGGAAAATGGTCCCATATTGTCCGGGACCTTAATATTGACCTATAAACCTATTTTGGTTCATATCCATATTGTTTGTGATTTTTTATGATTAATTTTGTATTTTTTTCAAATTCAAAATGGCCGCCAATCCAAGATGGCCGCCATTTTCAAAATTTCGAAATCGGAAACAACATTTCCTAGTGGTGACCTATCTTTCTGGTAAGTTTCATTGACCTATGTCTTTTCGTCTTCGAGAAATCCTACGGACAAAGTTAGGTCCAGAAGAAGAAGAAGAAGAAGAAGAAGAAGAAGAAGAAGAAGAAGAAGAAGAATTTTTGAATTTTCAATACCCTTTATTAAATAAAACAATATATCACAGTAGTACAAGGTATCAAAAATTCAAGTAACATAAAATATAATCCTTACAAATACATTATTATGACAAGCTATTTAACAATTTTGAAAATACATATAATTATATAGACTTTAAACCCAAAAGTATAAAAAAATACAATAGAAATATAAAAGACTTTGTCCAACTGATCAAAGTCAGTTTAAACTGATACAAGCCAGTTTAAACTTTAAACATTATTACCTACCTATATTAAAATTAAAGAACCCTATAAATGACTTTGTCCAAATGATCAAAGTCAACATGGACTGGTACACGCCAGTCCATGTTTTAACCTTTAACACATCGCGGTTCACAATATATAAACAAGACAAGAAAATAAAAAAATAAAAATACAAATACAATTAAAATAACTTACCATTAAATATTAACAAAAAGCTTGTCATTTGAAATGAAACACAATATATTACCAAAACACCAAAAATCTGAAAAGAAATCAACATTATTTAAAAACTTACAATATGCAAATTCTATTGCCAACCGGGCGCGGATGCGCGACCTAAATTCCTTGAGTGGATCTGTCTCTCCGCCTCTGGTTCTTAGGTGTTGCAGGGTCACATAGGTGGCCATCTTCACCTGGGTGGCAATCCACTGGAACAGTCGTCTTGGGATCCTGTACCGCTTGGTCCATCGTTGCGTGTTGGTACATTCTCCCAACACGACTGTTCCGTCCTTCATCATCATTGGTTGTCTGGTAGCCTCTGGACAGCCGACCCTGGATGACGTGTGGTCGGCTGATACTGGAAATTCTGGACAGCTGATCCTAGGTAGCGGTGGATCAGCTGGACTCGATCTCCTTACTGGACAGCTGTCCGAGGATGGCGTGTGGACAGCTGGAGGAGATCGATTTGCACTGACCTTAGGTGGCGTTTGGTCAGTGCTAGAAAAAGTAAATGGTCCAAATATTAAAGAGTCTTTGGAACTAATATCATTTGGAATTAAATTGAATACAATATTTTGAACATAACTTAAAAGCCCTTGTAAACGTGGACAGGAAACAAAAATATGATACAAGTCCTCTTGCAAACCACAAGAGGGACATGCATCCGACTGCTGATAACCAGCTTTACAGAAAAATTTACCGGTTGAAATAGCACCATGAAGGATTCTCCAGTTAAGGTCACCTTCATGCATGCTATGAGGATATTCATAAACATGACTATATATGACATTAGGGGGAATATTTAATTGTAAAATATTACACCTAGGGGATATTAACTTTTTAGTATGGAAATTATTAAAATTTTGAACAACAGATAACAAATAAATCACTTTCTTGGGACATTTATCTAGAACAACGCCCTTACTTAATTCAGGCGCATTGTCAACATCTAATTTAAAAATGTATTGGTGAACAACACCAACATCAATATCATTATTTAAAAAACGGTCAATCAATATAGTCCACTCCGGAGGAAAAGACGACCATAGTAAATCTAGATGTTGTTGGATACAGCGTTCAGAACGAATGCTTAATATGCCAACAAGATCTGCTGCAGTTAATTTTCTTTTCAAACTAGTATCAAAAAGATCTTTAACTTTGGTCATACAGGCAATTACAAAATTTTCAAAATAAAAAGGTTCATCGGTTTTAGGGTTAACTAATAAAGGGTTAAAAAACAAAGGTTCTTCTAAAATGTCTGCAACTGAGATGTCATCTATTTTTATTCTAGACGATTCAAAATATTTCCAGGCTTTTATTAAATCTTGATAAAAGCTTGGGATGTTAGTATATTGAAAATCCCCATCAAGTAATAACAATTGAACATCATAATTCAAATTAGAAACAGTAGACAAAAAATATTTACAAAAATAGTAACAAGGATGAACTTCTTCACCATTCATTAATGTCAAGAATCTGTACATAAACTGAATTCGAAAATCACGAATTCTAGATAAAATATGAACCAAACCCTGTCCTCCAGTACATACAGGAAGATATAACATTTCTTTGGAAACCCAATGTTTTCCTTGCCATAAAAAATCAACAAATTTATTTTGTATGGCGCTAATAATTTCATCGGGCACGGCCACAGAATTTAATCGATGCCACAATTTTGACGCGGAAAGTAAATTAATAACAAGTGTTCGCCCTCTTAGTGACAAACCGCGGGCAAAAGGCTTCCACCTGTCAAGTTTGACAGAAATATCTTCCTCCATCCCTTCCCAATTTTGTTTATAAAAATCTCTATTGTTTCCAACAAAAGTACCTAAAACCTTTAAACCTTTATTATTCCACTTGAGACCAAGTGGACAATCATTTCTATTTTTCCAACTTCCAACCCACAAACCTTCGGACTTTTGTAAATTAATTTTTGAATTAGAAGCTTTCTGGTATATATCTAACCAGAAAGACAACCTATCAAAATCAGAGTCCTGCGTTAACAGAGTATCCAAATCATCTGCATATGCAGATAAACAACTTTTCTTACCATCAGATAATGGTAGTTCAAGGCCTGATAAGCCGTCTTTTGACCTTAGTTTGTGTAAAAGAGGTTCAAGGCATATGGCATATAATTGACCAGACAAGGAACATCCTTGTCGTATACCTCTTTTAAATTGAAAAGGGGACGATAACGAGTTATTAATTTTAAGTAAACTATGTACATCTGTATAAATAGTTTTTATACAGGATATAAAATAATCTCCAAAACCGAAGGCTTCTAATGTCTTCATCAAATAACTATGATGAACACGATCAAAAGCCTTCTCTTGGTCAAGGGAAACAATAGCAAGGGGGATATTATCCTGATTAGCATAACACGTAGCATCAGAAATAAAACGAATATTATCACTTATATGACGACCGGGAACACAATAACTTTGATCGATATTTAATATATCGGGTAAAACGTAACGGAGTCTTAGCGAGAAAGCTCTCGTTAATATTTTATAGTCGCAACAGAGAAGAGACACTGGTCTCCAGTTTTTCAACAAGCTACTGTCACCTTTCTTTGGAATCATCGTCAGAACGGCTCTTCTGCACGAAAGTGGAAGTCTGTTTTCTTCAATAGAAGAAACAAAAACTTCGTGCATATCCTTACCAACGATGTTCCAAAATGTTTTGTAAAATTCACTAGGCAACCCATCAATACCAGGGGACTTATTATTATTCATTTTTAAAACGGCACAGGACAATTCATCATAACTTATAACATTATCTTATGTTTGTTTTTGGGTTTCACTTATTGTAGGGAGGTCTTTCAGAATTTCATTTTGACAACTTTCATCAACAGGATCGGGGCTATATAAATCGGAGTAAAAATTTCTGGCAAGGGTTTTTATTTCCTGATCTGAATCGGTTATACTGCCATCAGGCAAGGTTAAATGGGATAATGATTTCTTTGTACCACGTTTCTTTTCAAGGTCAAAAAAGAATTTTGTAGGTTTATCTGAATCATTAACATATTTGAATCTTGAACGAACCCAAGCACCACGGGCCTGGATTCGTTCAAGTTCAGATAACTGTTGCTGCTTCTCAATTAAAATGGTATTGAGATCAGGGTTTGCGAAAATATTTGATTTTAATAATTGAATATCGCACTGCAAACTATCAAATTTACGTTTAAAATCATAACTCTTTTTAACAGAAAATTCTTGCGAAAGTTCCTTTATTTTATATTTTCCTCGATCCCACCAATCTTGAATACACTTGAACTCAGATTTCTGTAATCGCCAAGAAATCCAGAAGTTATTAATTATATCAACATACGATTTATCTTCTAAAAGAGATGTATTTAAACACCAGTATGCACTCTTCTGTTTACCTTGAATTTCTTTAAAGTAAACACGAACAAAATCGTGATCCGAATATGTACATTCTTTTATTTCAGATGATCTGATGAACTGACTGTAATGTTTGGAGATATAAATTCGATCGAGTCTTGCGGCGACACCGTCATTTCTCGACCAAGAATATATTTTATCATACGGATGAATATTACGAAACGTATCAATAAATTTGAAACGTTTAACAATATTTTTAAATTCATTACAAGAATGGGGGTGGGGTTCAACATCTCCTGTCCTATCTAAGGAAGGATTGGTAGTACAATTAAAATCACCTCCAAGAAATATTGGATAGGAAGAATCAAGTTGATTCAAATGGTGTTTTAAACATTTTAAAAAGTCAAGTTTTTCTTTGGGACAGGTAGGGGAATAGATATTCAACAAATAAACAGTTTCCTCCTGTAATTTGATAGTAGCATGTAAAATGCGACCGGGTAAAATAATTTTATGATCTAGAATAGTATATTCTAAATTATTAGAAAAACATATAGCTAATCCAGCAGAAATAGTTGAGAGATGAGAGAACACTATTTCTCCTCTCCATATCATTTTCCAAATACCTTCATCAGAAGGAATGGTATGGGTATCTTGGAGAAAAACTATATCTGCATTCAATTTAGATTTCAAAGAATCTAATATAAAATATCTTTTAAAAGAGTCACGACAACCTTGAGTGTTCAGTGAGACTAATGAAAAACCGGACATTAAAATTGTAGTGAAAAAACAGAGCAATAATGCATACTTAATAGGAAAAATCATATTGACTTGGATAAAAAGTATTTCTAAGCATGTGTTTTAATATACGCCTTTAACTTCTTTATTAATTTGTTCAAACGGGCTTTCAACTGAGAAGACGACTCAGGATTTCTTCTGCGGTCAATGAAATCTTGACACAATTGGCGTATGTTGGTCGTGTACTCTAAACACTTCTCAACAGGTTTTTTGTTACTTTTAAGTTCTAAAAGTAGTCTGTCCAGCTCTTCAATCGATAATTTTTGCTCGGTATCCACGACGATTTGGGATACGTTTTGTTCTGACAAATCCGAGGAAATAGATTCAATGTCTACATCCTCTTCTTCGGTGGTGTTCACAATAATATTAGATGGCGGGGGTAAATCCCATATACTGATATCATCCTGAGCAGATGATTCAGTGATTTTGTCGGTTGTAGGGGTTTTCACACAAATCAGTGAATCACTGTTTTCTGCTTTACGTTTCATTGCAGACTTAGGCACCATAAGATCTTGCACCTTTTCAACGGGAGCGTGGACATCTACAATGACCGTAGATTCCACTGCTTGTTTATTAACAGTAGCATTAACTGTGGTGTTGGAAGCATCGTCCTGATTCCCAGAAGCACTGGCACCAGAGTCCGAAGCAACAGATTGCTCGGCGGTCCCAGTTGGGGGTACACGTTCCGCCGTATATGGGGCATGTGTGTTTGCTACTGATGTTTTGTTATCCGTTTTAGTTTTGTTTTCTGGACATCTGCTTTGAATGTGTCCAATCTGTTTGCATTTAAAACAAACCACATCATCGTTTAAAAAGATTCTGTAATTTTGTCTTTGATAATGCATATCAAAGTATTCTGGTAAGCATTGGTTAGAGTGGGGAATAAGAGAAACTTGACGTCTAAATGACTTGACGTGTTTCAGGGTTGGGATTTTTATGCCTAATGGTATGGGTTTGATGTCTGAAATGATGCGCCCATAGCGCATCAATTCATCTTCTAATAAATCATTAGGGATAAAGGGGGGACAATTTGACAGAGTAATCTTTTTGGGAATTTTAACAAGACATTGAACTTCAATGAATTCGTCCCCGATGCTAAGGCCATCTGAACACAATAACTCGACATCGTCAAGGTTCGACAAAAATATAACGACCCCAGATCTCATTCGGGATGCAGCCACTATATTTTCTGGATTTACCACATTAGCAACAGCAACAACATATTGTTCGATTGATATGGACTGTATATTTCGTAACCTGACACCATGTTTCCTTGAAACAAAGCCGAACGGCTTATGACCGAATGATGGCATATCATCATGTTCAAATCTTGAACTTTCACCTTCAGTGGGTATAATATTTTCAGTTGATAAATCTGAATTTTTCGCTCTTGAACTTTCTCGGTTTAATTGCGACTTTACAACATTATCACCATTAGCCTGGGGCAAGGATTTAACACCTACCTTGGACGGCATTGTTCGCTTAATTAAATTAAGGTCCCTATTGTCCTTCTCACATAACATAGTATTGCCTGAGGCAACAACAGACGACAACTGAGTACTTTTACCATTAACCACAACACTTGAAAATGAAGGCGACGCCATCTTTAAACCAAATCAAACCAATAAACAAAAATCGAATCCACCAAAAATCTCGGCAATCCGAGAATAAATACCGAAATAAACCCCACAAAATGAAAGAACTTCTTCTTCCAAACACAACAATACAAATATTTACGAACCACAATACAAAATAACCAAGAAATAAATGCTTTGAGCGGAGCTCCGAAAAACACGTCCTATCCCTTCAAGAAGAAGAAGAAGAAGAAGAAGAATAATAATAATAATAAGAAACGGTGCAAAAACAATAAATCCCCGACACTTCGTGGTCGGGGATTTAATAATAATAATAATAATAAGAAACGGTGCAAAAACAATAAGTCGCCAAAACTTCGTTTTGGGCGACTTAAATATGAGGACAAATATATGGTCTGACCATGTTCTAATTCGCATAGAGCCCAACTGCAATAATCTATTTCGATTCTAATATGTCTAACAATTGTTTTAAAATTTGAAGCGGCTCTAAGAGGACGCTTTCAATGGTAAAACTGTTTTTTGAAACTAAAAAGATATATCCCAAAACCGTATGTTACATCAAATAAAATTGACATAAACATATACTCTTGTAATTTTATTGAATATACATACCTTTTAAACAAAAATATTGAGAAATCTTAACTAAATTGAATTGCTCCAGTTTGAAATTTTCAGTTGAGCGTAATATGACATCGGAATTCTAATTTTGACGTCATATTAATTCGAATGTAGAATCGTTAAAAAAAATAACGTATCGGGAGTAGTTTAAATCATATAAATCTCAGAATTCAGACTAAAAATAACTGCATTATTAACAATAACGATAATTATGGATAACACATAACAAACTGCATTTTTAAGTCAGCTTTTACCTTTACATAAAACACACAGCTTACGCATGTGCGAACTAAACTTATTTGAATTTTGACACGGCTTTGTTTACATAGCTAAAGCAGGACGTCATATTAGAATGTTGGATAATAACAGTCTGGTCATTGAGATGTGATATAATGAAGTGTATTAATTCTATTAAAAAGACTGAACATAATACTACTAGTATAGATTTTATTTTATTAAAATGAACAGTGAATAAGCAACACATTAAAATCAATCAAACTAATACTGAAAATGAAAGACTGAAATGAGTAAAATAACTGAAAGACAAAATAAATAATGTATGTCCAATACATTAACAAAAAAATAATAAATGAACCATTTATAGATAGCTACATCTTTGCACATAATCATTATCCTTAAAACAGTTATTGCCAATTAAATCAATATACTTAAAACAACAATCAGTTGGTATACATGCTTTTGAAATTTATCATTTAGTATATACAATCTATGGTAACAATTTCCCAGCTTAAAAGTTTTAAATTTTAAATGTTTTCCTATTTTGACAAAAATGTATATTTTAATATGGGAACCAAAATGACTATATAGAATAACAACTACACATATACATATATATATTTATATAACTTGATATATAAGTTCTTTGCAATGATTTTTAAAGAGGACAAGTGGCAGGTTACATAACTGATAACAATTTCTTGAAATATAACCTGAGAATACCTCACAGTTTACAACAGATCAAGAATGGACTAACCTTATCATGGTCTTGCATACATAAATAATTAAACAAACTACAACCTAGTGTTTTTCCACTTGAGAATTAAATTTATCCTTGTAATTATGTGACATGATTTTTAACATAAATTACAACCTATTAAAATAGAGGGGAAAACTAGGAGATCACAGCTCAATTAAATATAATAGGAGATATAAACATGCAGTGTGCAAAAATGTTTAGTTAAATATGCATCTTAAACTGTAACAACTATTTTTTATTATATGGGAATAACATGACTTAATGTAAACCCACTTAGTACTAAGATTAGGTGAGCATCAGGGTTCATACAAGACACTTAAAATGGGAAACGACCAGGAATTTATTTCTTGCTTTTAATGGTTGGGAAAAGTCTACAAATTTCATAAAATCATAATAATCAGAGAAAAATCAGGCCGTCTCATTCTTACTTTTAAAGGGTCAAGATAATCTGCAATTAAGCTTTTAATCAGAATGCATCATTAGGAGTCGAGAAATCATTTGAGTGCTTTAAGATACAATATTTCAAAATGTTTTATTTTCTTTATTGAAATTGACGATGTTTTTTCAATTAAAAAAAATTTTTAAAGTCTGAAATTCTTTGTGGCAACCATGGAGAATAAACAGGTTCAAATTGCTGGTCAATATCTCTGCTCGAAGACGAAATAGTAGAGACACTGACTATGGGTTGCAATGAAATATCATGTTTACTCAGAATGCATCATTAGGAGTCGAGAAATCATTTGAGTGCTTTAAGATACAATATTTCAAAATGTTTTATTTTCTTTATTGAAATTGACGATGTTTTTTCAATTAAAAAAAATTTTTAAAGTCTGAAATTCTTTGTGGCAACCATGGAGAATAAACAGGTTCAAATTGCTGGTCAATATCTCTGCTCGAAGACGAAATAGTAGAGACACTGACTATGGGTTGCAATGAAATATCATGTTTACTCTTGAAAAATATATTATTTCTAATCTCTGCTGTTGTTCTAAACAGCAGGCAGTTGAAATGTTCAAAATCCTTTTCCCCAAGATAAAAACTTGTTGGTTTACCTCTGACTTTGTGGCCAAAAATTAAGAACTGTGCATATAATTCTCTGTGGCAAACCATTCCAGGCTAAAAAATGTTCTTAGATAAAACCAAAAGTTAACAATTTTACTGAAAATGTTCTAAATAGAAATTGGGAGGTTTGAAACTTCCAAGATGAGAAAATGTTGTGAAACCACTTTTCTTAGAAAGATATGTTAATATGTTTCATTGCTAGGACAGAAGAAAACAAAAATATTCTGTATCAAGTTAAACATAAATCTCTGCTTGTAGCTTAAATGGTATGTTAGAACTGATGTTAATTTTTTTACTATATTTGTATATAGATTATATGAAGTATGGTTAAGAATTGAAATTGATTGTCAATGTAATGTTTATACAGATTTTTTCATCATAATTTATATCACCAAGTTAATAATATTTACGTTTAAACAAATATTAAAATTACAAAGAGAACCAATATAATGTGTATTATGTTACACTATGAATCAGGAAATTTAAGCAAATAAATCTTTTCAGCTAAACAATACAATGATATTTATGTTACATAAGATCTACAGCCAGCAAGTCATTTGGGAAAATATATGGCACACATATTTAAATATTTACAATATTAACATAACTATGTGTATGTTTTATAACAAAATGAAAAAAAAATTATACACGAGAACTGTATGTATGATGAACTACCAGGAGAAAATATTTTATGGCAATCCATGGTACCCTGACATCAATATGCGGTTCTCTGACCTCAATTCATGTTTCAATGACCTAGCAAATTTAATTTAAAAAAAATCATGATATAAACCAACCATTTAATTTCACAAACATCTGCAAAGTTCAGTTTAAAGTTCTCCCAACATGAGATCATAAAGAACATGTTTAAGTAATCAACTTAGAATTATTATAAATAAGCAAGATAATATTTATACACGTAGGACCTTTGAATGAACTCCTCAGGGACCACTATGTGTCTGTTGTTATGCAACAGGATTATAAAGGAAGGTACATTCTATACACAATTGTTATCAATATCCTAAAATAATAAACAAATTACTATTTAATATTTAGGCAAAAACACAAAAAAATTTGTTCAAATTACCGGAAGAATGGACGGATTTATGGAAAATACAGCCTTAAACTCTGAATCTGCAGATAAACTAATCATTAAAATGGTAGAATTTTTATTTTCAGGTCTTTTTATTATAAAAATATTCTATACATAACAAGTGTAAAATTTGAAAAAGACACCATTAATTAACTTTTTCATTATGAACAAAATAACAGATCATTTTTATCTATGTCCTTGTGGAGATCAACATTAACATTAATTAAAATAAAAATCTCCTTCCCATTTTTTTATCATTTTATCATTAATGTACATAGTTAATGACAAATATGTATATACAATCATGTCAACAGGTAAACAACAATATGCAGCCAAATTGTTCACATGGAGAATAAAATATCTACATACTAATGTACACTCTTAACACAAAATGTAATGAAAAAAAATTAAAAACAAATTTTAGGTTTATAGTACAGGTCATGGTCATATAACACACTAGATTGTCAAAAAAGGTCAAATCAGCTATATTTAACAGATCGCTGGTCCATTAAAAATACAATAAAAAATAATTCTGTTTACAGAGGTCTTTAATAAGTGCTGTCTTTTCAGCAAAAGGTTTAATGGGATACAGGACACCATCCTCCATTCATTTTGAAAATCTCAGAATAGAATAAATAAAAAATTTTAACAAGGGAGGTTATTCTGTTAGATTACACCAGTTTTTGAGTACATCATGTTTAATAGATAAAAATTAAATTAAGAAAACCCTATTTTTTTTCATGTACTGAAATGTATACCAATTGATTGAAATTATAACAAAATTTCAGAAAATTTAATCCGAACAGAATATTGTGAATGAATTGTTGTGGTGCCTGTTCATTATATTCCCCAGAGTATTCTATTAGAGAATTTGAAATTTTAGTCCTCACCCCTCCAAAAGAAGCTGTCGGCTACTTTTAAATTGTTTTTTCATTAAGAATTATATAAAAAAATGAACTAATTTCATTGGTCCAATAAATAATAAAAAAAAAGAAAACAATTACAAATGTTATATACATACATATGCTATATATTACAAATGTTATATACATACATATGCTATATATTACAATTTTAAAAATATGCAAAGCAATTGTATGAAATCCGTTAGCAATGATGAAAATATATACACTGATTCTTTTAATAATTTTTATTTCTTTATAAATTACAAAAACAATTAAAAAAAATCCATAACAATACAAATATAAAATTTCTTAAACAAATAAGAGCATTCTTAGCAACAAAAGATACAACTATTTTCATCATAGCACTTTAATAGATCACAAAACACTTCAATTACTGGCAATTAAATTACTTCGAAAACATTTTTCATCAGTTAAGTTAAAAACTGTAAAAAAATGGGATAAATATTCATATATGAATATAGATATGATCTCTCCTGTTTCCTGTGGATTTTTCCTGTTGCAAAATAAATTTCAGTTGAAACATTTAGAGTTACATTTAATTTTTTCAGACAAATTTAAACATACAAAAAATATATTGTGGCAAAAACATAATTGACAAGGAAAAAATTCTAACACATATAAATTTCTTAAAAATATTTACAACATATAATTTAACATATTTCTGATACAGATTTGGCAATATACAGAAGACGGACAGCCTACCACCTCATTCTGGGCGATTATCAGGATCCTGATCTGTACCCCTGTAAAAATCTTCATCCATTTCCTTGACGCGTCTTGACTTTTTCTTCTTTTTCTTTTCCAGAACTCTCTGAGGCTGTGGAGGGTATTTCTCACAATCAACAACGCAACCTCTTGTGCCATAATGGTCAAGAAAATTTCTCCAAACATCATTACATTTCATCAACTTCTGATTGCCTACAAATACATAAGATAGTTAATTTATTTTTAATTGGACAGTATAAAATACAATGATAAAAACAGGAATCTGGTTGGCATAGCTTGAGGTTATTTACAATTCAGTTTTTAAACTTTTTGCAACTAAAACAAAATGCTGACCAAGCTGAAAATAATTTCTAGAATTTTATATGTAAATGTTTCTTCTATCATATCATAATGAACCTTGTTCTAAATATTAAATTCATCATATTTAAGACCAGCTGTTTTCAAAATTAAACTGACAAAAAACTTCTTATTTTTAGTTTTATTTCTAACATTGTATCATATGTATTGTTATAATATAACATACTATCTATAAACTAATATACATTAAATAAATTTCTTTAAAGCCAAGTTTTTACACAAGTTTTAAAACAACCCACTGAAAATCATTTACCTAATTAAGTAGCATGCCAAATAAGAATCGAGCAATTTTAAGTGACTCAGATTTATTGGAAGTAGTGGTAAATATTTTTTTATTAATATTCTACTGTCTGTAAACTAAAATTAAAATTTTTTTTTATATAAGTGAAAAGCTTTGATTTTAACTTAACTGCGATCTGCACCATTTGTTGAAAAGCCACTTCCAGTAAGTATTGTTCATACTTTTCTGGCTCCATCACACAGGTTGCTGTTAAGCTCACATCCTGCGATGCTCACAATGATAATATATGCAAATCATATTGAAATATTTTTATAACTGTATTTTAAACTAACTAGAAACAATAAAATATGTAGGATTTCCATTCATGTATTGCCTAATGCTTGATTCTTATATGGACTGGTATTTAAAATCTCACCAATCACAATGAGTCCTTTGCGGGCTCTAGTGAGGGCCACATTAGTTTGGTTTTCATCTGTAATGAACCCCAGGTTCTGCTTGCACCAACCAAGTGTTGGTTTGGGTTCTATACGATAATCTGGTAATGATCTGACCAGGCTCAGGATAACATAATCCCATTCACCTCCTGAAAAAAAGAACCAATTTTTAAATTCTAATCAAAGTATCTTGAACTGATAACTAATTCATTTCAATTTTTTTTTATTCCAAAGTGTCCTATAAGTGATAGGTATAATAGTTACATATTAATTTCTGGATCATTAAAAAAAATCAATAAGAAACATTTGATTTAAACACAAAATTAGTTATTGCTCTTTTGAAAACTACACATAAGGCCAAAAAAAAAAAATATTAGCTTCTCAGGCCTCGGCCGCGTGTCCCATTAACCTGCCTCATTCGTCGTTTTTTATCATACCAAAAAAAAAATTAAAAATTGGCAGTCCTGCGTCCCGCCCGAAAAATTTTCCCGTCTGTTTCTGTTACCGGTAAAATGTATGATTGGGATCTTAATCAGCGAAACGTTTTCATAAACATGCTTATCACATGGTGTGGTGATTTAAATATACATCGTTTGTTTAACTTCCGTCAGCATGGCAGTTGGTTTTAATTTCTCATTAAAACAGAATTCTTTAATTTCTTGTTTTTTATACCAGTATATGAGAACAGATGCTATATTTTAATAATTCAGATATGATGAAAGTACATGCCAAAAAAAAATAGAGGCTCCCAGGAGCCTGTAATCGTTCACCTGGAACCCAAATGACTTCAACTATATTTTAGTTTTTAAAATTAACAGTTTCAGTCTAGTTGTTATAGCTTTTAAGTTACTGTGCAAAAACTAAACATTTCTTCAAAAATTTTAGTTAAGTACAATAACTCCTATAAGGTACAATCAGACAATTTCTGAAAATTAAATGGTTTTGTAGGCCTTGTCCTTCAGGGAAATTTAGAAATTTACAGTTGTACTCTAGGTGACTAATTTATAATACAAAAACTGTTCATTTGTCCAAATTCATAATTAAAGGCCAATAACTCCTATAAAGAGTCATCTTGCAATTTTGGACTAAGCAATCATTTGTATGGCTTTTATTGCTGATCATTTGTGCAATTTACAGTTTCAATCTAGCTGCTACAGTTTTCAAGTTACAGGACGAAAATGGAAAATTTCATTAAAAAAATTGTCATTTAAGGGCAATAATCCCTATAAGGAGTCATCTGACAATTTCAGACCAATTAAGTGAATTGTAGGGCTTTTATTGCTGATCATTTTTGCTAGGTATAATTTCACTCTAGCTGTTATGGTTACAGGACAACAACGGAAAATGTCATAAAAAATTGCCATTTAAGGGCAATAACTCCTATAGGGAATCATCTGACAATTTCAGACTTGGTAAATTGTAGGGCTTGTATTGCTGATCATTATTGCTTTTAACAGTTTCACTCTAGCTGTTACAGTTTTTAAGTTACAGGACAAAAATGGAAAATTTCATAAAAAATTACCATTTATGGGCAATAACTAATATAAGGAGTTGTCTGACAATTTCAGACCAATCATGTGAATTGTAGGGCCTTTATTGCTGATCATTTGTGCAATTTACAGTTTCAATCTAGCTGTTATAGTTTTCAAGTTACAGGACAAAAACAGAAAATGTCATAAAAAAATTGCCATTTAAGGGCAATAACTCCTATAAGGAGTCATCTGACAATTTCAGACTACTGCAGTGAATTGTAGGGCTTGTATTGCTGATCATTTTTGCTATTTACAGTTTTACTCTAGCTGTTATAGTTTTTAAGTTACGGGACAAATAGGGAAAATTTCATAAAAAATTGTCATTTAAGTGCAATAACTCATATAAGGAGTCATCTGACAATTTCACACCAATTAAGTGAATTGTAGGGCTTTTATTGCTGATCATTTTTGCCATTTACAGTTTCACTCTACCTCTTAATAGTTTTCAAGTTATATTCTAAATACCAAAAATTTTGTCAAAAATCGTCAATAAAGGGAATATCTCATACAAGAAACCAATACACAACTTCACACTAAAAGCAACTATTGTAGACCTTAATGTGCTGAACAATTTGAAGTAACGGTTTTCTCTATAGCTATTATAATTTTTGAGATAATGATCAAAAACCTGTGTTGACACCCATGTTCTATTTTTAGTAACAGCGGTCATCTTTGTCTGTTGATCAACACCCCTGGGTACAAATTTGAAACTAGGAACCCTAAGGATGATTGAAGCCAAGTTTGAAAAAAGTTTGCCCAGTGGTTTCATAGGAGAAGATTTTTGAAAAAGTTTACGACGGACGAGGGACGCCAAGTGAAAGCAAAAGCTCACATGGACCTTCGGTCCAGATGAGCTAAAAGAAAGAGCTGCCCTGCCTCATTAAAAAAATTGAAAAATGGCCTGAGAAGCAACAATTTTTAAAAAAAAAACAAGGAAAAAAAAAAGACTCCTCCCTGCCTCATCAAAAAATTTGAAAAGTGGCCCGAGAAGCTAAATGATTTTTTTTACATAGCCTAACCGAGACACAATATGAAATAAATACCCTGACTGGCAACCACAGTGTTGACATTAAACTGTATAAACTTGTCTTTCTTTAGTTCCTGTCTGATACAGTGACACTGTGAATTGTACTGACTCATTATGTTGATGTAATGTGGATCTATCAACTCCTCTTCTACTAGGTGTTTGAATACCTTCACCTTAAAATATAAAAAGGTTTATTTGACACAAACATTCTATTTAGCAAAATCACACTAGATTTATAACACCATCATTTGTTTAAATGTTAACAACTATTAACACCTTTCTATAATTACTGACACTTTATATGATATTCATAACCTTCAACAAGAGGTTCATTCATGTTGCATATTTATTCCTAAAAATCCAAATATTTGAAAACCTGAATAAGTTTACATGCTTTTCCAATATATGCATTGCTTTGAAATAAGCTATTTTATTTTAAGGAATAAATATGAGTGAAGAATAAGACACCATGTGTAAATTTCTTTGAAGTCATAATTAATCTGTACGTTTACTACAGCCAATCATTGTGGACCTTAGTACAGTTCACCAAAACCCCAAGTTCTTTATGTGTTTCATTGATCAAAATGGGGTAATTTAGCATAGCTAAAAATGCAGAAAGTGAAAACCCCCAACTGTAGCTCGGTGGAGAGGAGAAAAATTGTCACAGGAGATACACTATTGTAGCAACCAGATACGTAATCCAACAATCTAGGTCACATTTAAAACAAGGTCATTAAAACAAGAAGCAAACATACCACCTGATCCACTTCTTCTTTGTTAGAACAGGACTGTTCATTTCCTTCATCTGTGTTAAAAGGGAGATACTCCTCAGTGCCTTCAACATGACAGAATATGACCGGAATACCAGGATGAACCCATGATTGCAATGGTCGGTCAGTTTTCCATGTCAATGATGGCATCGTCTCTAGTCTGTTCTTGTAAAACTGTTTAGATGGGAATTCACATATTTCTGGATGCTATACAAACAAAAACTTTCGATACAGACATGTATGAAAAGATATCTTTGGATAGTTAAATACTATAGTAACAACATAGCCAGTATGCCCATGCTGCAGTTCGTTTTTCATGTACAATCAAAATCATGCACATACAATTTTAGAGGTCAATACATGCATGCACGTACATTAATAATTCTCTATTTTTATTGATTGGGGTTTTCAATCTCTGTAATTCTGGTCTAAATACATTAACTGATCAGGTTAATATTTGTTTACTTCTAAAATGAAAGTAAAAATATGTCTGAATATAACAGGTAATTTGATTGGATAATTATAATTTCAGTGTCCAACAGTGACTAACAGAGTAAGACAAATGTTAGTGTTAAATGTGCTCTTGACAACATTTAATTCAAATTAATGTCTTCTGCACACTTTATTGTGATGAGGCCCTTGGGAAATTTTAAGTTAATAAAGATTCCAATAAATATAAAAATATTCAGTATTTATTTACATTGTCATATGCTGATTAATTTCAATTATAAATGGTCATTATTTATATTTTTGAAAAAAGATTTTTACTTTCATTTTAGAAGTAATAGGACTTGGTACTTGGTCATTTCAATCCACAATCAGTAAACATCGTTAATTTCCACTTCAATGATCATTCAGCTCAATTTCTCGTCTTTCGCTTTAAAGGGTCGTCCGCTTTATTGGGTAATTTTCTCTGACAAATGTGTCATGCAAATAAGCGGAATCCACTGCATGTAATATCAACATTGGAAGGATGTCCATCAGAAAGTCTTTTAAAAAAATTAGTGTTATGAATTGGAGGTTTTGATATATATTTTTAAGAGGAAAACTTAAAAAATTCATACATGTACCCACCATTCTGTACTGTGAAGTCAACATTGTTGCTCTGTGAGAATATCTTTCAAACAGCGACTTCTCCAGACCGAGCTTTGCTGCTTCACTGCACATTACGATTGGACGAAGCTGTTTGTGATCACCAATCAACACAACCTGTTGTGCTTTGGTTGCTATGACAGCAGCAATACTTTCAGGTTCTGTAGACATTCCACATTCATCAATAATAATCTGATAAATACGACCACTTGTACCCTTCATCAACTTCAGATTTGTTGCCATGGCTGTGGTACAGAAAATGACGTCATAATGTGCAACCTCTTCAATGACAGCCTTACGGACAAGTTTTCTATACTTGTTGACATCTTTGAAGTCTACACCATCAGGATGTTGCCGAAACTGTCTATCAAAAGCTGCTATTTCCTCTTGGTATGGTTTTCCAAGTTGACGTATCAAAATATGCATAGAAACCTCTCGTAATTCTTCATCTGCTACTGCCCGCTCTCCTCGCCCAAGTGACTGGGTTTTACCAGGAATTGGAAATTCTTGGTCTTCAATAGAACTCCCATACCACCTTACCATTTTTGGACAATGCTCTCCCAACTTCTTCTTCATCCATTCTGAAAATAATGCACATTAAGTAATGCTATGTTTTACCCAATTTCACTTTTAAAAAAGGGAGATAAAGCTGTATAAAATTTCTTTTTTGAATTAATAAATGTGTAAATTTATGTTAATGATTCTGATGAATAATAGTGAATTTGCATACTATATTTAGCTGTGAATAATAGGTTCAAGAGTTTCAACTTAAACCTATTGAACTTCTTGTGTATCATCGTAGCCCAGGCCAATCTTTAGAGTATAATACAAAACAACAACAAAAGGAAAATTTCTTACATTTATACTCCATGTAGTCTCACATCCAGTTTAAACACATTTATAATGATTGTTTATTATTGTCGGAATTTCATATTTCTAATGTTTAATTTACCTTTCCTAATCACTGTATTAAAATTAAATGATTAAAAAAATACTATACTTTAGGCTTGTTGAAAAGTTTGTTGGCAATTTAAAATACCAATTATGTAAAGGCAATGAAGTCTGTTTCTACCAATTGCTCAAGCCCCCTCACAATACAACTGATGTTGACAGCAGTTACAACAACAAATCATAACATTTTCTTGTTGAGAAAAATACCCATTTTGGACTAAAGCACAGTGCAATTGGTTTTTATAAGGATAGCAAAAAAACTCACTGGCAACAAGATCAACAGATTTGTTAGATGGACCACAGAAAATGATCTGTTTCTTCTCGTTTCCAAGTTCCTGCCATTTTAGATTTATCTTGTTGAACAGGTATACAAGCTTGATACCTGTATATGTCTTCCCAGTACCTAAACAAAGCAGAAACCATTTATACAACTGGAGTTATTAATTCTATTTTTCATATTTAAACATAACAACAGGAAATAGAACAAATAACACTGCTGCAAGCAAAATGATGTCAAAGATACAATCATTTATTCTTTTTAAATATATCTCATAGTCTTGTAGAAGAAATGATAGAACACAATTATAGATTATTTACGTTTTTTTAAAACGAAATGCATTTTCTCATCCCTATCTCATCAAAGGGTGACAGTTTCATATAATGTAAATAATCTGTTTATTGCCGTTTTGTAACATTGTAACTTCATGGTGTTTACTTAACGACGTCTTGACAGCAAGGTGAGATCAGCCCATCTCATGCTAGTAGATTGAGATGTGATAATACCTCACATAAAGATCAAAGGAAAATACTGTAAAATAGTGATAAAAAATTATCAGACTGTAAGAACATGTTTCACCTTAAACAATAACAGCAAAAACGCTATTTCAGTAAAGTTTCTAGTTAACCACATGTCAAACCACTTACTCTATTTATTCAGTACTTAATGTTTGTATTGAAATTTATAATGAATTAAACAAATTTAATGTTGAACAAAAAAGTCTTTTTCCCTTCTTACCCCTCTTTGATTTGATACAAAAATACCTATTTGATATTTTTGAGGGGTTTTGAATTTGGTTTAACATGTTTTTAAGTATCTCATTGTGTCCAGTTTTTACTGAGAGATGATGCTGAAGTATCCTGTTAAAACACCTGAGCAGGAAAACTATCAGTCAAGGTTGGAGTTGACCATACCCCGCCCAAAGTAAGGGTCAAACTCGTAACCTCAGTGTTGACACACCGCTGATCAATAATAGAACTACCTTAACCACTTAGCCAGCAAGACGCCTTGACTTCTTTTACATTTTGTCAACATATTTAATATGAAAACTTAAGAATGATTACAAACAGTTTGTGAGGTCTGAAATTTAGATGCATAAAGATAGGGGACATTTCAACATTAAGAGTAAAATATAGAAATTCATTAACTGATGGTGATGGACCAGATTCTAATGAAAAAACATGCATTTCTGGGGTGGAGCCAAATATTTGTGGTGGTGGACCAGATTGTAATGTTAAAACATGAATTTATATGGTGGAGCCCGATATTTTCAAACAGAAAATGAATGTGTACCTGGTGGCCCTTGTATCAGATGGAACGATGAAATCAGAGCTTTCTGAATGGCATTGTATTGTTTCGGATTGTTTGGGACAATTCCTTTTATATTCATTATATCAGGTTCCATTTTTCGTCCAATTTCAAAGTGTCCTTTGTCTGAAAATATAATAGTCACATTTTTTATACTATACAATAAAATAAGATTGATCTTCATTTTTTTAGCATTACAATATTCTCTTTATCAACATAAGACCTTTCTAGAAACAAATGTCAAACTGATGTCACAGAAATTCTCACTCAAGTTTTTTACTATATATTAATAATAATGTGTTCTTTAATGTGAGTATAGTTGTGAGAACTACATGACCTCATGACCTTTACTGTTGGTCACATCAGCTTACCTTTGTTTCTTAATAAGCAAGATGGCCACCTGTGCCGAACTTTTTGTGATCCGATATTTTCTTTTAAATGTACTAAGACTCAGGTAGTGTGTACAAGTACATGAATTCATAAATTGTGATAAAAGTTCTTTTAGAAATTCTGGCCTTGTAACTATCATGAAATAATAAAAACTAATGGATGGCTTGGTCAATAGACATGAATTTATTTCCTCTTGTAAGGGTAAAAGGTGTAGGACCACCAAATACAGGGAACCAGTCCAGAGGTTGTACGTAAAAGTAGTACTAGTCAACAGACAGGTTCACTCTTGCATCATATAGAATTTGAACCGCACACGATACCAGAATAAATTTGGTATTTTTGGAAAGCTGAATATTCTAGGAAACTTGAGGATAAAGTTTTATTGGTTTTAAATGAACATAAAAATGTTGAGAGTCAATTAGGGACAAGCACTATTTTTGGACTGAAATAGAAAGTGAAAGTAGATTTTTAGACCACATGGACTTCAGGTTGAGCGTTTTTTCTTATATGCAATGAAACATATTGTGAAATTTTGACAGAATGTTCGGCCAGTGCATTTTTATAGGGGACAGAAGTGTCACTTAATTTGAAACAAAGGTAAATTTTCTAGGATAAGTCAAAATTATCAAATTTTAATATAGCCGAAGAGTAAAAAATCTATGGTGGTCCTACACCTGAAGAGGCCATAGACAGGTATATCAACTTCTATTTCTTTTGATAAAAATGGTACTGAAAGAAGGTAAATCACCAAGACTATCATTTTAATTGCTTATCAAAGCCAAAACCTATAGTGGGGGTCAAATTTCAGCCTAAATATGGTATGTAATATTGTATGAAATTATGGGGTCTGCAGTGGTCCGCACTTAGTAGAATGTGCTTTAATTTAAATAAACTCCTGTTTTAGGTTTTGGATGTAATGAAAGGGTCAAAATGTATAAAACTAGAACTGGTAGACATTCTAGTATGCAGAAAAATAGTGTATTTATGATGAATTTGTCAATTTTACAACTGCGGCTTAAGTCGGTTACATTGCCGGCATGGGTTAATACTAAAATTATTTATTTTCTAATCTGATGCTTGCTAAGGGTAAATATGTTAGTAAACTAGTAACCATATGCAATAATTGTACTTGTTAAGATAATTGGGCCTTGAGATGATGGTACTTCTGTCAAAAATTCCTTAAACATGAGCAGTAATGGGAAATTGGCCAATTTTTGCAATTTCATACCAAAGCAAGATATAATTTTGTTTCTTTGTATGCCAGTTTGAACTTTATTGGGTTTTTTTTAGTAAGGAATGATTATTTAACTATTAAGCTTAATGGAATAGTGAACGCATTTAATGAAATTCATAAAATTTTAGTCTCAGTTTAGAAACTATTAATGTACACCTCCAAAGTATAGTACAACTGAATATCAATAAATTTAAATTTGAACTCAAAAACTTTCTCAGGATGTACTTGGTGCATAATTAGGACAGTTTCATACTATTTTTCTTAATTGAAATGTATTTCAAGAGATAAAAGTCTTATCCCAACAGCTTGAAGGTACTCAGTATCTCACTTTGTAAAAAGGGGGGGGGGGGATGTGAAATAAACTAAAAAAGATGCAAAATTTATGATAAAATTATGTAATTAGTGCCTTTCTATGTGTGAAATAAGTCCATTTGTGTTGGATGTATATTGCCAAGCTGGCTATTTACATCTGCAACTAAGAAATTGAAAAATTAAGGAATAATGCATTTCTTGATCACCAAGCTAATTTTTCATGATAACCAGCATGTGAGGTCTTTGTATGTTTTCATGCATTTCTTGAAAACCGCTGAAAGGAATTCAACAAAATTTTAGAATTTGTTTCGACTAACATAAATCTAAGACCAGGAAAAATTTTATTTAATTTGTTGAACAAAAACATCTTCTTTAGGTGTAGGACCACCAAATACAGGGAACCAGTCCAGAGGTTGTACGTAAAAGTAGTACTAGTCAACAGACAGGTTCACTCTTGCATCATATAGAATTTGAACCGTACATGATACCAGAATAAATTTGGTAATTTTTGGAAAGCTGAATATTCTAGGAAACTTGAGGATAAAGTTTTATTGGTTTTAAATGAACATAAAAATGTTGAGAGTCAATTAGGGACAAGCACTATTTTTGGACTGAAATAGAAAGTGAAAGTAGATTTTTAGACCACATGGACTTCAGGTTGAGCGTTTTTTATTATATGCAATGAAACATATTGTGAAATTTGACAGAATGTTCGGCCAGTGCATTTTTATAGGGGACAGAAGTGTCACTTAATTTGAAACAAAGGTAAATTTTCTAGGATAAGTCAAAATTATCAAATTTTAATATAGCCGAAGAGTAAAAAATCTATGGTGGTCCTACACCTAAACATTTTTTTATAAACAAAGTTTTTTATAATCCTGAGTGTCATCCTATATCTCAGAATTCTGACCAATAACATTACTGTTGGCATTGACTTCCAAATACATATAACTCCTTTGAATAATTTAGTTTTCTGTTCGTGTTTTCTTCTTTTTGCTATTAAGATGTTTTAATGCTTTACAATGAAACTCATTCCTGACCAGCAACACAAATATTCATTTTTATTTGGCTCTATAATATTAAAGAATAGAAACAGAAAAAATGAAAAAAAAATTCTTGGTTGCAATAAAAATATGACAATGTCATGCTTGAATTCAAAATCATTGTTATTAAAACTGGGATCAGTCTATACGATGCTAGGAACAGAAAAAATAATTGTGGGTTTTTATTGTTAATCTAAAAGTGGTCAAGTAATCTTAATTCATACTTGCAATATTTGTCACAGTCTTCACCTGTGCGAGCTAGATAGAGACTTATGTTTGACCACCAGAAATTCTTTGTGCATTGACAAAAGGGCAACAGCTAAGATTTTTTCCCTGCATATATTGTTGAAGACCTACAGAAGACATATATGTTAACAATATTTACCAAGCTTCGGTATCTTGCTTCCTAGTGCTATGGCTTTTGCAAGAGGGTTAGCTTTGTCCAAACACTGTAAAATGGCATCTATACGACTGAAACAAAGAGCACAAAAATTAACATACCCCATTATGTCAATGACAAAGTCCATGTTTTTCTATTGGAAACCCCAAATATCGTTTAATATTAGGAGCATAATGGCACTATGTGACAAAGATTCTGTGAAAGTTTCATCAAATTCCATTTAGTAGTGTAGGTGGAGTTGCAGATAAGAAATGAGGACACTAAAGTTAACGGAGGGAATGTTAGACAGACGGACACCTTCATCACTAAATACCTCCCACTTTTCAAGATGGGGTATGAAAATTAAATGAAATTAATTTAAATGATTTTACTTAATAATTTTATACAATGTAGAAAAACAAAACACTTTGCACTTCTAAAAGAAAATTTAAATTTGAAATGACCTTTTCTGTTAGAAGGGTTCCCACAAAGTTTTATTTCAAATTCAAAGACTTTTCAAGGACTTTCCAAGGTTTTTGAAACTATTTATAAGTTACTTTGAAAATCATTCGTTTCTATAACCAACATGAAATATTGCTACTTTTGACGCTCCAGTGATTTTACAAGACCTAACAGACGTATCCCGATGTGAAGCCACTAAGTTTCAAATTATCTTGCCCCTTTTAAAGTAACAATAGGACAGCAATACCTGAATAAGATATAAATAGGTAAACATGCAATCTGGATCACTTTTAATGTAACAACAAGTGTGGACACAGGAAAATGTCTCGCAATCATTCCACAATAGTAACGAAAACTATGTCAATAGCATTACATAAATGGCATTAAATTGTTAATAAATTATTTCAAATATACAATGGTCAAGGTCAGGTGACACCCACCAGACAGCCATGTACTATTCATCAGCAACCTATATACATAATATTGTCACCCTTCCATACGTGGTTAAAGAGGAACTGCCATAATCCAAAAACTTTAACGTAGTCGCTGGACCATGAAATTGAGGTCAAGGTCAGGTGACAGGTGACTGACTAGCAAGTCCTTAGGCCTAATTTTACTGCCGTTATAATCCGAAGTTAGATTTTTGATTTGTCGGATTAACGGCAGAATTCAATCCTATTGCTCGTAATGTAGCAAATAAAAAATTCTATCTTCGGTCTATTTATACAAAATTCAAACATAATATTCATCTTCTTTACTTTATTATACTTTAGATATTGCCAAACTAACGGAAACGATCTTTATTTAAGAAATTTCTTTTTCTTCTTTGAAGATGAACGTGGAAAATTATATGTTAATCATTTTTTCGTATATTGATAATGTGACCTAAATTATTATAAATGTGCTAATTTGCATGCTATAACAACCATTCCGTAGTAAGAATCCACTAATTTACATATGTATTACCCAAGATGCAACACGCCATTCAGTTTTGGGTTTCTCAATGTTTTTCATGTAGTAAATGTAATTCAAAAGAGACATGAATGTCAATACACAAAGCACAGCGGGTTATTAAAAATATAACAAGTGTGGACACAGAAAAACGTCTCGCCTGCATTCCGCATCAGTAACGAAAATAAATTTCGTCATAAGCATTATGTAAATAGCATTAAATATCAGCAGCGGCCTGTATACCAAATATTGTCACCATACCATGCATAGTTACAGAGGAACTGTCCTAATACAAAAACTTTAATGTAGTTGCTGGACCGTGAAATTGAGGTCAAGGTTAGGTGGCACCTACCAGTCATGTACTAGTCATCAGCAACTTATATACCAAATATTGTCTTCCTACCATGCGTGGTTACAGAGGAACTGTCCTAACCCAAAAACTTTAACGTAGCTGCTGGACCGTGAAATTGAGGTCAAGGTCAGGTGACACCTACCAGACAGTCATGTACTAGTCATTAGCAACCTATATACCAAATATTGTCATCCTACCATGCGTGGTAACAGAGGAACTGTCGTAACCCAAAAACTTAAACGTAGTCGCTGGACCGTGAAATTGAGGTCAAGGTCAGGTGACACCTACCAGACAGTTATGTACTAGTCATCAGCAACCTATACACCAAATATTGTCATCCTACTATGCATAGTTACAGAGGAACTGCCGTAACCCAAAAACTTTAACGTAGTCGCTGGACCGTGAAATTGAGGTCAAGGTCAGGTGACAGGTGACTGATTGGCAAGTACTCATCATAAGCTACCTCTGTACCAAATTTGATGGACCTAGGCTTGGGCTTACAAATATATGAAGCAAGATGTCAAGTGTTTACACCGCCGCCGGATTCCCATACATATGTCTCGCCTCCAGCGACTTTCGTCGCAGGCGAGACAAAAATGATGACAATGTCGAAAGATATCCAGATCGACCACATCTGATTGTATATGCAACTTCTGTTTACATCCAAGTGCTGGGAGTGATTCAATCCTGCTCTGCTACATTACGAGTAATGAGACTAATTTCGTACCCTAGCCAAAAAAAAGAAAAAGCGAGGGTACAATTATTCGTTCTAGCAATACTCATCATAAGCTACCACTGGACCAAATTTGATGGACCTAGGGCTTAGGCTTACAAAGATATGAAGGAAGATGTCCAAGTGTTTATGCCACCGCCAGATTAACATACATATGTCTCGGCTTAAGCGACTATGGTCACATGCGAGACAAAATGAGATCAAACTAGATATCAGTGAGATGGTACCCATGTCTGTGGGCCCCGCAAACATTAGGTCAAGGTCAAAGGTCATCAACCATGGTATGCGACACATCACCTTGATATTATCTACCCACATTGCAAATATCAAAATCCTCCTTGAAAGATACAAAAGTTCAAGGTCAAAGGTCAACAACCATGGTTAGCGACACATTGCCTTGATATTACATGTATCTACCTACATTCCAAATATGAAAAGCCTACCTAGAAAGATAAAATGTTACAGCACGGACATGAATTTGTCATGCAGAAAGCAATAATGTGACCTGAAAGTCAAAGTTCAAGGTCAAAGGTGATCAACCATGGTATGTGACACATCGCCTTGATATTATCTACCCACATTCCAAATATCAAAAGCCTACCTCAAAAGATAACAAAGTTACAGCCCGGACACGATTAGTTTTGGACGGACAGACAGACTGATCACTATAGGGCGTACGCCACAAAGTGGCGGGGCCCTAATTAAAAATATAAATGCAAATGAAAACAATATTTAAATTAAATCTTACCCATCAGCACTTGACTTGAACAGAACTTCAACACTACATCTAGGTTTAAGTTTTTCTGTCAGGAAATTTGAAGGCACTGATTGGCTGTTCTTGTGAAGCTTGAATATAAAATCAATCTTTCCCTTGTCTCCTTTTTGTTTAACTCTGTCAATCTTGGCATGACCATGCCATATCCTGTAATCTTTAGGGGCACAACTATTGCCCATTTGGTTTACATTTTTCTCTGCCCCTGGCTTATAAACATGGCATTTAATACACAGGTAATCAGGACTGGCTACCTCTCTAATACCATCCTCTTCTTCGTCATCTTTGTATTCAACCTTTGGAGACAGGTACACCTCCAGTGGAACCTTATTGATTTCTAAATTTCTTTGTTCAAGAAAGGCCCTTCTAAGAGAAAATTTCCCCTCTTTCTGTGATAGGAATTTAACTGGTACATCGTTTATAGTAGCTGCAGTGTCTCCATTGGCAGCGTTAGTTGCTGCCTCCATTTCTACCAATGGCTTCCATGTTCTGATGTAATCTGCAGGTTTGGAATAAATATCTTTAGTTGAGCTGGTGGAATATTTCTCTAGATATTTGATAGGGTCTTTCACATGCAGAAGACAATGTTTAACGTTATTAGTCATGTCAAATATTTCTATTTGTGGAATGAGGACACCCTTTACAGACTCGGCAGACATTTGCAGAGACAGTATTTGACCATAGTTGAAGGTCATGCTAAAGTCACAGCTCTGTAGTGTAATATTGCCCTGTCTGACCTCAGAACTAACGTCCTTTTCTGTCTTACGGCATTCTGGTACATAATCTACTAAATTTGTCTCTTTAAAACCTAGTTCAGTATCATTAATGATCTTCTCTATTTTTTTTATTTTTGTTTTAGCATCACTTTTTTCTTCTACTATTACCTCCATCATTTTTTTCCACTTGTTTTGTTGCTGGTAGAAACCTCTGCCATGTGGATTTATTCTGTAACATTTTGACTCTTCTCTGTTAGTTTTGATTGGAGAATATCCATTGTATGAATACAGCCTCTTTTTCCATCTTAATTCTAGAATATCACGGTCAGTGATGGTATCTTTCTTGAAAATAGGCTTCTTTGTAGATCCTAGACAATTTAACTGTATGGTTTTGGATTCTTTCGGCAAATTTCTGTGTCCTGGAATGACTACTGTAACATCTTTCTCCGATACTTCTTTAACAAGCCCATGGAAAACCATTGACTCCTTTCTAAGTTTGTATCCCCATGTAAGTGTCAAACATTTCTTCTGGTAAACCTTTGCACGTTTTGTAACTTCATTAATATAAAGACACATATTGGACACTTCTTCTGAACTATAGCAAGGTTTCTTTCCGTCCAAGGCACAGTGCAACAGTCGGTGAGCGATTATGTCTACGTAACGGCGTATTGGTGAGGTAAAGTGTATGTAAGGAAACATTCCAAGACTAAAATGTAATCCATCTCGTTTAGACTGCACATCGCCAGAGCATTTGTACTCTGCACTTTCTTGAAATTCATACCATTCTTCAAGTGCTAGACATGCAAATGGATGGTTTTCATCACATCCAATGATCTGCATGACTTGTGCAGCATCTTTTTTCTCAATAGCTTCCAAAAGGTTTTTCCATACATAATGCTGGAACTGTAGGACATTTGTGTATCTCCCTATTATTGCATTACTAACTGACAGTTTTCTTTCACTCTCTATCCAAGGAAGTGGGTGAATTTCCTGCAGTTTCAGAATTAAATCTGCAAAGTAACGATTGGAACGTAACCATTGCTGGACACGTTCTGGTTCTGGAGGCTTCTGTATTCTAAGTGGAATGCAGTCCTTATATGTACGGCACAGGTGTTTTCCTACAGTATGGTTTACAAGGATCATAAACTCTTCAACTAAATAATGTGCTTCCCTTGTTTCCATAAAATCATCATCTTCACTTCCAGTTTCAACTGGGACATAATACAGAGCTCCTCCCAATCTCTTGCGTCTGCGACTCTTGGCAATGCTGAACAAAGACTTGATTTGTTTACTTATATTTTCTGGAATATTTCTTTCTACATCAAGTAAAGCATCCTGGGCTTCTCTGTACGTCAACTTTCGTCTTGATTTAATAGTTGATGGTTTTATCTCTGGTTTTTCTAAAGGCTTTCCATCTTTGTCAAAAGTAAAAAATATTGATATGGCTGGTCGACATTTATCAGGTATCAAACTACACAAGTTTGTGCTGAGTGGTTCTGGCAACATGTGGTAAGGGTTTCGACCTTGACCTGGATAAAATGTAGTGGCCCTTTCATAAGCCTCAACATCAATATAGTCATCTTTCATGATAAAAGATGTTACATCTGCAATGTGAACACCAACTTTGAAATGACCATCTGATATTTCTTCGATATTCAAGGCATCATCTAAATCTCGTGAATTTGGAGGATCGATTGTAAAAATCTCTAAGTGAGTCAGATCTATTCTGCCATCTTTATTTAATATCGGCTTTTCATGTTCTAATAATTCTTTGACTTTCCCAACTGTATCATTTTTATACACAGTAGGTACCTGGTGATGAAGTCTTAAAATCTCCATCCCCGAATTGAAACCATCTGTAGCATTGATCACTTTAATGACAGCACCCAGTGGGTACAAATTCTCCCAACAAATCATTGCCACTAAGAAGATATAATTCTTTATTTCTCCTGGTTTGATGTTAAAAAGCTCTTTATGCTTGAGCTCTCCTGTTTCCTGGACATACTTATAAACATCGACTTGATACTTGTTTTGACAGTGTTTATTCAGAACATGGAGTTTGGGAACTGTCTTAGAGACTGGTAACATCAGATGGAATTCCGATTCATCTAGTACACACACAAAAACAGGATGGTCTATATCGGCATGATGGTGACGTTTAAGTACACCCCTGATCTGACCATAAACCTTCAAACTCATCTTTGATAGATCCAAGGTTTTCTGCAGTCTAGGAATATAATTCTTGTTTTTATATGCATCTCTTTCATCACTAAGGATTTCAACAACAACTTCATCCTCATTAAAAACTTTGCCAATTTTGGACCTTCCAGAGATTTCTATTTCCTCTGTATCATCAGCATGATCCAAGTTTGTACAGACAGCTCCATGAGATGATTCTATCCTTACTGTACATTTTTTGAATTTACCAGGATCCCTCCTACACAGCTCTAACATCTTGTCATTGGTGTAAAATTCAGGATAGGTGAAGTGATTTTTGTTGTAGTTTGGCTTACGATGTTCCTCTATAAACTTGTCAGATAAATCTATCCCATTTTGCAAAAGTTCATTTTCATCTATTTCATCATCTGATCCTTCATCAAACATATGGGCACTTCTTTCATACTGGTCAACATTAGAATAGTCCTGTAAATCCATATCCTCGTCACTTGATGAACTCTCGCCCCCAAACCAGTCTGATCTGGACATATTGTCAAACTCATGATCAGACTCAATATCTGAATTGTCATGAGCTTCAGGTAATGGTAGCTGCTCAGCCTCTACAGACATCTGGCTACAGTTGGATGATGCTGTGAGATTTCGTTTCCTTGACTTTCTCGTCTTCGGAACATCTCCCCAGGATTTGGCTTCCATCCAATAATCTGGTGATTCAGATGTTCTCTTTGCTACAAATATAAATCATATCTTACAGTAGTTTGTAATAAATAACAAAATAACTACATCTCATCCTTGTTTGAAAATAAATCTTTTAATGTTCAAATGAATTCCAAATTAAAAGTTAAAAAAAAAATCTTTATGGATGACTAAAGAGCATTTTCATTGATCAACATTCATAATCTTACTTACGGCGATGTCTTGGTTTCTTATGGTGACTTTCACGAACTTCTTCAGCCTTTTGTCTTTGCTAAATATACACAAAGAGATAATGCAATGCCAATAAGAACATGATGTAACCAAGGATATTATGAGGAACAATTTTTCATAGTGTTTATTATGATTATTTTCAATAATAGTATCAATAAATGAAAATAAGAAACCATTTCTAATTTTCAATATTCATTTTGTAATTTCTTGCCTTAAATTTCTATTCTATTTCTATTTCTACAATTTAAACTAGACAAAGTTGTTCTAACGATCACTGATACCCCCGCTTTTGTAAAAACTTCTAACATTTTTTGTGGACTGTGACCTTGAAATTTGACGGATTTCCCCCAGAATCGATAGGCTTCTTACCAACCTGATATATAATAATATCCCAAAGTTTCATTCAAATCACATGCAAACTTTTTGAGTTGTCGTATGGAAACAACTTTTTTTGTACAAATTTCTAATGTTTTTCGTGGACTGCAACCTTGAAATTTGACAGATTTCCCCCAAAATCCATAGGCTTTTTACCAACCTGTTATATAACAATATCCAAAAGTTTCATTCAAATCAGATGCAAACTTTTTGAGGTATTGTCCTGAAACAACTTTTTTGTTAAAATTTCTAACGTTTTTTGTGGACTGTGACCTTGAAATTTGACTGATTTCCCCCAAAATCAATAGGCTTCTTACCAACCTGATATATAATAATATTCCAAAGTTTCATTCAAATCACATGCAAACTTTTTGAGTTGTCGTATGGAAACAACTTTTTTGTTAAAATTTCTAATGTTTTTTGTGGACTGTGACCTTGAAATTTGACGGATTTCCCCCAAAATCGATAGGCTTCTTACCAACCTGATATATATACAATATTTGTACAGTGTCAGAAAATATAAAATTTATTTGTACAAGCCTTAGAAACGGGTAGAAATGCGAGGCTCTGCCGAGCATTTCTCGCCTGTTTCGCGGCGAGTACAAATAAACTTTATATTTTCTGACACTGTACGAATATTTGTTTTTATCCTGCAACCCTAAAAAACATTTTATAATACTGAAAAACGTTCACTTTTAGCCAATTACTCAGTTAAATTTTCGGCGCATATTCTAGTGATACTGACGTCACAAACGTCGTAAACCAGAACAGAATACTAAATGTCGTAAGAAGTGAGGTCAAGGATACCAGGAGATTTTATTCGGCACTGCCGAATAAAGCAAAAATTTATTCGGCTACCTTTATTGGACAGTAAAAGTAATGATTGCAGGATAAATGACAATATCCCAAAGTTTCATTCAAATCGGATGCAAACTTTCTGAGTTATTATCCGGAAACAACTTTTTTGTTAAAATTTCTAACGTTCTTCGTGGACTGTGACCTTGAAATTTGACGGATATCCCCCAAAATCGATAGGCTTCTCTGACCAACCTGATATATGACAATATCCCAAAGTTTCATTGAAATCGGATGTAAACTTTTTGAATTGTCATCCGGAAACTAAATGTGGACGGACGAACGGACGGACATGAGGACCACTATATACCCCTGACTCTGTCGAGCAGTGGTATAATAAATTAAACAAATGTAACTAATCAAAGTTTGTAGTAGAAAGCCTTCCTGCAAATTTTTTGCCCCCCCCCCCCCCCATTATAAACACCATGATGCAATGATATAGCTCAAAAATTGCTGAAAGTGGCATCAAAATTAATGGTACTTTTATACACACAAATTAAGTACATTATTCAACATAATCCAATTTATGTAATTCAGAATAATATTGCATATTTTAAACAAGCTTTTAATACCAGATTTAATCAAGAAACAAAATCTATGACAATAAATGAACTGATACCAATATTTTTTTAAGTATGCACAATTTTAATTTAAAGTTTTTTGGAAGTACTTTTTAAAAATGTACCTGTTTAAGTAAACCATAGTTTGATCCTTTTACATCATCATTATCACTGTCTATGGACTCGTCAAGTGACTGTCGACCATTTTCCTCAGCTTTGTTTATTTCAGTAATCAACTGTTTAGCAGAATCTTTGTCTTTCTGCAATTAATGCCATATGATTTTGTTTTATACAGTAAAAGGAACAGTGATACTCAATCCCAGTTTAGTTAGTAAGATTTTACTCATTAAAATGACCTAAAATGACTTTGATAAACATATACGAAATAATAAGTAATTACAGATGTTGTTATTGAAAAAGCTACACCTGTATTCTTGGTGACTAATTAGGGTTTGTAGAAACAAACATAGGATCCTATCTTGGTTACCTTAGGTACAGGAAAGCCTAGCAACTGGTCCACCTTTTTCCTTGCTACATCAAATTTTCCAAGTTTCAAGAGGGATCTACCCCATGTAAGAAAGAAATCACCCATCATTGTACTTCCAGTGGAAATTGGAAACTGTTGATCAACTGTCAAAACAAAGTCAAATGCATTTAATGTCATCCTCCATCATAGCATAAATTCATTAAAAACCCTTCTGTAAAGCACCATCGATTAAGATCTGGTTGAAATTTGTTGTCATTACAGTTTCTTTTATAAGAATTGATTCTTGTTTTATACTTTTATCTGATGCTATGTAAGAAACTTAAAGTGTTGTTCCATACAAGCTAGTCAAACAGATTAAACAACACTGCAGTTATTGTGGCCTTAACAAATGATCCATTAACATATAAATCATATTCAGAGTGCATGTGTGCACTGTATAAAAATTAATATATGGTGAGCTATATGACATTCCAAACCAAATGTGAATTTATTACATGTACTATTATTATTATAAAGTTTATAAATAAAAAACAATTTGAGTAAAAAAAATAAATAATCTCCTATCTATAGCTTTTTTCCTTGCAAGTTAGAGGAACAAACAATAACCTAACAAATTCACTAAAATGTTAAAATACTCCCAGTTCTTGTAAAAAGAACCATAACTCTTACTTGTTATAAACAAGAACTTTTGCACTGACAATAATTTAGAATAAAACTAAATATAAATTTCACTAACATACTTTTATGATTGATTGATTAATGGTGTTTAACGCCCGAGCAGCAATATTTCAGCTATATTCAGGCGATGAACATGAAATGGATGATACAATGAACATGAAATGATGATGAATAAAAATGGGATGGGACACAAGGAAAAATAGGGGTAACGGATTTTAGACTGCCACTGGCAAATGGGAGGATGGATAGGGTCGGGCAATTTAGCCTCCTGTAGCGGGATCGAAATCCCTACTCATAGCGAATACTACAGCAGCGTTCTTTAACGTGCGAGGAACGTGGCATTTTTCCCAACACGGTGCACTAATATGGTTTGCGGTCAGGTTTTCCGTATTATGGCCCGACAACCCCAGCTTGCCAGGGGTACCCCATTCAACCACCTGGGGCACACATCCCAGTCGGTCTTTAGGCAAACCGACCTGACACGCCGGTCAGGGTACTGGGCGCTATTTAGTCGCCTTTTACGACAAGCTAGCGCGACTGCGGTCTATTCTTTTAGCCACCCGGATCCCGCACGGGGCCATACTTTTATGACTATTGGGAATAATTAAACTTGGCTATGAAACAAATCTGTTTTCACCCATGTTTGAAAAAATTAGGTGTTATTTCTGCTTAGCAGTATGGCTTTGTACTGGTCAATATTCACTTAATTACTGTGCATCAGTAAAAATTATGAAAGCTTTATTATTATATGAGTAGATCTTTGCATGTTTTTGATTGGTCTAAAAACTACTTTCGGGTCATGATAAATTGCAACAGTACTAAAATTGCATAAAAATAAGAATATATTTGTCCGCTGCTCAAGCAGTTAAGCGGAATCCAACATTGACCCATTTTCTGATCAGATTCATCTATGCACTTGTAACACATCTGACATCACTTTATTATCAAATATAATATTCATTATTACATTAATAGAATATTGTGTGTTTTTGATTGGTATAAAAAAACTACTTTTGGTTGTGTTAAAGCGCTACTACAACAGTACTACCATTGCATTAAAATATGGTTATTTTTGTCCACTGCACAAGCATTCAGGCAGAATCCAATATTTATATGATTTCTGATCTGATTAATTTACGTGATTGTTATGATTTGCTTCAATAGACGAGGATTTGATGGTTTTATTATTGTAGAAAAACAGTTTGATATGTGTTAACTATCAGTGTTTCTCAACCCTCAAAAATGTATAATCACCTCGTCTAGTTGCTCGGTGAATATTACATTTCCTCTGGTTGAGAAATCCCAATAGCGACCTTAACCAAAACCAGTAATTGTATATTATTATATAGATAGGGATGAAATATCGAATTTTCCGAGTGACAGAAATCACAGTAAATCACATGTGAAAATTATCGTTTATTTTCACTCTCGGGTTTTTTCCCGCCAAAATTGCAGTTGGTTTTGTACTATACAGATATTCATCCACCGTTCATAAAATTTAGGATTAAGCATTAAAATTTTACGAAAACAAATTTGATCTATATAATAAATAGGATAATCAATTGGGCATCATGAATATCCAAAATATGATCACTCATGCCGCATAAAGCATCAGATTAAACTCGTTCGCGGAACAAGTTCCGCGCACTCCTTTAATCAGATGCGTTATGCGGCACTCGTGATCATATTTTGGATATTCACTCTGCCCAATTAATTATCCTATATTTATTACACTTGTCAAAATTGGGGAAAATTACTCAGGGCACAAATGATTTGTGTTATTTTGTTGCTAGATCAGCAATGTTTCAGCTGTTTTTAGTTTTTATTGTGGGAGGAAGCCAGAGTGCTAGGTGAAAATTCTTCACCTGCAGAATGTAAACTGGCAATTCTTATCAATTAAGACTGGACTGAGCACACCTTGCACGGCAGTAAGTGTCGAACTGAGAACCTCAGTGTTGACAGACCATGTAATCAATAACAGATAATGGCAGCAGCACAGTATCTATTACTTATAGCTAAAGTTATCTTTATCTTTCGGTTTTATATTGCAGATATAATTGACAAATGTCTTCTTTTTTTGTATTGTTAATATTTAGCCATTTTTAAAAAAAATGGTTTTAAATTTAATTTAATTTTAAATACAAGCCCTTACTTAATTCTGAGAAGTTGTGTAAAGAAGTTAAAAAAATTGACAGCTTATATCAGTTTTGTTCACAATTTATTGAAAATTTAAAGATTAATTATTTATATCTTGATTCCCTTTAAAATTGTTAACATTCAACTTTTGCCTTTAAATAACTTTGCATGGTTTTGCTCTACAGAGTATAGAATTCTGTAATCATGACAATAAATAGGATGGAAGGGATGTAGAAGGCAGTGTTGTGTTCCATGATGGAGCCATACATGTACATTTTAATAAAACTCAATCATTTTACTGTAAATGTGCAATTGTTTAATTTCACAAGACAATTTTTCTATGTATGGTCATGATAAATAAATGCTTCTGTTTTCTTAAAATGCCAGTATGTCGTAACAGGTTACCATCACACAATACTGAAAGAAACAGTTCAAGATCTTTTCCTATAAGCTTTATAGGAGACAATCCTGTATACCAGCACCATAACCCACAGAAATATTGGATAAATCCTAATATCATTGATTAGTTTTACATTAAGTAAACGGAGGTATAAAATGCTTCATATAGTACCCCGAATCATATAACAGATGAGCATCAACAAAGGGAATTTTTTTCCACAAGTATAAAGCAAGCTGAAAGCACTGACTTCAAGGCTACACAAACTGACTTGTTGTAGTACTTACTTTTCTTACAAATAAGACAAGCTTCCGAATAGTGTCCCTGTAAAAAAACAAAATGTTAGTTGTTTACCTGATGAACTCTACATGTTTATTCTTAGTAAAGAAGAAATAGCAAAAAAACCCAAAATTACTCCATCTGTTTCATAAATCAATTGTTCTCTAGAACTATTTTTAGTATCTTACTTGAAATCTACATTCAATTATTTTAACAAATGAATCGGATCAATATAAATTCAAAATGACATTACAACAAACATTTCAATTTAAACACGTTCTGATTTACACCTTATGACAATACTTTGGACATTTCAAGGTGTATTAAACCTATCATAACATTTAGAGCGAATTGCTTTGGAAATTTTGTTTTCCAGAACACATCTTCCAATTGCAAACTTTCAACTCTAAGGTTTTTCTAATTTCAAGGTGTAGATAGTCCTAGCTGGATTTGGCATAACGTTTTGGAATTTTTGTGATAATAGCTCTACAACATCCTATATTCACTATTTATCCATTTTCTCTTTGACCAGTCAAAATTTATCAGAACTATTGCCAAGCATTGACTAGCAAAATTGTTAATTGTAGTATCCTTGTTTTGTTTGCTATTTTAAAAATATGTTAACCTTCAAACTGAAACTACCTTGATGGTACATTTCTTTGTAATTGGTGAATTTTTGCCAACAATTTGTGTCTGTTGTCCTTTTGGTATAATAAAACACTGACTCGATATTTGGTGAAAGTCAGGCTATTTTTCACTCTGATATAACACTCAGGGCAATAGTTGTACCTTGGGGAAACCTAAACTTACTATTCCCCTCATGCCCAATAAGTCAATAAGTACACACTGTTGTAGGACCATGAATATTCAGTCTCCATGGATACCTAATAAAAACTGTATACCACCTACCATTAAGAAGAAGCATTTTGCTATATTAACACTGTTACATCGTAAATCTTCGAGTATAGCTTTAGGATTGGGTAAACTTGGCTGAACACTTTGATATGACAGATTAAGGTCCAGATATATCTGCAAAGCTTTACTGCAATTCTTTGATGGATTCTCTTCAAGATATATGTCTGCTTCTGTTTTGATTTTCCTTATTAAATTTATTAGTTTCTGAAACAAACAAAGCATTCACTTATATTTTTAAAAGAAAATACAGAGGTAAATATAACTGAATACTGCACCACTTGTCTTTACTGAATACTGCACCACTCGTCTCTACTGAATACTGCACCACTCGTCTTTACTGAATACTGCACCACATGTCTTTACTGAATACTGCACCACTCCTCTTTACTGAATACTGCACCACTCGTCTCTACTGAATACTGCACCACTCGTCTTTACTGAATACTGAACCACTCGTCTTTACTGAATACTGCACCACTCGTCTTTACTGAATACTGCACCACTCGTCTTTACTGAATACTGCACCACTCGTCTTTACTGAATACTGCACCACTCGTCTTTACTGAATACTGCACCACTCGTCTTTACTGAATACTGCACCACTCGTCTTTACTGAATACTGCACCACTCGTCTTTACTGATATTAAATTGTATTGGATATGGTTTTGTAATGTAATTGACATTATTGCCAATTTGACACCTGTATCTACTATAGTTTGGCCCCAAACTGTACCTTCTCCTTAGAAGAGTACTTTAATCATATTTGTCATTTGTCATGATTTGAATTAATTTTCACTGGGAATGCCTCATTTTCACAGACCTAAGAAATGCTTTCAACAATTAATGTTTACTCTGGATAATTTATTAAATGGAAACTAAATACCTAGAACCAGAGTTCTTGTTAGAGCATTTATACTTGTACATGTAAGGGGACTCAATTGATATAATAGAAAACATCACAGGTGCAAAGGTAAAATATCACAAACATATAGATGTTTATTCATAAAGAATTATAAAATATAAATATTTTTTTCATTGCTTTCATCATTTTTTCAATCCTAGAAAGACATGAATTTAAACTTTTAGATAATCTGTTGCTTAGCAACCTTTTCAGTAAGACTAGGAATTTTCAAATCTGCTAGATTATTGTTAGTTATTTACAAAGGGTGCAATAGTAATATGATCTTACCAAATGAGTTAGTCCTTCCAATACAGGAATCCAGTATACCAATACTTCAGAGGCATGCACATGATATGGTTCTAGTGGCCTAATCAGGAATGCTGGAAAAAAAGATGTGTTAGTTAATTCTATATGCAGTTGCTATGGTGGGATTTATCTAAAATGCCCGACTGGTTCAGAATCTGACTATCAATTCTGTGTTCCGCTCAGGGTACCAGTTCAATACCTGAGCACAGCTAGCTGAGATTGCTACATTTACCAGACATGGATTGTTTTTTGTTTCTTTGAATGGTGTTTAATGCCACATTTAGCAATTTTTCAGCTATATCATGGTGTCCAGTTTTTATTGGGATAGGAAGCCAGAGTACATAGTGAAAATCACAGACCTTCTTCAGGAAAACTGCCAATCTTTGAATTAGGCTCGAACACAATCTGCCAGCAAAGTAAACATTTAAAGGCTATGGAATCATTTAAACCAATACATGCGAGTAAATACTAATATAGAAATATTTGTGTTCGTGTTGATAAAAAATATAAGAAAATATCAACTGAAATATTTGTCTTTTCAGTAAAAAGTAATGATTATACACAAAAATGTATAAACAGACACTGCTTTAACAAACGCAGAAAAAAATCACATTGATAGTTAATACTTCACAATGACAGTTGAGAAATTAAACCAAAAGTCTTTGAGAAATGTTTGATTTCCTAAGTAGAATAGTTTTCACTTTTCCAGTAAAGAGGAACATTTGCATGATTACTTAATGTCCAGCCAGAAGTATTTTAAGATCAGGAAAAGTTAAAAGGTTTGGGGGGTGATGGAATGGAACGTGTGAGCAGGTATATATAGTATGGAGAGTTGGTTGGTAGGGACAAAAATGTAGCCTTTTATAGCAGCTACAATGTACCTACCTTTTTATGTAATCTACAATACAGGTTGTATAAGGAGCCTGTCCTCTACAAACCTATTACAACGTTCAACAGCCAGACATTCCTTATTATAATCTGATAACCTCCAACATAACAACATCCACTATCCTGATCAAGTTGAGTTTGACTAAAACCTAATTGACAAAATTGCTAAGCTGTTTTTCTGTGAAGATGGTCAGGTATTTTCACCAGGTACTCCAGCTTCCTTGCCTACAAACTGGTTGCTATGACAAAGCTGGAAAATTGCTAAAACTGGCATTAAACAACATTCAAACGAAAGAATGCATTGTGGTTTGAGCCAGAAAAAAAGAATCAATATTTACACTTTTCAAAATAGCACTTTCAATATGAAGATAATGAGGCTTCCTACCACAATAAACACTGAATGCTGCTGAAAGTGGTGTGAAATAGGTTTCAAATAAATAAACATATCATTACATTTTTCAATTGTACTGGACCATTAATAAGTTATCTCCCCTTTACAGGTATTTGTAAGTGCATTCTATGTGTAGCATTAGGTACATAAATAATCATTGCAAAATATATCATTATCTGCAAAATCTAATAAGGAGGTACTTATTTTCTAAGTTGATCAATTACCTTTGTAGTAACACTGCAAGGCTGATTCATGATCTTCACACTAAAAACAAAATATGAAGTGTTAAATATGTAATAATTTATAGCTTGAAGGATATTATACTATCAACTAATACACTTTTAGCTAAGTAATGGTGAAAAATAAAACAGGTAAAAATTATTAAGAATCAAATATTCAGGTATATATATTGTTTATTGAGGTTAAGTATTTTTTCCTTTGTATAATGATATACTTGTAGACCACGGAAGCATCTATTTCCTGCTTTGTCAACTGTGCTTATATTTATCTCACACTTAAGATTCTGAAGTGGTAGATGTTCCTTCTAGTTATGTAGTCATGTTTACTTGCAATAAAATTCAGAAAACAATCAAAATAAAAAATGCTAAAAGTGGAATTCAATTAAACTGCCAATTTTGTATCAATTATATGGATAACCTCCTCATGGCATAGAACTAAAAACCAAAGATAATATGCATACAACAAGTTTAATGGCAAAAAACACTGCAAGTACAAGATTAGTTCTCAGATATTTTATCATAATAATCCTGTAATTGTGACAAACTTAAATGAATTGCAAAGGTCTGAAATGGCCCATCTTATGCAAATGTTCGGGAAAATGACTTAATTCCCAAGTCTGGAAAATTAGGAAAATAAATCCTTGTACAATTCCATAATATCAGGTGCACATTTCAATACATGTGCAATCTTTCTGTAAAGTCCCTGAGATCTGGGTTGAAAACTTTAGGAGGAGTTGATTACACAAAATAGGTACATTCTTCCGTAAATGGCCGATTTCTGGTACAGATGACCCCGTACAGATGAGCTGACGTGCACACATCTGTACTTGCTGCGTCATCCAATCAAAACGCCAGAAACAATAACGTTGTTATGGAACATAACAACGTTCTTGTTTGATGTTCTTGTTTCCGGCGTTCTGATTTGACATAAAAGACAATGGAGTAAAAAAAAAATGGAGAGTCTATATATTATATATAGCGATATGAAAGTTGTTGGTTTTCTGAAGAAATAGGTACTTTCATACGTTGTTGGGAAAGTCCGTGTGATCTTTCCTCGTGATAGAAATTTTTTTATATTTTGGCTCGTTCCACTGCGCTCCACTTTCCCAAAAACGTATGAAAGAACCTATTAATCTTCTGCAAATGTTCAGAAAAATCACTGATCTGGTTTGCAGGAGGAGTTGATTACACAAAATAGGTGCGGTATTCTGAAAATGTTCAGAAAAATGACTCAATTCCCAAGACTGGAAAATTAGGAAAAAAGCTAGAACACTTCCTTAATAGCATTTGCACAACTTCAATACATGTGCAGGTGCATATTTTTCTGTGAAGTTTCAGAGGTCTGGGTTGAAAACTAGGAGTTGATTACACAAAATAAATACCCTATTTTCCCTGCATGCCTGACTTCACCATGCTATAACCTGTGTTTGCACAAAGTGCAAACCGGCCAAAAATGATCATGTAATAAACATCCTTGTTGTTTCCTGATAAACGATAATTTTTTATCGCTACAGTAAGCAGGAAGTTTTTTCCAAAAGCCATTTAATAATCTTTTTCACATTATTATTTTTTAGGTCAGTTTATTTTTCAGAAATGATATTAATTTAAGTAACATTAAATAATTCTACAGACAAAGAAATTTCTTTGCACACTTCAGTGATTTTACTGGTTTGGTCTAGTTATTAGGGGATATTATTAGTTTGGAATTCTACTCAGCTTTCTTATTGGTTAATATATTTACTTTGTCAAGTATTTATAGCCTGTGGGGTATTTTTTAGTTTTTTATTTTGTATCCTGCATACTTTTTGACCGAGAAAATTTAATTTTTAAAAATTAACTCAATATTTCCTTTTGCATTGCTCAGCTTTTTTCACCTGCCCATGAGTTTAAATAGAATTTATAATTTTATGACATGTGCTGCAAGATAACTTAGATACAGTTTAGGTTTATCTATACAACAAAACAAATGGAGTTTACTTGTGTATGTTTTTTCGAATCCTTCTCATTTAATCTTGACCTATTTATTAAACTAAAGAAGTGTTAAATAACTTTTGACAAAGTTCAGACCTGTTACAGGGGAAGATTATATACCAAATGATACATGCACAGGGCTTTTCCTCCCTTTTATTTAGTGCCGAATATCGGCACCTTTCCCAATGGCAAAAACTGCCTCTTTTTTCCCAATTGACGACTTTCCAATTTAAAAAACGCCACCTAGTGTCCATTTCCGGTACTAAAAACTGCGGCTATAGCCGCAGTTTGTCCTGTTGAAACCCTTTGAAATGGACAATTGTCTTTCATAAATTTTCACGCTTCAGTTGAATGACAGGTGTCAATATCTGAGTGAGGAAGGTTATTAAAACCGCCTGCTGTGTAAACATGATCGTTAATTAATTAATCTATGTTCATTATCCTATTTACCTGATGTTAATTGGAGGTAGAACCCCAGCTGTTTTATAGCTTAAATAAACAAGGTTATCAGTGACATCCGTGTTGTATTCAAACTCACCTGTTGCCTATGGCTATAGTAACATCTACTTATAAGGTTAATTAGATGAAAAATTTAATTGGCACAGACAAACAATATTAAAACAATCCAAAATCTTTATTTCAATATCATAGTCTTTTAGTAATGATAGCCGTAGTTTTTTTAACAGGAAGTAAAAGGGGAGATAAATCATGTAAAACTGGAAATGGGTCAATTTTGACTTAAATTTCCCAATCGTAAATTTCCGGATATTTTTCGGGTTTTTTCCGACATCGTACCGCATATTTTCACACTTATGCTCTCTAAAATGGAGGGAGAATTATGATCATCGATATCATTTTTGCGCTTTAATCAAAACAATTGCGTAACTGTTTGCATACGCTCAACTTTGACACGTGATTTAGTTTGTTTGATTGACAACTCTAAACGTCATGTCCCATAATGGGAAATACTATTCACTTGAACAGCTACTTAAAGACTTTAACTCAAAAAAAGATCGTTATATTGCTTTGTAAATCAACATTTGAGTCATAACATGTAAACTGAGAAAATTTATTAAATTTGAATACTGTTTTCCCCATATTTAAAGCCTAATATACACTCTGTATCTAGATTTCTAAACTAAAAGATTTTGGTTGCTGGTTTAAATTGGGCTTAGCAAAAGTATAATGTCATATGTCTTTGAAATTTCTGTTGTTGAACTTTAGATAATATTCAGTTGGAGTGTCAGTCTTTGGATAGTCATACAGAATTAAAATTGCATAGCTGTGACAGTATGAAACAAATTGAAAAAGATTCATGATCATTTTGCAGTTTATAATTACCACATCTAAATTTACAAGCATGCTGCATAAAAAAAAAGCACACAGAAACTAAGTTCAAACCTAGAAACTTCAAACTAAAGCATGATTGCAAAGTTTCCCAAAATCACAGAAAATGTCGATAAATTTTCCCAAAATCAGCGGAGAAGGACATTCCCCAAAAGGCCAGGAAAAGCCCTGATGCACATTTAACATTGGTCTTAAAACAGAGACATTGAGCTCATATAAAGAAACTATAAAACCTTCTGAAAAATTGTGCAGCACGTCTTGTATCCAAGTTGTTTGTGAGTACATGTATCGGCCTTTAGGTCATCTATACCATTCAGGATCTCAGATGCTTTGAGACAGAATGTCCTTGCTTTGCCAAAATCATTATTCATTAGACATTCTTTTGATTCTTCCAAGCAGTGTGTAGCAGCCTGTATATTTGATCTAGATATTTCACTGGGAATATCAACATCCATGACCAAAGGGATTCTAGGATTAAGAAGTGAAAGATCAGTACTGCTAAACGAACTCTCAGCATCAGGAACACTGTCATCCGTTGTCAGACTACCTGATACAAAGGAATCATCACTACAGTAAGGGTCTATATCAAAGCTGGAATCACTATTAATAGTCTGTTCTGTTATCTTACACTCAATCCCTTCTGTGAGAAAATCTCCATCATTGTCTTCCATCTTCAATAACTTGTGTTTTAAATAAGGTACAACTTTAGAATGCAAAACTTTGAAAATCTAAAAAATAAAAGAAGATGTTTTGATCAATTTAAGATTTAGAATTGGGAGTATCATACCTTGTGAACATTTATATATAATTAAAATAACTAAAAATACATATGTTTTTTATTAGAGGTAAATAATTAAACTGTAGTTGTATTCTCCATACTGGGTATGTATCACATATATCTAATTAAATCAAATCTCAGAAAAATGTCATCCAATACCTTTTTAACTGCCCACACTACTTGTAACAAAGTTGATCAATATTCTGCATAAATTTTAGTACCAGAGGGAATTGCTCAATGTGACTGAATGTGACATCACAATAGGAGTAGTTTTTCTTCTTAAGTGAAGTTAAACATGCACATAAGCAGAGTTTTAACTAATAATTCTGTGACTGTCATGGAGTGTGATCTGCTAAAACTGTATTTAAAGTTGTTGGTTGTAGTGGGGAAAGTTTGACATTGAAGGTTGTGCGATTGTCTTTATAAGCTGATGGTTGAAGTATAGTTATGTATTGTGTTGGTCTTATAGGTCTTGCTTTAGTTCATATGCCTCTTATGAAATATGTTTAATATAATAAAGTCATACATGCACACACAAAAAATACCCACTCAAGCAAAATATCTGAGCCTGTAATAAGAGGTCATCTATTTTTCAATGCATTTTCCGAAAATGCGATCTCGGTCATTACAGAAAATCGTGCATCACAAATTGGGTTGGGCTGTAAAAAATATCAGAGAATCCGAAGAGAAGAACAAGTTTTTATATATTAAAACACTCACAATTATACATGATGCGATCAAAGGGGAATACATAATCAAAGCCGAAGTCATGTTTTGTTGCTCTTTGTTGTCTGCTCCCGCGAAAAGATAATATTGTGGTTTTTTTTATTCTATTTTTAGTCCACAATAAATTACGTCATTAATTTACATAACACAAAAGGTAAAATTTACGTCCACAAAATATGTTGAACATAGTTTTATCTTGAATTATGAATTTCTTTCGAATGTACGCAGTTTATAAAAATAAATAAAGTTCAACTATAAATCTTTCAGACCTTTTTAATGCATCTGCATCCATTTTGTCAGCATTAGGTAACTTGCGCAAACTACCGATAATCAATGTAAACTAACCTACTACATTCCATAATTTGTTTAATAACAAGTCTTATTGATCCGTATTGAAACTTCCCCAGAATGAACGGATTTCTGGGAAATACATACATATTGCTATTTATAAGTTTGATTTCATTGACAACATACTTTCACTTTTCAGGATCAATGGTCGTTTAAGTTTTCTTTTTTTGTGTATCTGTTCTATTGAACTTATTAAGCAGAAATTTTCAGTTTTTAGTTTTGCTTTCAACCTACTTTCGCTTTCTTATTTCATGTTTGTTTTTTATAATAAACTTTTCTGTAAGTGAACGGTATGAGATTGTCAGAAGAATCGGGTGTGAAAGTTTAACTGAAAATAAATTCAAATGTCTTTGAATATATAAGAACATCAAAGTCCAACGATTAACTTCAAATTAACTTTTTACATCTTAAACTGTTTCAACCTTTTAAAACTTGATGAAGAAATTATATGATGATAAATGTCTCCTTATGGGAGCTAGCATTTGAAAAATGCTAAAATTCTCTTCAATGAGTTATGGATAAATATCCCATATAATAGACGATTTTATTTTGCGGGTGCCTCCAACTCGACAATTGCGCAACCTGATTCAACTCAATTTTTCACTTATGTGAGAAAATAGGGGTACACACTATAAAAAAAAACACACACACAAAAAACACAAAAAAAAAAAAAAAACCAAACAAACAAAAGCAAAAACAAAAAACGAAAAAGTAATTCCCTCAACCGTTATCACCATATATGGTATTGAAGCAGACTCACAAAATGTATTCGTCATGTTGCCAGAAGATCATGCAAAATTCAAAAGTTCTCAGTAGGTAGTGAAAATTATTAAAAAAAACCAAATTTGGATAATTTCATTCCAAATTTTACCACAGGATTTTAATGAAAGCTGTTCTTCTTTTGGCTTTTCATGCCTTTTAAATACTAACCAGGGTTAAATCATATACAGACATTTCCTTCATAGGCATGATGTTAAAATAAACAGGTGAAGAGAATTTTAAAAAGTCTTACTTTTAGATCTCATAAAAAATGAAACACAATAAACCTGTAACCATCTCGCTATCAGCCAATGCAAGAAACCAAACTATTTGCTGCAGCACTAGAGTTATATCCATTTTAACCACTCTAATGGACCTTTATTTCAATTTCATAATGGTAAACCAGTGAAGTATCGATTTGTTACAAAGAGTTTATTATTGCCTTTGGAATTTATGGTCTTAAATTCAAGATGATTATAAAAGGCATAGTTTTAGCATAGGTGCTGCAACTCATGCTGCATCATAAGAAATAACAGAAACTAAAATTCGTCAATTCGTTGGAACTCAAATCCGGTTTTCTCATTTCAAACATTCTCTCTATATCGCACGTTTGTTCTACTAGTACATGTTAATGATATCTGGATATACCTGCTCATTTGTATATTTAGCTATATAATACTGTTTAATGATTAGTGTGATATTTATACGTTAACATTCGTCATTTTAAATAAAATGTCATTTCCTGGAATTTTAAGTTTTGTATTTATCTTTAACTCCACTTCAAGATAAAAAAAGAAAAAAAGTCGATTTATTGCACTGGATTAATATGGAAGGAGGATTGTGTGAATTACAAATTGTTTTTGACTTTTGTTTATTGTTGTGTATAAAGTAGTTTAATCGCAGTATTGCACGTAAAATAGCAATCGTAAATCTTACGTTTTGCACTTCTTTCACTTTGGAAGTAAACGTGAAATAGAAAAAATTACCTCAAAGTACTTAAATTATAACAGTTTTTTTTATAATTGCATGAATTCGGTTGTTGTTTCTTTCTTTTAAAATTATAAATTTTTGTAAGAGTTATTCCCCTTAAGTAACATTAAAAAAAATATTTGCAAATTTTGAATGTTTTTTCGTCGTTCTATGTCACGTGCAACAAAATCAATGATGCTGAGTAGTGAATGGCTTGAAAAACGATTTTTCTTTGTAAAATTATGAGGGAAGCTAGGACTTACGAGCGCTTAGCAGACGTAAGTTTACGATCGATTTTACACGTAACTTAAAACTACGAATCTTTGTGAATATGAAAACTGTCGTAAACTTACGTTACGTATACATTTAAGTCTACGATTGTTTGAGAATATACTTGCAGGCGCGGATCCAAGGGAAGGCGTAGCGGGCGCACGCCCCCCTTTTTTAAAAAGAGAGAGAGAGCGAGAGAACGAGAGGGTAAAACGAGAGAAAAGGAAAAGGAGGAATGAGAAAACATGTATTTCATTAGAGAAAATTCATTATTTATGGTCATAGTTGAAAAAGGGCCAGCTAAAAGAAAGGGCAAAAGGAAAAAAAAACGAGTATAGAAAACTGTGTCTGGATGGCTACCAAATGCTTAGATTCGCCTACCGAACTTTTACGCCTCCCCTAGAACACAAATTCCTGTTACCGCCCCTGATAATACAACACACACAAACACACACTGTAACCGAAATGAATAAACCCGATTTATATATCCAGTCTGGAGCAGACCTCGTAATAACTTAAGAGGTGGTCACTTATGATGTCGGAGTGTGAAATCAGGAAGTCATATAATCAATTTTCCTGCCAAAAGTTGGTTGAATTGGTACATTTTGTATATGATTATTACAGACTTCTTTATTCTAATTCCTTAATTTCATAATGACAATAATATGGACTTTTTACGTAAATAATTTTACTTACCTCTGAAACATCAGTGTTTATGTGACAATCGTTCCGTGTTGATTGTGAATAATACTTTTATATACCGATTTTTCTTCTTTTTTTTTGGATTTTCCAATTTCTATAAATAGAATTAATTTTACTTTCATAATCAATTATCAACATGGGTACTGGGGATTCCGAGAAACGTCTGAAACAAATTTAAACGGTACACCGTTTTAAGAAAATAGCGTTTGTGCTTCAAATGAAAAGAATGCGAAACGTCAATGTAGAAGTTAGAAATTTTAGAAGAAATTTATAGCTTTAAAAATTTCCAGTGAAAATGTATAGATAACGATCGACTGTTAAACGCGCATGTCTAATTCAGTACTGCTGCCACTAGCATAGTTTGATTGATATTTTGATATTTAGATTTGTTGCCTATTATATACTACAGTGCTTAACATGCCTGGTTATGCTGTTTAATAATGTCTTAAAAATTGTACTGTATCATTGTTCTCTATATGTCTATTAATGTTGTTGATATAAATCGTAAGTTGGATAACAAATCACTGAACAAATAAATAGAATATTTGAATTTGAATTAGAATTGAATAGTTTGACCTTGTTTTTATAGATTAGGCATGTATAATGTATGACATAAATCCACTAAATGTTACGGAAAAAATTAATTATCAAAATAGCCTATCTTTTTGTGTGGGATATTTAAAAGCAACATTTGTAAAAAAAAAAAGAATGGTGATGGAAATTACAAAAATGCACTATTGTTGTTGTTGTTGTGTGTTTTTTTTATCATGCAATTATATTGATTATGTCATAACGTGCATAAACAACAGAGGTGTACTGATTTATTATTATTAATCTTAACAATTTATTTTAACCTTGTCATTTTTCAATTAGAGTTACAATAATATATGAACCTTGAGAGCAAGTAGATAGTTTTAAGAGGTGTCCAATATTATTTGTTCCTATATATCCAGCAGTTTGTTTTGCTTGTCTGTTCTTATATTTTCAAAGATCCCTTTCACACAAACTTTAACTACAGACCCTCCACACATACCGTAACCAAAGACCCTCCACATCTACCTTAACTACAGACCCTCCACACATACTTTAACTACAGACCCCTCCACATATACCTTAACTAAAGACCCCTCCACATACTAGTATACCTTAACCACAGACCCCTCCACACATACCTTAACCACAGACCCTCCACACATACCTATAACCACAGACCCCTCCACACATACCTTAACTACAGACCACTCCACACATACCTTAACCACAGACAGACACCTCCACACATACCTTAACCACAGACCCCTCCACACATACCTTAACCACAGACCCCTCCACACATACCTTAACCACAGACCCCTCCACACATACCATAACCACAGACCCTTCCACATATACCTTAACCACAGACCCCTCCACATATACCTTAACCACAGACACCTCCACATATACCTTAACCACAGACCCCTCCACATATACCTTAACCACAGACCCCTCCACATATACCTTAACCACAGACCCATCCACACATACCTTAACCACAGACCCATCCACACATACCTTAACTACAGACACCTCCACATATACCTTAACTACAGACCCCTCCACATATACCTTTACCACAGACCCATCCACACATACCTTAACCACAGACACCTCCACATATACCTTAACCACAGACCCCTCCACACATACCTTAACAACAGACCCTTCCACATATACCTTAACCACAGACCCCTCCACATATACCTTAACTACAGACACCTCCACATATACCTTAACCACAGACACCTCCACATATACCTATAACCACAGACACCTCCACACATACCTTAACAACAGACCCCTCCACATATACCTTAACCACAGACCCCTCCACACATACCTTAACAACAGACCCTTCCACATATACCTTAACCACAGACCCTTCCACACATACCTTAACCACAGACCCCTCCACATATACCTTAACCACAGACCCCTCCACATATACCTTAACCACAGACCCCTCCACATATACCTTAACCACAGACCCCTCCACACATACCTTAACCACAGACCCCTCCAGATATACCTTAACCACAGACCCCTCCACATATACCTTAACCACAGACCCCTCCACACATACCTTAACAACAGACCCTTCCACATATACCTTAACCACAGACCCCTCCACACATACCTTAACCACAGACCCCTCCACACATACCTTAACAACAGACCCTTCCACATATACCTTAACCACAGACCCCTCCACACATACCTTAACCACAGACCCCTCCACACATACCTTAACAACAGACCCCTCCACATATACCTTTACCACAGACCCTCCACATATACCTTAACCACAGACCCCTCCACACATACCTTAACCACAGACCCCTCCACACATACCTTAACAACAGACCCTTCCACATATACCTTAACCACAGACCCCTCCACACATACCTTAACAACAGACCCCTCCACATATACCTTAACCACAGACCCCTCCACACATACCTTAACCACAGACCCCTCCACACATACCTTAACAACAGACCCCTCCACATATACCTTAACCACAGACCCTCCACATATACCTTAACCACAGACCCTCCACATATACCTTAACCACAGACCCGCCACACATACCTTAACCACAGACCCTCCACACATACCTATAACCATAGACCCATCCACACATACCTTGACAACAGACCCTCCACACATACCTTAACCACAGACCCCTCCACACATACTTTAACCACAGACCCCTCCACACATACCTATAACCACAGACCCTCCACACATGCCTTAACCACAGACCCCTCCACACATACAATAACCACAGACCCCTCCACACATATCTTAACCACAGACCATCCACACATACCTATAACTACAGACCCTCCACACATACCTATAACTACAGACCCTGCACACATACCAATAACCACAGACCCTCCACACATACCTTAACCACAGACCTCAACACATACCTATAACCACAGACCCTCCACACATACCTATAACCACAGACCCTCCACACATACCTTAACCACAGACCCCTCCACATATACCTTAACCACAGACCCTCCACATATACCTTAACCACAGACCCCTCCACACATACCTTAACCACAGACCCCTCCACACATACCTTAACAACAGACCCTTCCACATATACCTTAACCACAGACCCCTCCACACATACCTTAACAACAGACCCCTCCACATATACCGATAACCACAGACCCCTCCACACATACCTTAACCACAGACCCTCCACACATACCTTAACCACAGACCCTCCACATATACCTTAACCACAGACCCTCCACACATACCTATAACCACAGACCCCTCCACATATACCTTAACAACAGACCCCTCCACATATACCTTAACCACAGACCCTCCACACATACCTATAACCACAGACCCTCCACACATACCTTAACCACAGACCCCTCCACATATACCTATAACCACAGACCCTCCACACATGCCTTAACCACAGACCCCTCCACACATACCATAACCACAGACCCCTCCACACATATCTTAACCACAGACCCTCCACATATACCTATAACTACAGACCCTGCACACATACCTTAACCACAGACCCTTGACACATACCAATAACCACAGACCCTCCACACATACCTTAACCACAGACCTCAACACATACCTATAACCACAGACCCTCCACACATACCTATAACCACAGACCCTCCACACATACCTTAACCACAGACCCCTCCACATATACCTTAACCACAGACCCTCCACACATACATATAACCACAGACCCCTCTACACATACCTTAACCACAGACCCTCCACATATACCGATAACCACAGACCCCTCCACACATACCTTAACCACAGACCCTCCACACATACCTTAACCACAGACCCTCCACATATACCTTAACCACAGACCCTCCACACATACCTATAACCACAGACCCCTCCACACATACCTATAACCACAGACCCCTCCACATATACCTTAACCACAGACCCTCCACACATACCTATAACCACAGACCCTCCACACATACCTTAACCACAGACCCCTCCACATATACCTTAACCACAGACCCCTCCACACATACCTATAACCACAGACCCCTCCACACATACCTTAACCACAGACCCTCCACATATACCTTAACCACAGACCCTCCACACATACCTATAACCACAGACCCCTCCACACATACCTATAACCACAGACCCCTCCACATATACCTTAACCACAGACCCTCCACACATACCTATAACCACAGACCCCTCCACATAAACCTTAACCACAGACCCCTCCACACATACCATAACCACAGACCCCTCCACACATATCTTAACCACAGACCCTCCACACATACCTATAACTACAGACCCTGCACACATACCTTAACCACAGACCCTTGACACATACCAATAACCACAGACCCTCCACACATACCTTAACCACAGACCTCAACACATACCTATAACCACAGACCCTCCACACATACCTATAACCACAGACCCTCCACACATACCTTAACCACAGACCCCTCCACATATACCTTAACCACAGACCCTCCACATATACCTTAACCACAGACCCCTCCACACATACCTTAACCACAGACCCCTCCACACATACCTTAACAACAGACCCTTCCACATATACCTTAACCACAGACCCCTCCACACATACCTTAACAACAGACCCCTCCACATATACCGATAACCACAGACCCCTCCACACATACCTTAACCACAGACCCTCCACACATACCTTAACCACAGACCCTCCACATATACCTTAACCACAGACCCTCCACACATACCTATAACCACAGACCCCTCCACATATACCTTAACAACAGACCCCTCCACATATACCTTAACCACAGACCCTCCACACATACCTATAACCACAGACCCCCCACACATACCTTAACCACAGACCCCTCCACATATACCTATAACCACAGACCCTCCACACATGCCTTAACCACAGACCCCTCCACACATACCATAACCACAGACCCCTCCACACATATCTGAACCACAGACCCTCCACACATACCTATAACTACAGACCCTGCACACATACCTTAACCACAGACCCTTGACACATACCAATAACCACAGACCCTCCACACATACCTTAACCACAGACCTCAACACATACCTATAACCACAGACCCTCCACACATACCTATAACCACAGACCCTCCACACATACCTTAACCACAGACCCCTCCACATATACCTTAACCACAGACCCTCCACACATACATATAACCACAGACCCCTCTACACATACCTTAACCACAGACCCTCCACATATACCGATAACCACAGACCCCTCCACACATACCTTAACCACAGACCCTCCACACATACCTTAACCACAGACCCTCCACATATACCTTAACCACAGACCCTCCACACATACCTATAACCACAGACCCCTCCACACATACCTATAACCACAGACCCCTCCACATATACCTTAACCACAGACCCTCCACACATACCTATAACCACAGACCCTCCACACATACCTTAACCACAGACCCCTCCACATATACCTTAACCACAGACCCCTCCACACATACCTATAACCACAGACCCCTCCACACATACCTTAACCACAGACCCTCCACATATACCTTAACCACAGACCCTCCACACATACCTATAACCACAGACCCCTCCACACATACCTATAACCACAGACCCCTCCACATATACCTTAACCACAGACCCTCCACACATACCTATAACCACAGACCCCTCCACATAAACCTTAACCACAGACCCTCCACACATACCTATAACCACAGACCCCTCCACATATACCTTAACCACAGACCTCAACACATACCTATAACCACAGACCCCTCCACACATACCTTAACCACAGACCTCAACACATACCTATAACCACAGACCCTCCACACATACATATAACCACAGACCCCTCTACACATACCTTAACCACAGACCCTCCACATATACCGATAACCACAGACCCCTCCACACATACCTTAACCACAGACCCTCCACACATACCTTAACCACAGACCCTCCACATATACCTTAACCACAGACCCTCCACACATACCTATAACCACAGACCCCTCCACACATACCTATAACCACAGACCCCTCCACATATACCTTAACCACAGACCCTCCACACATACCTATAACCACAGACCCTCCACACATACCTTAACCACAGACCCCTCCACATATACCTTAACCACAGACCCCTCCACACATACCTATAACCACAGACCCCTCCACACATACCTTAACCACAGACCCTCCACATATACCTTAACCACAGACCCTCCACACATACCTATAACCACAGACCCCTCCACACATACCTATAACCACAGACCCCTCCACATATACCTTAACCACAGACCCTCCACACATACCTATAACCACAGACCCCTCCACATAAACCTTAACCACAGACCCTCCACACATACCTATAACCACAGACCCCTCCACATATACCTTAACCACAGACCTCAACACATACCTATAACCACAGACCCCTCCACACATACCTTAACCACAGACCTCAACACATACCTATAACCACAGACCCCTCCACACATACCGTAACCTCAAACCCTTCCACATATACCTTAACCACAGACCCCTCCACATACCTTAACCAACATATTTCCTTTTAGAGTGAACATTGTTAATCATTGCCTGTCTGCTCGTAAATTCAGGAACTTGTTTATTCGTAGAGAAAGTTGACAGGATTTACATTCGGCATTCAATATTTGGAAGGAATATTTACGTTATTTATTACCTGTGAACATTACCTATCTATTGATGTAACGTGCACTTTTTGTTACACGATTTCTAAAGACTGACAAGAAGGCGATTCTAGGTAATTGATTTTGGTAAGCTTTAAAAAACAAATCGATATATAATTTGAAAGGAAACAAAGATTTCGTAAAATATAAGAATACATATTTATCAATAAATTGGCATAATCGTAAAGACTACAATATATTTGAATTCCGCTAGTTTTTCTGTCGAAGTCGGGAGCTCTCAACGGGCACTCCTGCTACATCACCATTACAAAACGCCCTGTACCATCGGATGATTTAGTACATGAAATACATGGGCCCGGTTTCATAAAACATCTCAAATTTGAGGATTTCCTCAACTTGACCTCAACTCAAAAATTGACCAATCAGATTGCTTGAAAAATCAAATTTGAGGAAAAACTCAGATATTTGAAGAAAATCTCAATTTGAGAAGTTGTATGAAACCCAGGCCTGGATGTACCGATCGTGTACAGCAATCGTTATGTGATGTCTCCCAATTCTAGGGCGGTCTCCTGGAATCTTTTCCACAGCCGAGAAAGTGTTCTCTTGTTTACGTTTGAAGTTCGTCCTCTCTTAGTTTGGGATACTCCAGTCTGGAGACGGCTGATGACGATATTTCTAGCAGCAAGGACAACATTGTCGTGGCATATTGAAAAATGCATGTATTTTAAAGACAAATTAAACAAATCACAATGCGTTTTTCGGTGTCGTTTTGTCCTATTGACATATATTTTTGTAGCGGAACATTGAAATATATATAATACTGAAACAGTTTGTTACGAATATACTTTGATCGGAATATAAATATGAATGATTAAATATAGCACCTTACAAATAATTGATTTCTGAAAATATTTTTGTTTGAACAACAACTAAAAATTAATAGGCTATGAGAGACTGTATGAGAGAGTATGATTGTCGTTATCGCCAAAAATGGGTGCGCGGTATCTCTATTACTGTACAGATAATAAATATGTCATAAACGTATATACTATTTAAAGTTATCAGCTAAAGCAAATACGGTCACACACACACACACCTATAAAAACGTATATGATGCAAGAATATTTTTTATTAACTTCCGCATTTTTTTCTCATGGTCATTTTAAAGCAAGTACTATCTTTAAAAAAGATAACCGATGCAGTAAAAATATAAATTGAGTTATGCATTGATCTACGAATCGCCTTGTCATACAAATTCCCCTTTTCAATAGCCTCGAAATGTTTGATGGAAATTTTCAGGAAGTACGGACGGACAAATGTTGGCAAACCTTATAATATTTACTACGTGAAATCGGGAACCGATAAATTAACACTAGTCCCAGGTGAAATGAGTTTTTTGTTTTGTTTGAATGGTGTTTTAACGCCACTTTCAGCAATTTTTCAGCTATTTCATGGCGTCCAGTTTTTATTGGGGGAGGAAGCCGGAGTACCCGGAGAGAACCCCCGACCTGCGGTAGGAAAACTGGCAATCCTTGTCAATTAAGATTGGAGTCGAGTACACCCTGCCTGCAGTGAGAATCGAACCCGCAATCTCAGTGTTGACAGAAGGTGAAATGAGTTCTAAATTATTAATTTATACTTATGTGACCCCCTCATATGTGTTTTTATATTTCAACGGCTTATTTTATTTAGGTGTTTTTGATATTACCAGATTTACCAAGTATAGTGTTAACGTAAAATTGATCAGTTACATACAACTACAGCTACATTTTTTGTACATGTACATGTATTCTGGAACATTTATTATGTAATGAAACCCACTAACTAGTTTTTCTGCGAGCACCAAAGCAATAATACAAAAATGTTTAAAAAAAATAAATTGAAAATTAGAAATTTCGTATTAAAATGTATATAGTTTAAAATTTACTGAATAAGCAAAGAATACTTTACAATATAGCCACCCACAACTCTCTATCTATTTGTGTACTACGACGGACCCCCAAGAACAATAATGATACATTTGATTTAAATATAGAATGATTGTTAATTTGGATTTAATACAGAAATAAATTAAAATTTCTTCTCTTCGTCTTTTTTACACTCCTTAAAAAGGATCAGAAAAGCCCGCAAAAATACGGCGTGTTAATATGCATTCTAATTTGCGCTGTACTTCAATAACAAATATTTTTTGTACAAGTTGTTTGAAATTTTACAAATTACAGCTCATCTCTCTCTTACATAAACAAATAGATGGCAAAAACTAATAATTATAGTACAAAATTTAAAAGGTGAGCTGTCAATTTACCACACTTTTCCGAACACCACTGTCCAATTGCGTTTTTTCACTAATCAAGAAACCGAATTACGATCACGTGACTTGGTTTTTGGAGAGGTATAGTGTCTTAAGGTCAAAGGATAAAAAGTTAATATGATACCGACTCTTTCGGAAAAAGGTGTATCAATATCACACATGTTCACATAAAACCGTTAATCAACGAATTACAGAGGCATATTGATGCACACTGTATATTACTCAGTATCACGAGACTTTCTTGTATCTAATAATACTGAGACGTTTTTGACTGTACCAAGTTAAGTTCCATTGTAGGCCATAACAAGATGTAAAAATACGAAAAGCGTTTGTTAAAATATTTTTTCTGGATATTTTGCTTGATCCGCAGAGCTACTGGGTACTGGGTGACGGATTAAAAAGCCTTTTTGACAGGGACATCATGTTATGTACGAAAAACCTAGCCGATAATCATAATGTGTGACGTGTTTGGAAATGCCTCTCTCTCCTTTTACGTTAGAGACTCCATTTTTATATCTCATAAAGAGTCGGGAATTGTAAATGGTACAAAAGGCGATGTTCGTTGTCTTTTTCTGGTGCAGTCTTTCCTTTTAAAGTTTGTTTAAATATATAGTTGGAACACTGCTCACTGGATATCAAGCAACAGTTCAATTAAAGACCCTGTATTGGGGGGAATGTAAATAAGAAAATATCCAGGAGTAATCAAACAAAACTAAATTCAAGTACAGATTTACCAAGCAATGGCTAAGAGACAACTTAAGAACAACCCATGTCCTTGTTCCTGACACATTAAACTGGATTTAGGCCATTTATATCGGGGTCTATGTTTAGTAACACGGTTTCCTCAGTCCATATTGTTACCAAGAAATTTTAAAAGAATATCAATATGAGTATTTAAGTCAGTGTTGGTCAAATTACATTTGAATAACTTAAACAAAAGTTGCATTAATTAAAATTGTGATGGAGAGACAATGTATTATAAAGTTACAATACATGTTGTCATATATTTAAGTAATGGTATGATGTAAGAAGTTAATTTTGTCACTATTCTTTATTCCAAAACTCCAAACAATATATAATATAATTTGAAAGATACTAAAATATTTACAATGAAAATTCTTATCTGGGTAAAAGAGCGATAGATTTTATAAACAATATGTTTCAATTATTATTACTTAAACGTAACACAATATGTGAGAAAGTTCTGACCTCAAAACAACAGTTATTCATTATCAAGTGTAACCATATATAAAAAATGATTTATAAACTAAAATATTAAATATGGAAACGCATTACAAAACTAAACCCTGGTCGCCGTAAAAAGTTGTTGAAACACATTTATTTTCTGACAATTGAAAACCTATTACATGTTATATCTAGTTTTACTGACAGTTTGGCTTCGAATTAAAAGTAATACCTTGTAAAATTTCTTAGGAAATCATAGAAGTGTTGATGCTAATAAATCTGTTTTGTAGAGAAAAATACGGTGAAAAATAAAGCTCATATATCTAGGTACAACAATGCACCATGGTCGCATACACATACCTGCATCACAGTTTAATAAATATTCACTCAATGGTAGCGTATACATTAGTTTAAACATATTTTATTATCAAAAACAAAGGACAATTGGATCAGGCACAAATTATAACAATTTAGAATCGCCTTCTCCGTGATTTACACATTATACATGTATTGACATTTACTGATATCGTAAAAGTATATTTTGCAATCAACTATGACAAAGATCAGTCATTGATAAAAACATAATGTAAAAATATGAACATTCAATCGAGAGGTAAAGTGTTCATAGAACAGACTTTGACAAAGTAATTGGGAAGGGAAAAAACCCAGAAACAATGGGGGAAAAGTGGGCGAAAAATGATTCCGTTAACTCCGTTAACATATGGACGACATAACATAACGTATACATTTCTGTAGTGCATGTGTTACATCTTGTCATAAAGTGACCCAGTGTAGCTATCTTCGATGGAAGTCATTGTTGTTGAAAAAATTCACCGAAAATTTTTTTTTAGTTTGTAGAAATTTAGATTATGTATATGTGACACACTAAGTATATACAATTAATTATAAAATATAAAGCATACATTGAAAAACAATAATCTTTTACAATGATTATAGTATTGTTAAATGGTTGTTTTCATATTAATCCCGAATTATTTAAAAGTACAGCTGTACGAGACTCAATACAACTTTACGAGGATATAATACAGGATTAATATGAAAACAACCATTTAATGATAGTTGTAATAACCAATGCACCAACCTGTCGACGTAAGCCATATTAATTCGTAATACGAGTTATTACCAGCTACCATATAATACCAGTAATACTACCAAAACAATTTATGTAGAAGAAAACTATAGATGGAAATACAATAACAATAATCACTATCCCTGTGAGCTATCTGATTCGACAAATTTCTTGCGTTTTCTACTATAGATATTAATATTAATTACCCTCCCCACCCCTAACAAAACCGCAAAAAAGAGAAAAATTGAATAATATTTTTAGTTGAATAGTGGTCTGATTTCCTAATCAAGTTAGGGTTGCGGTACCCCAAACGTTGCTGTGTCTTCCATTTCAAAATAATGCAATGCGCATGCTCACAACTGTATAAAGACGAGTTAAAATCCGTATTAACAAGAAAAGATATGGGTTAAACCCATATCCAGAGATGTTCCATTTATATGTTGTAGGTGTATCCGATTTGGTTTAATAGTTTTTTTCAATGTGTTTTATTTAAAATTTCATCATATGCTGTAAAGGGTTGCAAATGTAGACGATTGTGAAAGGCAAGAAATAATCATCTTGATTATTTATCTCAACTTTGAGAAGAGTACTTTTATAAAAAAAAAGCAAAGTTTTGGAAAGACAAATGTTTACCAATAAAAATACATTGATCATAGTCACGTGGTTCTGTGGGGGAAAAATGTGAATATAAGATCGGCAGTTTTCGTGTCTTCGGAAAATCTAAGAAAACATACCGACAAGTTACAATTTCTATTGATTCAATTTTACTGTAATTAAAATTGTTTCAAAAGATTTGCAATGAAATGTATTTCAAACGTCAAACAAGCATTCATGTGCATAAACATTGCTAAGAAATTTTCAGAATTTAAAATTAAAAAAAAAAAAAACAAAAAAAAACAATTAAAAGAAGAGTATTATTTTGCAAAACAATTTATGAGATTATTAACTTCTATGAAGTTGGTGACCTTTATTCGAACGTAACTGAATTTTTTTTCTTTTGTATTATTATATATATATATAACTTGCATCGTTAAAATAGCTTAACATTAAAATTTTTAAATCTTGAATTAAATAAAAATCTATATCTTTTGTGCTTTTTTTATTATTGAGAAATTTCTTTTCCCTACTAATTTCTACGACATTTTTAAATAACATGCCTATTTGAAAATCTAATTTTTATATAAAAATCATAATCTAAATTTGCATTTTAGCGGCTTATTATGCGAGTCTAATTGGTCTTTCATTATTACCTTTCATCAAAGTTCAGTGTCAGGTAATAAATAAACCAGGCAAATCTAATATACAATTACATCACAGAAATATCTCTGCGCCCCCTTTAAAACCATCACTACCACACAGGAATCGTTCAAGAGAGTTTGGGCTTTCGAAACCGTCAATAAACAAAGCCCAGGGAAATTAAATTTGATGTTCACTATCGCAACTCCTGACCACTATTTTAACAACAGTAAAAACGGGGCTTCAAAAATATAGCGACACTTTTTACTCCAGGAGTGGAATAAATGAAATGTGGATATTAAAAAATTCAAAAGACCTGATAGACATTTTGAGGTCTGGATCTCTTTCCCATTGTAACAGCATTAAAACATTTGATTTTTCGACACTCTACACGGCCATCCCTCATATCCAGCTTAAAACTAGGCTTAAAGATCTTATAAAACGCTGCTTTTTCAAGAAAAACGGAAAGAGACGATACAAATACCTAGTAATTAGTCATGACAGAACTTACTTCGTCATTAAATCTACTACTAAATATACTGAAGACCAAATCTGTTATATGTTAGATTTTCTGATTGACAATTTATTCGTCATGTTTGGAGGACATGTTTTTCAACAGACTGTTGGTATTCCAATGGGTACTAATTGTGCTCCTCTCCTGCCGACCTGTTTTTGTACCCTTATGAGGCTGAGTTCCTAGAAGGCCTGCTGAAGAAGAAAGAAAAGACACTGACCCACACCTTTAATTTAACATTCCGCTATATTGATGATGTTTTGTCCCTCAACAATGCTAAATTTGGTGACTATTTACATTCAATTTACCCTAGCGAGCTTGAAATTAAAGACACCACCAATACACTAAGCTCAGCCTCTTACATAGACCTACTTCTAGAAATAGACTCAGGAAAACTACAAACTAGACTCTACGACAAACGTGATGACTTCAACTTTCCAATTGTCAACTTCCCGTTCATCGACAGCAACATTCCAGCAGCTCCAGCGTATGGTGTGTACATTTCGCAACTTATACGTTATTCTAGATCCTGCGATCGGTATTCCGATTTTCTAGACCGATCCCTGTTGTTGACTGCTAAACTACTCAAACAAGGGTTTGTTGCACTTAGGTTGATGTTATCTCTCCAGAAATTCTATGATCGTCACCATGACTTAATTGATCGTTATGGGAAATCGGTGTCTAAAATACGATCTGACATGTTTGCGGAGTCATAGGTAGTGATTCCTATTCCTGGATTTGACTTTTCCCTAGACATGACAATGAGTAACTCGACGGGTGTCTAATTAGAGGCAGGTACTGCTTACTCGTCTGGAGCACCTGAGTGCACCCAGTGTTTTTATTGGGTTCGGGTTACTCTCTTTCTGTTTTTTGTGTTTTTGGTTTTTGTGTTGCGTTTTGTCTATATCCGGATTTGTAACTGTCCCTTGACTTTTGGCTCTTGTTGTTCGGTCGGTTTTATTTGCTATTTTTCTACGTAAAGGTTCCATTTTCTACCTTATAAATTATGAAATAATCCAGAAATAAGATCAATGCTATCTGGATGAGTGGTCACAAGCGCGTTAAACAAAATCTAAAAATGCACTTTTATTATCAAATAATCTAAGTAACTAATAAAAGAAACAGAAAAAAAAACATTTTATCATGTAAAAATAAGAATGCATAAAAAATTAAGAAGCTTACCATATAAATCATGAAATAATCCAAGAAATACAATTGAAGCGATGAAATACATTACGTAATATAACATAACAAAATTTTAAAATGCCTTTTTCGTATCAAATTAAATAACTAATTAATAACAGAAACGCAAGTATATACATTTTATTATGTCAAGAATAGAATGCATTAATAAAAGTACTAGGTTACCCTATAGATGGTAAAATAATCCAAAAATACAAATTGAAGCGGTCTATTCATACTACACTGGTATAGCGCGCATTAATATGCAATTTTGTACATCTTTACTTCTTCTTATTAGATCGGGACAACAAAATGTATTTTAAAGCTTGAAGGATTTAACAAATACGAAAAAACTGTAAATGAAATATTTTCTTTAATGTTAAATTAGCCATTTTATAACTTACAACGTGAACTAAATTGCAGAGTATGGTTTTTCACCTAACTACTCAATCGTACCCGATACCCGAAAACAATTATATATCATTAAGAGATAATAAGAAGAGATCGAACATATGAAAAGTTTTTTCCGTATAAAGACCAGTACAAATAACCAGTAACAAATTCGCAATTTCGTAATAATTGGTCGTTTTCAATTGTAATTCACTACCTTGGTTAATAAATCATGGTTTAACAAAGTTCACTGAATTTCAAAACGTGTGCTATTTAATAGTAAAACTTTACATAATAATATATAATAATATCTTAGTTGAGTTTACAATTTCAACAACAATTCTTCATATTGCCATGTAGGTAAATACATTGCATTATTGCACCAATAAACGCAACATAAATAAAATACAAAGAAGCACTGTTGTTATATCTCAGCATTTCTAGCTGTGTCTCTGTTAATCATACATAATATTTTTCATAGTATTTATGATTCTTTTTTATTTAATACTGTTACGTTGTTTGCACATGGAGGAAAATTTTCTGCAAGAAACACACAACCCTTCCTGTCGTAGTCATGTAAAAGTTCCCTCCAGACTGGATCACAATTAAGTAAATGTCTGTTACCTTAAATTAGAAAACACAATTGATTAGTGATATGGTTTAGAATCGGGCAAATTACTATGCTCAGACAAGGTCAAATATAAACTTTAGTATTTTCAATATACTACAAATGCAAGGTAAATTGTTGTCAGATTTTTATTACTATATGAAAGAACAAAATTTAAAGAAGGTTATTGGGCCCAGTACTACAATACTAGTGACATAACACAAAACGAATAATAACAAAATCAGAGGTTTAAACGGTATGACTTTTCACTTTATTGTGTAAAGATGCACTAGCTATTTCATGAAATCTATAAATAATAACACAAAGGTCAGGTGTTTTATCCTGGTAGTCTGGTTTCTCTCCAATACAGACTCGACACCATAATATAGTTGAAAACCTGCTGAAAGTGTCGTTGAACACCATTCAAAAGAAACAAACAAACCAATAATGACGATCCCTTTCTTGGCTCTTGTTAAAGCGACATTTATTTGATTTTCATCCGTGATGAATCCAAGATGTTGTAGACACCATCCCTTGGTAGGCTGCTCTTGTATTAAATAACCAGGCAATGATCTAACTAAACTGAAGATAACATATTCCCATTCGCCACCTAAATGAAAAATAACAGCGCATCCATAATTACATTTATTAACTTTTTTATATTGTTTGAATAATACTCACATTTTGGCCAATCCAAAGTACTAAAAAGTTAAGTATTACAAAACGTGGTCTTTGTGAACAATTGTGAACTGTATATATTTATCAAATATTTGTTGGAATCGATCACAGAGCCTTAAGCCGCGAGATACTCTTTCAAAAACGAAGGAACATTGCATTTTGTGTTTGGTCAAACGGTGGCATACCAAAATATTTCCAACTTTTTAAAGCATCAATGACCTACAACAATTTATGATAATGAGTTTTCAAGATTTGAATTTATATCCTTTTGTCCTTAATTGCACTATACAGCACTCTTCTAATATAAAATTATTCATGTAAATTGTTGTTTGAATTGTGTAACATTTAATGCTGTTTTACGACACCATTTTCAGCAGTTTGATTTTCAGCTTTATCTCGGCGTCTTGTTTGTTTATTTGGAGGAAAAGACGGAGTACCCAGTGCAATTGTTATATGCACAATATGAAACCGGCTAGTTTTGTAGTTTAGTAATGTTTCTACAAAATCATAATTACTTTTTTTCACCAGTAAAATTAATACTATCAATCTAACAAGAGACAGCTGAACAAAGCACACTTTCGATGACACTCGTTTAACGAAATTACCTTGACTTGCCACAACCGTTGAAACTGTAAAGTCCAGCATCGATGAACTTAACATTACTTCTGTTATTGCGCTGCACTGTGCATTATATTGAGACATTATATTAATATGTTTTGGATCAACGTGTTCTACTTCCACCATATAACGCCACACTTTTAACTTAAAAAGAACAATTTAATAAAAAGCTTGAGCGTAAAATAACATCGCGACTAAAAGTTGCATATATATATGCCAAAATTTTTTATATCCATGTCAATTTAAGTTCAAAGGTGAGAACATCATATACCTGTTACAGTGTGGTATATGTAATCTCCAATATGTTGGTGAGTCTGTGCAAAGGTTCCGCAAACGAATGAATGGGCACTGAAACCCAACTTACCCCTTAAAAGGCATCTACGTACTCACGGCACTGCAATAACTGAGATTTTTAAATAAACTTAGACCCTAAAAGACCATAACCCAAGGTGGACAGACAAACAGAGAAAAGAAAAAGAAAGTTTTTGGATAAAAACATAAGGGACATCATTTCCGAAGGGAATAAAGAAAAATTTTTAAAGTGTAAAACTTTGTTTTCGCTTTAATTATGTATATAGATGTTGTTGTACAACTTTTAAAACGAATATATTATTATTTTAGTCTGTACGGTATGGTTTATACCGCAACGATCCAACATCCCGTACGAACAATTGTTGACTATATATACGTCTACAAAGTAAGCCCAACACTGTTAGAATTAGATTTTTAACACTGTCAAATTTTTGCTTTCCCTCAACGGGATTCGAACTCACCTCGTTGTGACACTGTGGCACCAATTCGCCTGCACTTTGTCCAACGGTCTAGACCCCTCGGCCGAATCCGCTATATAAAAATATAGCTTCATTAACCGGGGTGAATCGTAGACATAGACATAGTACATGACTGTGTACTAGCGTGTGACGATGGAATTTGATGTTTCAGAAATCCGCTGGATAGATATATTATATGGTTGTCAAAATACTTAGGCGTTTATATATATATATATATATATATATATATATATATATATATGTGTGTGTGTGTGTGTGTGTGTGTGTGTGAGGGTGTGTGTGTGTGTGTGACTGTATGACGAGTAACTTTGTCATCCTATATAATATATACAAAAATGCTGAATTAGATTACTGTCAGATTAATACGTATTGGTTACGAAAATTCCATCGTTACACGCTAGTACACATGTACTATGTCTATGTCTACGATTCACCCCGGTTAATGAAGCTATAATTTAATATAGCGGATTTGGCCGAGGGGTCTAGACCGCTGGACATAGTGCAGGCGAATTGGTGCCACAGTGTCACAACGGTGTGAGTTCGAATCCCGCTGAGGGAAAGCAAAAATTTGACAGTGTTAAAAATTTAATTCAAACAGTTTTGGGCTTAATTTGTAGACGTATATATAAATATTTGATATTAACACTGTATTTCTGATGTTTCAGAAATCCGCTGGATAGATATATTATATGGTTGTCACAATACTTAGACGTTTGTATATAATTTACTTACTGTGACTGTATGACAAGTAACTTTGTCATCCTATATTATATATATACAAAAATGCTGAATTAGATTACTGTCAGATTAATACGTATTGGTTACGAAAATTCCATCGTCACACGCTAGTACACATGTACTATGTCTATGTCTACGATTCACCCCGGTTAATGAAGCTATAATTTAATATAGCGGATTTGGCCGAGGGGTCTAGACCGCTGGACATAGTGCAGGCGAATTGGTGCCACAGTGTCACAACGGTGTTATTCGAATCCCGCTGAGGGAAAGCAAAAATTTGACAGTGTTAAAAATTTAATTCAAACAGTGTTGGGCTTAATTTGTAGACGTATATATAAATATTTGATATTAACCCTGTATTTCTGATGTTTCAGAAATCCGCTGGATAGATATATTATATGGTTGTCACAATACTTAGACGTTTGTATATATATATATATATATATATATATATATATATATATTCAGCTAAAAGTTGTTAAATATACAAATAAAGATATAAATTTGGAATGCAGAGTTAGTGTGTATTACGATTCCTTTAGTCATGGACATTTTATGATAGATTTATATAAAAAATACATTTTAGGAGTTGTTCTGGTAATGTGTTTTAAGTTCAAAATTTGCCTAACACTCAAAAGTTGAAGGGGTAAATAGGTAAACGATCATGACAATTTAAGTGCTGCAACCGTAGTGCAGGAAGTTGTATTCCTGATCTTGAAAAAAATTGTTATTTTTATTAATAAAGATACAGAATGTAAAATCCATTGAAATACTAACACTGAAATGCACATTGACTATAAAGTAATACAATAACTGAAACGATTTATCAAGTAAACAGTTTACGAAAAAAAAAAACCAATTATATTGTTTGATCTTGATCTTGAAACATACAATAAAATATGACCGGACAGTTTCTTTTTACATAGTCTAAGTCTTCGGATAATATGAAACACATTTGTAAATAGCTTTTTTGCACTGACGAATGGAACACAATTAGGATATTAAAATACATTTTTACAGCGCCAGCCTGCTAAATATTTTTCAGATAGAATAATAAAAGCACATTTTCATGTATGAAATCTCAAACTATATGAAATAAAAAATGGATATGCTAATTATGTTGACTTGTTACTTTCAAGTTTTTTAAACGGTATGTAGTTAACATAGTTAAAGGAGTAAGAGGAGTTTGTATGAGACAGTATGAATCTTACCACTTGCTCAGCCTCCAGCTGATTACAGCGAGATTGTTCATTCCCTGCTTCTGTTTTCACCGTAAGTGCTTTGTCTTCACCATCCACGTGACAAAATACATGCGGATAGTGGGTATATTCAACATTTGTTTTTGGCCACATTTTCAAAGGTTTATGTGAAGTGCCTATCCCTTCAGTAGTTTTCAATTCTCCGTTGTAAAAATGTTTCGATGGAAAACTGCATATTGATGGATGCTATACGTAATATAAAAAGTCAATGAGCTTTATGCAAAAGAACACCAATGTTGTTTACAGGCTTTCAACGTCATATCAGCATTATGTTACATTTTCACATTACAGGAAGTTTCAGTTAAACAAATTCAATCGATTATTCATCGATCCGATTCTAAATCCTTCCCTGCTTTATATACCTGCACACTGATAAATATCAAGACCATATGTAAGACCAAGACTAATAAAATCAAGATCAAATACGTCTGGTCAGAGTGCGGCTTTTTATGTAATTTATTAAAAATAAAAAAAACTACAAGTTTCCAGGCAATACATTTTGCTACGCCTGACACGCGCTTCGTCTATTAAAGACTCATCAGAGGTACTCTACCCAAAAAATTGAAAATGCCAAACACTATATGAATATGAAGAGTACAGAACAATAAAACCAAAATATGCCGAACTGGAAACCAAATTATGACTAAAATCAACCTATACCTGGGGTAGGATGAACCTTAGGATTTTGACAATTTTGAAATTTACACTGACAAACTCATAGCTTTGATGTGTTCTTCAACACAAAAGTGTTGATGCCGCAGCGGGCTAACCTCCGGGAATAAAAACTCCACCAGCAGCGCTAATCATCACGGATGTTAGAATTCAAAAATACTACAAAGTTCCAGGCAATACATTTTGCTACGCCTGACGCGCGTTTCGTCTATTCAAGACTCATCAGAGGCACTCTACCCAAAAATCGGAAATGCCAAACACTATATGAATATGAAGAGCATAGAACAAAAAAAACCAAAATATGCCGAACTGGAAACCAAATTATGACTAAGATCAACCTATACCTGAGGTAGGAAAAACCTTAGGGTTTTGACTATTTAGAAATTTACACGGACAATGTCATTGCTTTGATGTGTTCTTCAACACAAAAGTGTTGATGCCGCAGCGGGCTAACCTCCGGGAATAAAAACTCCACCAGCAGCGCTAATCATCACGGATGTTAGAAATCAAAAATACAACAAAGTTGCAGGCAATACATTTTGCTACGCCTGACGCGTGTTTCGTTATTCAAGAGTCATCTGAGGCGCTCTGACAAAAAAATGAAAATGCCAAACACTATATGAATTTGAAGAGCATAGAACAATAAAACCAAAATATGCCGAACTTGAAACCCAAATTATGACTAAGATCAACCTATACCTGGGGTAGGATGGACCTTAGGGTTCGACAATTTTGAAATTTACACTGACAAACTCATAGCTTTGATGTGTTCTTCAACACAAAAGTGATGATGCCGGAGCGGTCTAACCTCGGGGAATTTAAACTCCACAGCAGCGGATGTTAGAAATCAAAAATACAACAAATTCCAGGCAATAAAGTTTGCTACGCCTGCTATCATATCAATGTTTCTAGTTGTGCATGTCCATAGGATGTGAAATTGTGGAGTGAATCCATTCATGGTTATTGCTAATGAAATATCAATGTTCTAGTTTGTATTCAGGATTTCATAGAAAAAATAGGAGAAATCTTTCAAAACGATACAATTTAGCGTAAATACTCTTACCATTCTATATTGTGTTGTTAACATTGTATTGTACATTCGATTATCAGAATATCGTTCGAACAATGACTTTTCTAAACCAAGTTTTGCTGCCTCTCTGCATTTTATAATAGGACGTAATTGTTTGTGGTCTCCTATAAGCACTACTTGTTTAGCACATGTTGCAATGATAGGAACTATAGTGGCTGGTTCTGAACACATTCCACTTTCATCAATAATCAATTGGTAAATTTTGCCGTTAGTGGCTTTTAATACTTTTTGATTTGCCACTAAAGACGTTGTGCAGAATATAACATCATAGTTAGTTAGTTCCTCTATTGTAGCTTTGCTCACAGCGTCTTTGTAGCTTTTGATGTCCTCAATGGTTGTTGTCAAATGTCTTCTTCTGTGTTCTGGTAATTCTAAGTTATCATTTGCGATGGCAATATCATCCTTAAACTGTAAATCAAGTTTTCTCAATCTTGCTGCGTATGGTTTACCATCCTGTCGTATCACATGATGTAGAACAACTCCACTTTCTACTAGTTCTTCGTCTGGCTTAACATCACGTGTGAAAAATGTAGCTCTTCCTGGAATGGGATAATCCAGCTGTTCGTAGGCACCTCCATAAATTCTTACTATTCTCGGTGCCTTCTCTCTCAATTGTTTAATAACAAGTTCTAAAACAAACCAAGTAATTATCGTTTGTAATTGTAGAGATACAGTAATAGTAATTCAAAATAAAAAATCTTTGAAAAAAATCAGAAATGATTTTTAAAGTTTGTTAATATTTTCATTAGAAACCTATTTCAACTTAGAGTACAGAGCAATTACATCATAACAGACAATTTTTATCAATTAAAAAACTGGCGAATTCTTTTTAATGCAACGTTTTAATTTTTTTTTTAGACATACCAGTGATTTATGTTTTTGTTTCAAATCGTATTTTAAAGCTTACAACAACACCAATAATATTAATGACGTTTTTTTTTTCATGTTGGACCTCTTTATACAAGCATTAACATTAACAAGCTAAATTTACTTTCTAAGCATACATTTCACCTTGCTATATTTTAAATTAACAAGAACGTTTGGCTTCTAGCAGTACTTAGACAATTTATAATTGAACCCATACAACTCGTAATGACATCTTTAAATTTCAAGTATCATAACTGGTCATTGATGACTGCTGTTGAACCGTAGGTTAACAAATTGCATCACCAGCGCATACACTTTATAATAGTAAATTTATACCAGCCCCAGTTGAACACATTTCCCATTATGTGATATTTTGATCAACAGAAGGCATGCACTAATAAATTACAAGATTTAGGCAATTTTTTAATTGGGAGGGTTTTATATTGTAAGAGTATAGGATTTGAACCTTAGAACTCACATCCAGTTGCTAATACTACAATAAATACACTCATATAATGAGGCACTTAAACATATGGCAATTTTTTTTTGCTTATTAATAGAGTAAAGAGGTAGGGTTGAAATGCCTATTAACTTAAACTTGTGTATTTGACGAAACTTCGTTAATATTTCTACTTATTATAATATTTTATGTATCAAAAATTTTCACTGTTGAACACTACTCGCGCAACCTTTTTTGATCGTCCTTTTTCAAACTCGACGATATCCCAGGGTGTCGCCTCAGCCGGTCTGAAATCGTTTACGTTGATGGAAAAGATATATGCGGCGATCTTTATGTGGTAACATAACCCGCGGACGTCCCTTTTTGAGACGATCAACAATAGTCGCTTGGAGATGGCTGGTTACGCAAGCTAGTACCGTTGATTCGTGAACTTAATGTTGTTTTTGGGATTGACCCTCTAAAATCTAGAGCTTTACCCTATGATCTTCGAAATGCGCCCTATTTGCATGTTATTTAAGGCAATAAAATTAACTTACGTGTAATCAATGTATACAGTATAAACAGAAAATTAGCACTGTTCAGATTGTAGGCAAAATATGGCCGACAACAAGAAATAAAAAGCAGAGAGCAGGGGATTAAAAGAAAATTGGGCACGGATAAAAAACACAATAAGTCATTAAAATGCATACCACCATTCTATACCTTTCTATAAAAAATAAAGACCATTACTTTTTATATTTGAATTCTCAACTCTTACGGTAGCACAAAACTACGATAAGGTCAGAAAACAATTCATTGAAAAATTAAAGTATTCTTCTCCCCTAAGGATGCTTGCAGGTTTTGATTATGTTTTAGTTAATTGTATGATTTCAGAGCATTATTGTTTTCCCCAATGTACCCTAACATTTTTAGATTTTATTTCAAACATCCTTAAGAGCAAGCTGACAAAATAAAATTGAATTTTGAGACAAAACTTTTGCTATCAAAACATGTTTCCCCCCAAATTTTCAAGCGCTAATAAATTAAGATAAGTTAAATACCTATCATTAGTTTGCTTAAGGTCTTCTTGCAGTGTCGTGAAGCTAATTGTAGCCCTGGCCTACATATTATTCTCGGTTCTGCCCTCGAGATGCTTTGACAATAGGGGCTTAAACATTAAACTATATATTGTTACGCCGCTGTATTGTATCACGTCCGTAAAAAATATAAAACCCATTTGAAAACATTGCTATTCTGAATATGACCGGCAAACATCCTAAAGTTTTTATTAGTATTTCATTGCACAACAGATTGCTAACTGCAGTATAATAAAAGATTAAAGATAATGACAAAGTGCACATTACACAAATATGTTCTTACTTGCTACTAAATCAACAGATTTGTTTGATGGTCCACAGAAAATTATTTGATTTTTTACATCTCCAGTCCTCTGATGCATTATATTGTTGAATTTATCAAACAAGTACACTAATTTGACGCCAATGTATGTCTTACCAGTACCTGTAACATCAAACGAAAAATATTAAGTGAAAAACATCTTTATCTAATACAAGAACAGTGTAGCAAAGTGTTTCTTTGCTGTACTTTGCAATTGTTCAAAGGCGAACAGACAGAAGGACCTTAAACAATTTAAGGCAAGTGAGCACTTACACGACACCACTTTTCCATATAGTTTACATTCCAAGAGACAACTCCACCCTCAAAATGGTAGTTGATCAGTGACGATTTTCGAAACATTCAACGATATTGTTTTTAATAAAGCAATGTAGGATTTAGAGCGCTTTCATTTCTATATCATCTGCTACACGCGGTGAGAACAATTAATTAGTTACAAGCCAGTTGTTTCTTCCTTATTTATTGATAACCTTTCAATGAGCAAAATTAGAAAGTCTGCAATAGAACATTTTTCTTATCGCTAATTTTTATTTAAGAAATAGTTCATGGCTGCCTCAATTATATGGATTATTTTAATATGGGTAGGCATTATTTTCATGAATTAGCACCGATATATGTAAAATTAGTAAACGTTTTATATTTTCAAATTGGGGCAGCCAAGTTTTATTTCGATTTTGATATAAAAATATTGATATTTTACATTTCATGCCTGCATAGGTAAAGGTTTCTTTTGGCTGTTCCAATTTCCGAGATCCCCTCTTGTTACAAAAATATTATTTTTCTCGTGTGAAATTTGGTAGAAAAAGGTAAGAAATATAAATTAAAAACAAGCAAACATATTTATTAACATTAACAAAATAATTTAACAATCTGAATTAAGAATGACAAAATTCGGTACTTCATTACACCGTGTCTGTGGCTATTGCTGTGTTTGCGACAAATGAAAACTACTTTCCGCATTTGGTCGAACTTATGCTTCTGTTGTAGATACAAAATGTTGCAAAGTTAAAACAACAAATTTTTTCCACAGCTATAATGTGCATTTTGAAATTCGTTTGTGTCATTGGATACAGTAAATTTTGCCTTTACTTTTCGGGCTACGTCGTTTGCGTCGGAGGCGGGAAATTATCGCAGCTTGTCCGAATATCAATGAAAGTGTCATCATGAAACTTTTTCCTATTCGATTTTCTTATTTTTAAACAAAGACTGCATTAGCACACGGGGTTGGGGGGTGGGGGGGGGGGGTGATTTTTGAAATTGCTGGAAAGCCATATTTTATTGAATATTTAGATAGAGATTTGTTTTCCAAATTAGAATTGTAAATGCAAAACGTACCAGGTGGTCCTTGTATAAGTTTAAATCTTTTCTGTAAGCATGTTTTGATAGCCCAATGCTGATTTAGGTTGTTTTGCCACATTCCGACATCAAGGCCATTGTCGACAATTTCATTTGCAATTTCCATGTGAATCCGGCCTGTAACAAATCGCAAACCGTAAAATATTTTATTTTTTAAATAAAGAATATATAAATCATCCACATGAATGGTAAACAGTGGGGCTTAAAACTTCTTTACATGTGGCCTGTGAACAAAAACGGGCTTCGAAGCAAAAAATATATATAACAGCGGCAGAACTTTACACATATTTATCAGAGTGATTGGGGTATTTAAAAATATGGTACCAAATTATTTGGTGCACTTTTATTTATTTCAGTTTTGTACTAATTTAGCAATAAAGTCATATCACATTATACTAAAAATATAGCGATTGTTTTTAATTGCAGGTTAGATTATTGGATATAGACGACTTTGGATCGGTTTACGCTGTGCATAAAGTCGTCTATATCCAATAATCTAACCTGCAATTAAAAACAATCCCTATATTTTAAATTTTATATAATAAGAAGGAATAAAAAACAATGCCTTCTTAAAATAAGTACTTTTCTTTTATCACATGTCTTTTATTGCAATTTTTCTTACGCCTTTTCATGCATGGCTTCAGATTTCATTAGTTCCCACGATTAATTAATCTAAACTTAAACTAATTTGTCTTCTGCACTCTAGATAGCTTAGTGCAGTTTTTTGCTTAGCGTCATCGATTTTCATTAAGAGACGTTTATCACAGTCCCAATGAAATTAACATATTTCAATAGATCCTTATTGGTATTTTTGTGCAATTCGATTGATTGGCTGCATATATTTATAGACAATAACCTGTCTTTTTAAAATTTTCTTAGTCTTTTTTCCAAATATTTCAATGCGGATCTTTCTCTATTGTTCGATTAGATGATGTATTTATTCTTCTTATACACTATTAAAATTATGTTCAATCAAGTGTGTATAGTGAACAAAAGTATAGGAACCGATAAAACTTTTCGAAACAATAATTATTGAATTCAGTATAAAAAATTACTCTTTTTACAATGTACCTACAAATGCATCAAGTTCACTGACAATTATAAAAATATCGAAAAAACCTATCCCAACATGCTCTATTACCTGTTCAGAAATTTTAATTATTCATTAAATAATAAGAATGGTACTGCATAAATATTTGTGAATATGGCCCCTTGCAATATAATATCATGCTCGAGACATTTCCCAATATCTATGCAATATCTATACCTGGTACATTAATTTCTTTTCCAAGAGCAATATTTTTAGCCAGGTCAGTCGCCATGTGCAATAACTTCAAGTGTGTTTCTAGTCCCCTAAACAACAACAAAAACACCACGGTAGTGGTAAATACACTTTTTTCAATATAATAATATAAAAATACAATCGGTTATGCAGAAATAAAACGAATGTTGATTTTCAGAAGTCAAGCATGTTGTTTAGTGCAAACGTGCTATAACATGCAGTCCGGGTTTTAATTCCTAACTTGTGTAAATTTGCAGTTTTAACTGCAATCGAAATTATATTTGGTCTTCGTGTTACTTGTATTTGTTTTAAGTGATATTTTCGGCCGTCCTTTTTTGAGTTTGACTTAGTAGACATATCATTTATATTTCGTTATCGACGTTCAGTTAACAAAATGTTTGATTAATTATTAAAACATATAAATACATTTTTACAAATAGAACTAACAAGTTTTCTTTATAGAAATACGATATAAAATGTTACAATACCTGTCAACTATTGATTTATAAATTATTTCCATTCTACATTCGAACAGTCCAGATGGAATGGGACTTTTTTCATGAAGCTGAAAAACCACCCGAACTGTATTTCCAATTTTAGGATGTTCACTATTGTCTTTCTTTGTAGTCTTAAATTTACATAATTGAACAATTTTAGCATGAACACTTAAAATGAACTGATCACTGTATGGCATTGGATGACCAAGAATATCTTTAGTGCTCTGAACAAGGTCTTGATTAATCATAATGCAGAGAAAATGTCCACTAAGTACATCAAAATATTGTTTTTTCCCTCCGGATAAACTGGTATCATTTTTGTCATCTGTTGGTATGAAGCCAAAATCGAGGTCACGCTTTTCACAATAGTCCTCATTTAGATCAAACATTCCTCTATCATTCTTAAACATAATCGGTATATTGTTGATAATGGCGGATCCTTTATCATGAACAGCTGTATGCGTGGCCTCCATTTCTACAATCGGAACCCATATTTTCATATATTTATTGACATGTCTATATTTTTTAAGAGAAGCAGTAGTTGCATAACAAAGAAGTGTTTTGATTGGGTCTTGAAAATGTGAGATACATAATTTAATATTATTGGTTAAAACCATAATTGTAGGTACCGGAGAAAGTATGCCCGCTACTTCTTGAGCGCTAATTTGTAAATTGATCATGTGTCCAAGACCGAAGGATATTTGAAAAGGTAATGCATGTTCATGTATAAGTTGTCCTTCTACCTCAGAACTGACATCACTGACACTATCTTGAAACATTTCGATGTTTTGTATGTCTTCCTGTAGTTCGCCAATTCTTGCAGGTGAAAACAGGTTCAATAATTCGCCAATGTTCCCATTAATGGCGCATTCAAGGATGGCCACCCATTTTCGATAACGTACAAAACACATTTCCTCGTACGGACACACTTTAATGAATCTGTCTTGTCTGATTTCTATTCCGTTTTTGGTTGGTCTTTTACATACAACCTCATTAAAGTCATATATTCGTTTCATCCACCTTGCTGTAATAATTTCATGTTTGTCGTTTGTCTGACCAGAAGCCAAGAAGTTGTTGACATAGCTTTTTATTGGAACAGCACAGACATCTAATGAATTAAAATGCAGGAATATGTGTTTTTCTTTTGAACTAACGACTCCCGGAATCAATATCGAAAGTTCCTCTTCAGAAAACCTCACCAAAAAGCCTTGAAAAATCACGGGTCTGTCCTTTACAAAATTTGCTAGCAATAAGTCTTTACACTGCAGGTGAAAAATATCTTTCTTTTGTAATGTTGTGTTAAGATTAGTGCAAATAAACGAAAGCTCATCAGTATTATACGGACACTCAGTATCGTCGATACAAGCATGCACCAGTCTCTGAATAACAATGTCACAATATCTGCAAAGTGGTGAAGTAAAATGGGTCGTTCCCTCCTTTACTGTGATGTCTTTCGAAACAACATACGTACAATTTGGCTGCAGCGACAACCATTCATGCAAAGCAATAGCTTGTTTAGGATGCAACATATCCGAATAAATAATTCGTAACGCTTTATCATACTTGTGGTGGTTTATTAAGTTACATATATTTTCATAAAATGTCTTCTTTATTGGAACCAAATGTGCATTGCAGTTGACATGATTATCATCAATTTCATTTACATTCAAGTCTGCATTATTTGCCAGTTCAAGTGGTGCATTTCGTATAGATATTTTCCCAATTCGCTCAATTGTGTCTTCTTGAGTTTCCAATATTAAGTGTACATAGTACCTGTTAATGTGATACCATTCCATTTTCTTTTTAGTGACATCCAATGTCAATGGAAGTGGATAAAATAAAGGAACGCAGTCTGGAAATTTCAACAACAACTTTTCTGCAACTAGTTTATTGGTAAGTAATAAAAGTTCCTCAACTAAAGATCGTGCTTCTAAAGTACTCATAACACAGCTATTTACTGACAAATCGATTACAACTGGCGAAGCGAATGAAGCATTTCCTATGCGTTTCATTCTTAATGTTTTCGACAATTTAAAGAGCTCGCAAATTTCACCTGTTGAACAATCTCTGTCGTTCAATATGTTTTGAACGTCCAGGTAGCTTAAACTTTTAGTTGATTTTATAAAAGTCTTTTTAATTTCATAATTTAAGATCTTTCCATTCTCTCGGGAATCAAATTCAACCAACACTGACAGAGAAAATCGTCTTTGATTGGGTTTAAGGCTGAATTTATTTTCTATCTCCTCTGGAAGCATTGGGGTTTGTTCGTGGAACTTTCCTCTAACAAAAGAACATCCCCGAGACTTCGCTTCATTATCGATATCATCCCCTTTCTTAATTATTTTACTGACGTCGGTAACATGAACGCCAAGTCTTATATGCTTGTCATTAATTTCCTGAAAACTAAACCCAACACTAGGATTGCAAGAATTGTCTTCATCTATACTAAATACTCTTACTGATTGTGTAATATCTTCATATCCGTCCAAACTGAAGTTTACATTCGGGTCTAGAATACCACTAGCACAAATGTCATTATACCAATTGGGTAATTCATTTATTATTGATATTAAAGCTAAACCATCGTCTATGCATTGAGAACTGTGCACAACTCCTAGAACTGCACCTAAGGGATGAATATTAGTTAACTTCCATTTTAACAGAACTACAATAAAAAGCCAATTTTCTTTTTCGTCTTCTCTTACCGTAAAGAACTTGTTAAAGGTGAGTTTGCAAGTATAAATATCATGTTTGTGGATTTCTACCGACGATCGTGCCGATTCTGGATAAAATTTTGCCAGCCTTCCATGAAGAATATTTATTTTTGGCACAGTTTTACAAACGGGGATCATAAGATGGCTCTGTCTTTTGTCTATAAGGCATACAAATATAGGATGTTCTACGTCTTTAAAGCGCTTGCGTTCAACTAAAGAGACAACTTCACCATAGTATTTTCCATCTTGTTCTTTGTTTCCTTTATTTGAAATTCTAACAAGAACGATATCACCCGAATAGGCTTGTCCACATAGTGCTCTGCCAAAGATATTTATTTCCATATCGTTGTCATCCAAAGGAAAACATATTGCTACTTCTACAGACAATATTTGTAAAACACATTTCTTGTATCGATTTGGTTCCGATATAACCTCACTTTCGAAACACGAGTTAAATATGTCACGATACCTAAATGGATTCGTTTTAAAAGGTATTGGTGTCGGAATGAATTCAAAGCCATTTATTTCCAAGCCCTCACGAAACCATTGTTCATGTCTTTCATAGAAACTTTGACTTTCTGAATCCCGAACAAAATTTGTTTTTGGTGTTTTCTTTTGCTTTGTTGTACATTTTGACCACTCTTCATCCGAGTCGGAATCCATTGCTTGACTTTCTGTATCGTTGACAATTATCCGGTAATGTGAAATCTTTAAAATATTTATTATTATAAATTTGTATTTACTGTGTATATAACAAAGCGAAAATAAATCATTATAATGTAAATAAGAAGAACAAAGTGCAATGCCAACAAACAAACACTCAAAACATCAAACAAGGCAATACGAACACCTTTCAACAAAAGGCGATATTGTGTATTCCATTAATGATAGTACTCATGTTACGTTTTTTGTGTGATATTTGTTTATCCTACTTTGACAAGCTATTTCAGCAATGCCTTTATGTTACAAATTTTTACAATGAAGATCCAGAACACCGAGGAAACTCAAAAAAGACAATCAACAAATCAAAGTCCGAGAAACTGGCAAACTCCAGAATCAACAACCAAAATATAGTAACTACATCAATAGTCCTGACTTGGTAAAATCATTTAAAAAGAAATGATGGGTAAAACCAGGTTTTATGGCATGCCAAACCTCCCTCTTCCATTACTGTAGTATGTGAGTTGGTTAGTTGATTTAAATGGATGGATATCATATACCACTAGTCAGTAATAGATGTATCAAACAATCATCGTAGCAAATTCACTGTGTACTTAATTTAAAAATGGGGAAAGTTATGTGCAACCATATTTTAAAACGAAATATAACATTTTTCGACAAAGAATTGGGTATCTATAACCCAAACGAGCTCATCCCGACGAAATAGGTGACGTTTGCAAAAATCAGTATACTCGCTGCAAGCTCTTGCATATATTAGCAATTAAGAAATATAGACTCCATATGCAGGAGAAGCTGGAATATTGCTCCATAAGTGAGGAAAATTTTGAAATTAAAATCGCCTCATTTGCCGTAAATTCTTATGCTTAGATTACCTTTGTTGCAATATTCGAGGTGGAAGTCTAAAAATGATATACACGAAGCTATTCATGTGGTTTCTTTAATTTCTAGTTCTGAAGGATATGTTATCAAGAGTAACGACTTAGCAAATTGAGGATTGTTAATTAAAAGGATATCATCAATATATTTATATGTAAAATTAAGAACTATAGCTTCTTGAATAAGACGTCGAAGAAATTCAGTTTTTTTAAGGATACAGGAACAAATCAGCAAGGAGTGGGGGATTTTAGTTTGTTTTTCCGCAAGGCGGTATATAAGGGGTTGAAATTCAAATGTTCTAACAGATAAACTTTTAGATATCGATCTTTATTTTAAATTATCCAAACGTTCTTTTGAATTGTAAATCCACATATGATTGATATTACTTTGCGAATAAATATGTTTCCCAGTACTTTTACTGTCATTTCACTGCAGACAATATCTGTCAAATATTTTGACAACTGTGATAGAACACGTAGATCAGCCGGCTATGTATCTTTCCTTGTAGGGATTTTTATGTAATTTCGGAATCCTATGCAAGTAAGGTAGTTCTTCACACTCTTTGTCATAATTAATATTCAAAGAAGTCATGAAGGACTTATGGTTAGCCATGATTTCATCTTTGTCAAATGTGGTAGGTTTGTATTTGGAATTACCAGAGTTATCCTTGTTAGAAGTCTTGTCTGCAGGGACGACAACATATTTGTCATGGAAAAAAGTGAGTCTCCTTATACTCATCTTTGAATACGACCATTTACACAAAGTCTGAGATTCTTAATTCGAAGTTGTACAAAGACCTTTTTGTTCTTACACAGTTAGACAGTGCATCTAGTTCCGGGTCTTGTTCCCTTTCTATCTCAATCCATTCTCTGGCAAAGTACATAATAGTTTTGATGTTTTTGTGGTCAATGATGTTCATATTACCAGTAATGACATGACCAGAGGGATTGTATATGAAAGGAGAATGAGAACGATTGCATTCATTAGGTTACTCGAGGTATTTTTCAATGTCTAGGTCCTGCAATGCTTGTTTGTAATTGAAGATTTTACGGGCAATTTTGTTGGTATATTTATAAGACACGACAGGAATAGATTGATTTTTGAAATATGATGGGGTCTGATCTTTCACTTCTTTTTTATTAAGAATATGCGGATGTTAACTGCATCAATTTCTTTATTACGGATGCATGTGAAGGTATTTTTCTATTATCGCTATTTTGCAGTATTTTCATTTGACCTTTATTTGCGGTATTATCCCATCTCACTCTACTAGCGTGAGATTGGCTTATCTCACCTCTCGGTCAAGACGTCGTTAAGTAAACACTGTGGCGTCACAATGTTACAAAACAACGATAAACAGATTATTTACATTTTATGAAACTTAATGCATTTTCTCGTCATCTCATTGGGAGGGCATATCGTTACAAAAAAACGTAAATAATCTATAATTCTCATCAAGATGCTCTGTCCGCACAGGTTTGAAAAGACAGAAAGACGATAAGTCGAAAAGAATGCTAGTCCATATATGGTATAGATGTAAATGGATCTTTTCCTTCAACTTAAAGTGCGTAGTCCCTAAGATGTTTTAAACAGTTGACAGACGGAGAGAAAAAAGAGTAGTACGAATATAATGTAAACCCAGAGTTGTTCAAAATGAGAAAGAATTCTTTATACTTATCGGAGAAAGATTTACACTCTGAATTTTCTTTTGGTGGTTGGGCGTTTTTATTTTGTATGACCATGGCTTCTTTTGTATCTAGAATTGTGTTAAAAAGACTCATTACATTCACTCAATTGCTTGCTGGACTTGATAAATTACCAACACCTTTGATGTGATTATTATAACCGTAAGGCATTGCAGTACTACCTAGTTCTCTGATCCAAAAATCTTCTCTCTGTTTGCGGAACGGTGTGCTGAGTAAGGGACTATTAGTATGCAGGTAAATTTTTCTATGATGCGTACTTTCATGGACAAACACCGATCATGATTTGGCTGATTCAAGTGATTGAACAACGTCCTACATTAAGGATCGTTAGTATCGTATCATGTTTGTTCATTTTGTTCTGCAAAATCTGTCGTGTTTCGCCAACATAAATATCAATTAAACACGCTAATATTAACTTTTTGGTTAACGTAATTTAGTCATTTAGAATGCAAAACGTGAAACTGGCTCCAATGATTGTTAAAAATAAGTGTTGATAGATAGATTTGGTCAAGAGATAAATATTTTTAGAGCATATCTAATTGGTTGATATATACATTTCAAGTATCAGTTACAGATTATACAGCGGCTCTGGAGATATTCATCACTGCCTCTACAGAATATATTATTAAAAAGAGCGCCTCACATGAGCATTTTAAAAAGGACAATAACAGCATTTGCTGATGATTACTGTCCTGTCTTTCTTTGCGCCTGTTGCTATTTTTATTAAATCTCTTGACATTCGGCGTCAGAACCGTGATACTGTTTAAAGAGTTCTTTCGGACTAACTCTGGTACGATCCCCAGATTACAGCTCTCTCATACAGCCTCAATTCGCTGAGTGGCTTCCGTAAATATATCCTTCAGAACTTTAATAAATGGAACCAGGACTAACACCTCGAATATGACACCAACACACAAGAATTTACGCTGAACGACACGATTTTAGTTTCAAAATTATTAATTTTCCTCACTTATGCAGCAATTTTCAAGCTTCTACTGAATACGATCTCTTATATTTCTGAATTGATCAGGTATGCAACAGCTTGCAGCAAGTATACCGTTTTTTGTTAACGTGACTATTTCTTCTGGATAAACCTATAAACCAAGGTTTCAAGAAAAACAGGACTCAAAAAAAATATTTTATCACGTTTGAAAATATGGTTAAAGATATTTTTCCAAATTTTTTTGAATTCGGTCTAAAAAGAATGTGATACGATGATTGGTGTATACACTATTACTGACTAGTGGTATATGATACCCATCCATTTTAATCAACTTACCAACTCACATACTACAGGGCCTCGGTGGCCGAGTGATCAAGGTAGTTCGTCTACTATTGATCACGTGGTCTGTCAACACTGAGATTGCGGGTTGGATTCTCACTGCAGGTAGGGTGTACTCGACTCCAATCTTAATTGACAATGATTGCCAGTTTTCCTACCGCAGGTCGGAGGTTTTCTCCGGGTACTCCGGCTTCCTCCCCCAATAAAAACTGGACGCCATGATATAGGTGAAAAATTGCTGAAAGTGGCGTTAAACACTATCAAACAAACATAAACAAAACACATACTACAGTAATGGAAGCGGGAGGTTTGGAATGCCATAAAACCTGGTTTAACCCACTATTTCTGTTTAAATGCATGGACCAAGTCAGGACCATTGCTGTAGTTACTACATAGTTGGTTTTTGGTTCTGACATTTGTCAGTTTCTCGGACTTTGTGGATTGTCTTTTTTAACAGTTTCATCGGCGTTAGGTGTTTTTTTTATGCCCCCGCGACGACATGTCGGGGGGCATTAAGTTTTACTCATGTCCGTCCGTCCGTCCGTACGTACGTACGTCCGAACAAATTTCCGTCAAGCTTTTCTCAGAAACCGTACATGAGAACAATTTTAAATTTAGCAGAGTGGTTCAGTATCACAAGTTGTACCTCCTAAGCGAATTTCAGACCTGTCGGACAACTACTTCCTGTTTGGGACTTCATTTGTACGTAAATACGTCCGTCTGTATGTACAAATTTCCGTCAAGCTTTTCTCAGAAACCGTACACGAGAACAATTTGAAATTTGGCAGGGTTGTTCAGTATTACAAGTTGTACGTCCTAAGCGACTTTCAGACCTGTTGGACAACTACTTCCTGTTTGGGACTGGGCCGATATGAAAATGTGTTAACACAAGTATGAAAATTTCCGTCAAGCTTTTCTCAGTAACCGTACATGAGAACAATTTGAAATTTTGCAGGGTGGTTCAGTATCACAAGTTGTATGTCCTAAGCGACTTTCAGACCTGTCGGACAACTACTTCCTGTTTGCAACTGGGCCGATATGAAAATGTGTTAACATGAGTATGAAAATTTCCGTCAAGCTTTTCTCAGAAACTGTACATTAGAACAATTTGAAATTTGGCAGGGTGGTTCAGTATCACAAGTTGTACGTCCTTAGCGACTTTCAGACCTGTCGTCCAACTACTTCCTGTTTACGATTGGGCCGATATGAAAATGTGTTAACATGAGTACGAAAATTTCCGTCAAGCTTTTCTCAGAAACCGTACATGAGAACAATTTGAAATTCGGCATTGTGGTTCAGTATCACAAGTTGTACGTCCTAAGCGACTTTCAGACCTGTCGGGCAACTACTTCCTGTTGCGACTGGGCCTATATGAAAATGTGTTACCACGAGTATGAAAATTTCCGTCAAGCTTTTCTGAGAAACCGTACACAAGAAAAATTTGAAATTGGGCAGGGTGGTTCAGTATCACAAGTTGTACGTCCTAAGCAACTTTCAGACCTGTCGGACAACTACTTCCTGTTTTCAACTGGGCCGATATGAAAATGTGTTAACACCAGTATGAAAATTTCCGTCAAGCTTTTCTCAGAAACATTACATTAGAACAATTTGAAATTTGGCAGGGTGGTTCAGTATCACAAGTTGTACGTCCTAAGCGACTTTCAGACCTGTTGGAAAACTACTTCCTGTTTGGGACTTACTTTAGCGGGGGCATCCGTGTCCCATGGACACATTCTTCAATTTTTTTTATTAACTTCATTCGTTAACAACGTTTTGTGTTATTAATCTTAGTGTATAGCTTACACTACTCGCGCTTCTAAAATTTTCTTTTTCGGAATCCATTAATATAGATTATTTACTGTCAATAATAAAAAAATAACAATTACAATACCGTCCAATTGTACCATATACTCTATGAAGTAACAGTAAAACAGCTTCAATATTTATCCCTCTGATGTCAAACTCAATTAAATATATAGGACATGTTGCAAAGAATGTGCTGTAGTGTATTCTAAATGAGTTTCTATTGTTTATTATATAGATTATCATACAATGCCTAAGCTATTTTTAAATTCAATGTTTTGAATTTAAACGTTATATTTTTTTAGCTTTCATTCGTATATTTTGCTTAAGAGCAAACATACCTGCTTACGATGTAGTTAACTTCAGTTTTCTCCACCAAAAGTAATGATCCCAATCACAATCTTTCTTTTTCTAACATTATATTTAATCTTTTACTTTACATTCAAATTGCCACAATCCAAACAAATGCATGATTTATTCTTCATTATTTAATTATCTAATTAATTTAAAAGGTACATGCCATAATTATAAAGGTTCAATACTCGACTCCCTTGGCATCTTTTGAGACGAACGTGAAATAACTCAAGAAATCTTTAAAATCTTTTGAATTTCGAGATTTGAACTTGATTCAAAATAATATTAGTTGATGGTAATAAATTTGTAATAATTTGATAAATTATTTGTAAAAAGTGAAAGGCATAAAAATAAATTAAATAGGCAGGATGCATAACTACAAAGAATATGCTATAGTTACTCACCTTAGGTAAAGCTATAAGAAGTCATCTGAGACATTGCGTTTTAAGACATTTTTTCAGCTCTTGTTTGATTCTGTAATTTAACAATAGACTGTAAGGTGGTAATTTTGAAATAAAGCCCTTAATGACGCGTTCAAAAGTATCGATTCGCAGAGTTTTAATTTTGTTTAAAATGGTTCAGTTCGATTTGACTTCCATAGGGACACAGAACGGAACCTATAGATAAATTTGGGAAATTTAAAGCGATATAGCTGGAGTCAATTCACGTAGCTAGAGATTACAGCGTGTGATGTCGATTTGTCTCAGCCTCTCGGCTTGGTTCTGTGTCATAGAAGCATTGCGTTTCTATACCATAGGCGGCATATAAGACACAGAGAACATAACTGGTTCCCAGATATAACCTCTGCCACACGTCATCCTCCGTTTACTGCGGGACTACATTTGTCGTCTGCCCGTGTCGTATGTATATAAAGAATGATGTTTGTAAAATAATACACGAAATCTTTTTTATTTATTCACTGAGATAGTTCCACATTAAAAATCTTAAATTAAATCTCATGTTGTCACCCAATGTGGGGCAGCGGCGATTGTGGTTGACGTATGATACCCAGAATCCTTTTGTGGAGATTGATAAGCATTACACTTATTTGTAGTAGTCTAGGAGCATCGCGCTACTAGACAAGTATCTAGTACGAAAATATATATTAGATCAAGGAACGTCATATAGGACATAGGTTGTGGGACTATTGATATTGGAGCTATTGTGTTATTATGTATATAGTAAATTCTAATATGACGTCCTTTAAACGCTTTGGAAACACACCTCTATTTAAATATTCAACAAAATACGGCTGTTCCAGCCATTTCAAAAACCCCCGTGTGTTGATGTTTTTGCTTTAAAATTTATTTTATTTTGTACCTTTGTAAGAAAATCCAATAGATAACAAGTCCATTTTCTATTCTATGCCTTTATTGTTTACATGTTACAAGTCTTCCTTGACTTTAGCTACGTTGTGTTTTCAATGGACGTTGCGTTGTTTACAATGACGTTCAATGCAAACCTTTCCCGCCCCCACCACAAACGAATTTACCGTTACGTATCAAAATGAAAACGCAACCGAATTTCAAAATGTTGATTAATTGTGGAAAATAACTGTCGATTTAAATTTGCACCATTGTGGATCTAAAACAGGAGCATATGATCGACCAAATGCGGTAAGCGGTTTTCATTTCTCACGCAAACACAGCAACACATGAACAGTCCCAGACACGCCACACGGCGACTGATGTAGTGCATTTAATTTTGTCGTTCTTTGTTTTGATTGTTAAATTTTATTGTAAATGTTAATAAATATGTTTGTTTGTTTTTAATTTATATTTCTTCGTTTTTTTCTACAAAGTTTTACACGAGAAATATAATAATTTCGAAACAAGGGAAATTGGAACAGCCAAAATAAACCTTTACCTAGGTAGTCGCGAAATGTAAAATTTCTGTATTTTCATATCAGAATCGAAATTATTCATGGCTGCCCCAATTTTATGGGTTATTTAAATATGGGTAAGCATTATATTCATGATATTTTACCATTCGCTAACGCTCATGGCAAAATATTCATGAATATAATGCCTACCCATATTTAAATAATCCATAAAATTGGGGCAGCCATAAATTATTTCTTAATTCTAATATGACGTCCTGCTATAGCCATGTAAACAAAGCCGTGTCAAAATTCCAGTAAGTTTACTTCGCACATGCGTAAACTGCGTGGTTTGTGTAAATGTAAAAACTGACTTACAAATGCCGTTTGTTATGTGTTATCCATAATTATCGTTATTGTTAATAATTTGGTTATTTTTAGTCTGAATTCTGAGATTTACATGATTTAAACTACTCCCGATACATTATTTTTTAACAATTCTACATTCAAATTAATATGACGTCACAATTAGAATTCCGACGTCATATTACGCTGAACAGAAAATTTCAAACTGGAACAATGCAATTTCGTTAAGATTTCTCAATTTTTGTGTTTTAAAAGGTACGTACATTCAATAAAATGACGAGAATATATGTTTATGTCAATTTTATTTGCTTTAACATACTGTTTTGGGATATATCGTATTAGTTTAAAAAAAAACAATATTACCACTGAAAGCGTCCTCTTTGAACTATGAAAGCTTATTTGGGTCACATTATGTGGTGACAGAAAAAATAAATAAATGCAAATCGTGGCCACGATAAACAAATCGTGGCCACGGAAAACAAATTGTAGCCACGAATTGCTAAATCGTGGCCACGAATTACTAAATCGTGGCCACGATCAACAAATCGTGGCCACGAATTAACAAATCGTGGCCACGAATTACTAAATCGTGGCCACGAATTACTAAATCGTGGCCACGAATTAACAAATCGTGGCCACGAATCACTAAATCGTGGCCACGAAAAACAAATCGTGGCCACGATAAACAAATCGTGGCCACGAATTACTAAATTGTTGCCATGATAAACAAATCGTGGCCACGAATTAACAAATCGTGGCCACGAATTACTAAATCGTGGCCACGATAAACAAATCGTGGCCACGAATTAACAAATCGTGGCCACGAATTACTAAATCGTGGCCACGATAAACAAATCGTGGCCACGATAAACAAATCGTGGCCACGAATTAACAAATCGTGGCCACGAAAAACAAATCGTGGCCACAGTTTACTTTTAGACTGTCGCCACTAAACACAATTATTAACACCTCAGACGTACATGTACACTGTGTTTGGTTCGGTTCCGTCTCCACATTTTTTTCTGCTCCTGATAAAGTGATGTTAAACTGGTACCCCGTTCCTGATGCTATTTTTTTAATTGCCTCTACAGGATTGCCAGTTTAAATGGATGTGCGATTTATCATTTAACCGTAATAACTAACGTGGCCAGTTGCATTCACATGTAAAAGGTATTGTATCTGGCATTTGTATTTATGTTAGCCCATAAAACTGGCTAGGGTCTTCAATATTCGAATGCATGGTAATTTTTTACGGATATCTGGGAGCGCAGTAGCCAAGTGGTAAAGTGTTAACAACCACAGGCACTTGTTTCTATCAATGTGCGGCTATACTATCAAAGTGGGGGGGGGGGGAGGAGGGTCGCCTATCCACACAAGTGCCTGTGTTAACAACAACACGATTTTATGTTGACGTCCTAAATAATGACCTATAAAACGTTAATTTTTTTAACTACAAATTTCTAACAAAAATAAAATCCATAATATTACTAATATAAATGCATTGTATCAATTATGCTGAAATAAAATTGCTCTATAAGTCGGGACGACAAATGGAATGAGGGTACAATTAATTTCGGCTGTAAAATCCTATATGTTTCATTATAATGTTTTGGAAATTAAAAAAATTCCACCTGCTCAAACTGTATGAAACTTTCTGTGCCTATAGTACCCCCAAAGAGACAACTTATATGTGATGGCAAAAAATATTGACCGTCTCCAGCTCATTTTTTTAAAGACCGAAAAAAATTGTGGTCATATTATGTTATGAGTCTGTCATTGGGGTGATTAGATTTTTTTATTTCTGTGTTCTAACTTTAGCATGTTTCGTATTTGTTCCCGGTTTTAAAGAAATTTGGATATATTGTTCCCATAACTTCCCTATGAGTAAGGTTGATATTGAAAATAGGGGTTCTGGCCTGAACTGTTTTAGAAAAAGTGTTAGAATCTGGGTTATTTTTCTGTGAAATGCTTAAATCTTTTAAAAGTTTTGATCGAATCATTAAAACAAGAAGTTTAATTTTCAGTTTACAAATCTTACCTACCTTATAGTGCTTTTGTGTGTGATATATGTGACAAAAGGGGTTAACCCCCCCTAAAAAATCGACTTATTTTATTTTTCATTAGAGTAAAAAAACAAAAAAATTATTATGTACCCTATACAAATCTACGGAAGCCCATATCCGCCATTTATTTTTTATTTTTTCGAATAAATTAACTTGAATTTTCAAGGTAACAAGTTGAAAATTCAAGATAATAAGTTGAAAATTCAAGATAATATGTTGAAAATTCAAGATACTATCTTGAAAATTCTAGATAATAAACTTGAAAAATTCAAGATAGTAAGTTGAAAATTCAAGATAGTAAGTTGAAAATTCAAGATAATAAGTTGAAAAGTCAAGATACTATCTTGAAAATTCAAGATAATTAACTTGAAAATTCAAGATACTAAGTTGAAAATTCAAGATACTAAGTTGAAAATTCAAGATAATATGTTGAAAATTCAAGATACTAACTTGAAAATTCAAGATACTTACTTGAAAATTCAAGATACTTACTTGAAAATTCAAGATACTAACTTGAAAATTCAAGATACTAACATGAAAATTCAAGATATGATAATATCTTGAATTTTCAACTTATGGTCTTGAATTTTCAAGTTGGTATCTTGAAAATGATACTAACTTGAAAATTCAAGATACTAACTTGAAAATTCAAGATATTATATCTTGAATTTTCAACTTATGATCTTGAATTTTCAAGTTAGTATCTTGAATTTTCAAGATAGTTTCTTGAATTTTCAAGATAATATCTTGAATTTTCAACATATTATCTTGAATTTTCAACTTATTATCTTGAATTTTCAAGTTAGTATCTTGAATTTTCAAGTTAGTATCTTGAATTTTCAAGTTTTTTATCTTGAATTTTCGAGTTAGTATATCTTGAATTTTCAAGTTTTTTATATTGAATTTTCAAGTTAGTATCTTGAATTTTCAAGTTAATTATCCTGAATTTTCAAGATAGTGTCTTGAATTTTCAAGTTAGTATCTTGAAAATTCAAATTAGTATTTTGAAAATTCAAGTCAATTTATTCGGAAAAACAAAAATAAATGGCCGATATGGGCTTCCGTACTAATCCCTGCCTGCAATTTTCAATCAAATTTAATGAAACTTTTATAGTTTTCCAGTTAAAAGGGGTCAAAGAGGTTAAGAAGGATAAAATGAGTAATATTTTAAAATTATTATCATGATTATTAGAAAGCTTTTCTTTTGAAAATTTTCTTAAAGAATCATTAAACCAATAGGTTTTATTGCCAGTATACAAATAAGACTTAATAACTATTTTTGTGAAATGGGGGCCCAAATTGGGTAATGTTTATGGTATTCAAAGCAATATATGTCTGTCCATCTTAATTTGTCACTCCACCTTATTAATAAGTAAAATATTTAATGATTTGTCAACACTTGTCTCCATGGTGAACATGCTGCGATCATATCAAGCTGCTGCTTGGCAGAGCATTTTATTAACAGAATAAAATTTCTAAGGACAGAGTTTACCCATTAATAGTGACTACTTGAGTAGTATTGACTCAAATTCTTTGTTTAACCCAACTTAACTCGTAAGTCATATTGAGTATTACCTCTTACATTGTCTTACTCAAGTCAGAACTCAATTATTGCCATAAAATTTCAAGTTAACTTAAATTTTAACTTGAACTAAACTTGACTTCAAACTCTAAATAAATTTATGATTACCTACATGTACACCAATAGTATAAACTGATACACAATTATTTTCCATTACTTTTCATCATGTTCATAGGCAGAAACCATTTAAAAATCCAAAGGGGGTATGGATTTTTGAAACCAATAAATTGTTTAAAAAAAAACAAGGGGAAAATGATGACCCCCCTTGCCCCCTTCCCCTCCCCCCAAAAAATAACAATCAATCAAGGATAAAATAATTGTGGGTTTTCATAGCTTACAAATCTTTTGCCAAAGTAAGTTTTGGAGTACAAATCAATGCCTCCCTCCACCTTTAAATGGTTGCTTTCTTATGTTTTATGCAGTCTGCCTTTAGAAAGAAGTCCAAGATTTGAAAAAATTTTGTCAGGCTACTCACGCTAGTGAAAATTACAAAAAAAATACGAAATATCAAAATCAGGTTTTTACCCTAAAATATGGAAAAAGTCTATGGCATAGAGTAAGACAGAAATTTATGTTATATTTTTCATATACATTGAGTCTTTATCATTTATTGCTTGTGAGTTTGTGCTAATAAAGTATTTGTAAACTAACTTGCATGCTCACCAGTTCATACAAATAAAGCTAAGAAAGCAAAAACATCAGATTTAACTTCAATTACTTTCAAGATGCCTGAATGTTATAAAACATTTTTTTTGGTTATTTTATTTAGAAAACTGAACTGAATATGGCTCTTCATGAAAAGCTTGTTACTTTTTTGAGAAAAAGAGGATTAGAAGATGTGATAGAAAAATTTGAAAAAGAAAAGGTTTGTTATTAACCATTATGACCAGTGTGTTATTAACTTGAGGATGTCATTTATGAGCTACATTGTACAGGCCATTACCTACTAGTAGTGTCATTCTGTTTTTAGCTCACTTACCTGGACCAAAGGTCCATGTGCATGTGAGCTTTTTTCATCACTTGGCTTCTGTTGTCGTCTGTCATGTGTAAAGCATCGTAACTCTTTCTTCTATAATTGATAAAAGAAATCTCAAGTGACCTTCCTTGTTCAGAATCAAAGCTCAACAAAAGTCTCCATTGGATCAAAGTTGTCAGACAACTCTTTATAGGAGTTTTTAAACCTAAAAAATAGCTATATTTGCTGTTTTGGCCTATAGCTTGAAAACGATAGTAGACAGAGGAAAACTTTCAATTGCTTAAATGTTCAGCTTGATTAGCTCTACTAAAATCTTATTGAGTCAAAGTTGTCTGACAATTCCTTATATGAGTTATCTCTCTTAAATATAATAAAATTTTGATTTTTTGTAGTTTTTTGGCTTATAACTTGGGAATGATAGTAGATAGAGGAGAACTTTCAGTTAAATTATACTGAAATGTTTAGCCTGATTAGCTCTACAAAATCTCTTTATGGGCAAAATTCTCAGATGACCGAATGTAAGAGTTATTGCTCTTGATATTCCAGGTGAGAGATTCAGGCCTCCTGTGGCCTGTTGTTTTCTGAATGTTTGCAGATATTGAACTGATTTTTGTGTGTGAGGCTACCTTGATGAGTTACAGATCGGGTTGTTCCCCTTCGCTGTCATACCAGAGTTATGGGTCTTGTACTTTGAAAAATTCGCTGAAATTTTAGTTTTCCACACTTTTTTCTTAACACTTGCAGATGTTGAACTGGTCTGGGTTAAGAATGTGCCTGCAGATAGCCCAGCTTGTCGTAAGAGGTGTATCACCTCTGGGACTTCAACCTATTTCCCCTCCTATGATAGTATTTTGAGCTTTTGATGGCAGGCCCACAGAGATGGATAACATCTCCCTGATATCTAGTTTTTTATGCCCCCGCAATGATAAGTCGGGGGGAGGGGCATTAAGTTTTACTCATGTACGTACGTACATACGTCCATACGAAATTTCGTCGCCCTTTTCTCAGAAACCATGCATCAGATTGATTTGGTGTTTGGTAGGGTGACTTACCATGATGTACTGTATGTCCTAAGCGATTCTCAGATGGCTTGGATAGCTTCTTCCTGTTTGCCGATAATTCGGTTTTATGAAAATGCCTGTACATACGAACAAATTTTCGTCACACTTTTCCCAGAAACTGTACATAGATTGGTTTGATATGTTGTTGGGTGACTTACCATGATGTACTGTATATCCCAATCCAGATATCCAAAACACTCCCTGTTTGCCGATACTTAGATTTTCGCAGGGCTTATCTGTGTCCTATGGACACATTCTCTTTATTTTTTATTAAAACCATATTGGGGTTTCCCATATCCAAACATGGACTTTGCCATTTTTTGCCATAATCATGATAATTAAAGTGAAACAGGAGGTATCATTAACTGAGAATTAAGGTGCACCAGCTATTTTGCACATTCTCTGACCTCAAAAAAGTACTGCTGCATAAACCTACCATGAAGCGACTTGTTTAGTGTTGTAATATCCTTGCTTGTGACATAGTATTCCAACTGTGTACATTGTTCCATTTTATTCTTATTTTTCAAATGTTATATAAATCTATGTATGTTTATATGAGGAACATGGCTTGTCCAGGCAATAAGTTAATTAATATAATAAGTAATAACTAATTATTCCTTGACCTAGTCTTTAATATTTGGCATGGATGTATCATCATGAGACATTTTGTCACATCTAAATTAAACTTTCATGTGACCTTGACCTTTTACCTCAAGGGCAAAAATTGTATTTTTGTAAGCAATCTTTGTCCGGGCCAAAACTTTCTCTATCCTTTTATCTATTGACTAAGATATTTGGCATGTGGATGTATTATGATAAGACAATGTGATGTGTACCAAGGATTCTTAATAAGACCTTGATCTTTTACCTTATGTAATTTAAATGCTATCATAAGTTGTTTTATTTTGTAACTTTTTTTGTCTTTTTAAATGTAGGTTAGATGTTTGATACCCTAATATATCATCTTCATCTTATTTGTTGCATATCAACATACCAGTAAGTGACTTTGACCTCAAATTTAACTTCGTTTTTTATATGCAAAGCCATAACTTTTTTATCTTTTGACCTAGGACTTAGATACATGTATTTGTCAAGCTAGTGGGTTGCCTTGAGGCATGCCTTGTGTCTTGTCCCTACAGGATTGAACTTGGATGACCTTTAAAATAATGCCCTTCAAGTTAAAATTAAATTACTAACTTTTATATATCTTGACTCAGGCCTAAAATATTTGGCATGCTGAATTGCTAATGAGTTGCTATGAAAGTGGGGCATGTCCCTACATGATTGATCTTAGATGACTTTTGACCCTGCCCTTCTTGGTTAAATTCCAGATTTTTTTATGCTTTTCACTTACTAGGCCATGTTTGTGGATCACTTCAAGTCCTTGTGTTTTATACCAACATGGATTGCCATTAATGGCTTTTGACCTTGTCATTATAGGATATGAATTCTAAACTGTTATGTCTTTTGACATAGGATCAAGATAATGGTCACCTGGACCAAAGGTAAATGTTAGCTCATGCCATCATGTCATATGTTGTCGTCTGTTAACATTTATTTCAGAAACCCAAAATTTTGTAAGGTTGTTTATTTGACATCTTCGCTAGCCAAGGGTTATGATCCGACCCCCCTCCTCTTCACCCTTGGCGGAGATAGTCATATATTTGTGCGACAAAATTTATTAATTTTGATTGGTCGTGTCCGGAATCGTACGCGACCAATCAGAATCGGTGTTTAATAAATCACGCTGGGCACACGTGTATAATCGAAAATGTAAACAAATAATGGCTGCCGTTGATTTGTGTCGTATATGCATTTCTGTATTATCGTCAAAGAGCAGAAGGGTAATATTTAGTGAAACATTTAGCGTCTATCAACAACTGGAAACAATTTCGCTGACTTTTGTTTTGTCCATATTTCATTACCCTTCTACCAACTATCGATATGAAAGGTAGAATCTGATTGGCTAATTATGACATCATTAAAGGGGCATAACTTGAATTTCACACCAGATGGCTCTGAGCGGGAATTACAAATATATGACTATCTCCGCCAAGGGTGAAGAGGAGGGGGGTCGGATCGTAACCCTTGGCTAGCGAAGATGTTTATTTGAACATCCTTAACAAAAAAATGCCTTTCAGATTTTTGATTAAACAAAAAACTTGGCTGCCATGCTAAAAATAGAACATAGCAGTCTGACCACTTTCAGAGCATCATATCTCAAAAAGTATTAGATAGAAGAAATCCGAAGTGACCTTCATTGTTCAGAATCCCCTCGAATTCTCTCCATTCATTAGGAATAATCATAATATTGAGGTTTAATTCTATTAGACCATGGCTGCGACAAATGTTTTTTTGCCTGTTTTGGGTTATAATCATTTTTCATTTACACATCATTTTGTGTGCTTTTTTATTGATAGGTTGATACAGAAGTCCTTAAATTAATGAGTCCTGATGATTTAAAGGAGTATATGCCCAGGCATGGTGACAGGATTGCAACTGTAGATTTTATTAAAAGTTTGGGAAGAGAAAAAAGCACTTCGGCCAAAGACAAGTTACTGAATAGATTGAAAAAAAAGATGCAAAGCCATAAAGACAAGGAAAGCAGTTCAGAATCAGGGTCAGATAGACCTTCAGTATCAAAAAAAAGACAGAGGAAAGAAAAACTCAAGGGCAATGAAAATGCTAAAAAACCTAAAAGACGCCTAGACCTTGGTTGGATAGTTAATTATAACAATGACGAATCATCCATTTGCCAGGTAAAACAAAACAAAGGTGGAGGCACACGAAAGTTGACAGTTGATAAAGACATCAAAAGAGAAAACATTATCGAAGAAGGAAAAAGGATATTTTTTCCAAAAGGTAAAAGCAAAATTGGAAAAATTGATGATTTTGAATTTGATGTTTGGGATTTCATGCAGGAACCTATGGAAAATGAAGTAACTGTTGAGGAAATGTATCAAAAAACAAAAGTAAAAATTTTACGCTTGTATGTTGTTACAACAAAAAAAAAAAAACAAGGCAGCACAAGTAATGAGGCTGATTCAACTGATTCAGATTTATATGATCCTAAGATAGGTGATGCAGACAAATCTTTGAACAACAGTACGGAAAAATTTGAGCATGAAAGGCCATTAAAGGATGTCAAAGAATTAAATAATAACCAACAACAAAGAGATCTGTTATCCCAAGCAATATGGATTAGTGGCATAGATGATGCTCCTAGCAATGATGAAGAACATGAAAAAGATGTCAAAGATACAAGTCGTGACCAGGAAGTTTTTTTTGCCACGGATTTACCAGATCTTTGGATGACTGATTTTGGATCACAAGATGTTACCTTGCCTTTACCATCAACAAGTTCACAAAATAACCTATTTATTGGTGATCAGTTTGGAGGAGGAGAGGCAATGGAGCCCACAGAAGACAAAACTACTCGAATTTTAAAATTGCATGAAAAAAATATTTTATCAGAAATGATATCATATTTTAAAGATCAAACAATTATCAATGACAAAATAACAATAAAAAGGTTCACAGGTGGCAAGGTAGAGAGGGGAGAGGGAGAAGGCTTATTAAGAGATGCTTACACAGAGTTTTGGGCAGACTTTTATTTACAGTGTACAATTGGCTGCACATACAAAGTGCCAGAACTTAGACATGAGTTTCAAGAAGAGGAGTGGGAGGCAATTGGAAGGATAATTTTGAAAGGTTACCTTGATGTCGGATATTTTCCTATAAGTATTTCACCAACAATATTTGAGGAATGTTTATTTTCCAAATTTGAATCCAACATATTGGAATGTTTTTTCCTATACATTCCCCTGTCAGAAGTTAATTGTATTAAGCAAGCCATAGAAAATTTTGATTCAGTTGACAAAGATGAACTAATAGAGATTCTTGACTCTCATCAGTCACATGTAATGCCTACTAAAGACAATCTTAAACCTTTGATTATTGAAATTGCTAATAAACAGATGGTACAGGATCCTCACTTTGTTGTCGATGTTTGGAAGAGAGTTTTGCAACCATTAACAAAGAAGATCAATATTGACAAACTGAAGAGTTTGTATGATTCTGCTGTACCTAATACCAAAAGGGTTTTAGATTTGTTAAAGTTTTCAGAACCACAAACACCAGGACAAGCTAAAACAATTAGTTTAGCTAAAACATTTATCAGAGAGCTTGATAATGAAATGATTAAAGTCTTCCTTAGATATTGTACTGGTTCTGATCTAATTACTGAACAAATCAAAGAAACAAAGATCACTGTGGATTTCGTCCACATGAAAGAAACTATAAGGAGACCGATAGCCAGAACTTGTGGATGCATCCTTGAACTGTCCGATAATTTCAAATCTGTTTCTGAGTTTAGAGCTGAATTTAGTAACATTCATAAAAGTGGAATTTTCATAATGGACATAGTGTAAACATTTCTAATCATATTGTATACAACATGAATAAGAAATTTACTTTTATCATGTTTTTTTTTCAGATACTTAAATGTGTTAGCTGATAAAACTAGTGCTGTAGGTTTGAAGGCCTTTGTCCAGAATTGACAAATATTAATATTTTTTCCAGAATTTTGAGTAGAGTTAAGCTTTATTTTCTAAGAAATAGGATTTTCTTGTTTTTTTTAAGAAAATGTTGAATTTGTTATGTTTGTTTTATTGGTAATTCATAAGAGAATATTTTTCAAACTAATTTTTTTGATGGTTTGATAAACATAAGATGATCAAAATGTGCTGATATGAATAGTCAAGTTTCAGATTATTCAGTTTTTCTTTTCAAGACAAGCCATATGATTTTGGTTGCCTAAGACATATGTTTTCTTAAGTAGCATAGTAGGAATATCAAATATGATTTGATTATTATTCATATATTTTTTTGTTTTTGCATTGTGACAATTTTCAATTACTTAGTTAATTTAGAGCAGAATTATTGGCCTGGTATTAAATGTTCAATTTCTCCCTTGTGGAGAGAGCTAATGTCTGCCTCAAAAAGTTTCTACACATGTGTACTTATCAGCGAAACATACCGAAAAAACAAACTAAATTACTTCCCAAACTCAACCTTAATCTGAGTTGAAATTTTAATTGTTATAAAGTTTGAATGAAAGTTTGAAGTGTTTAGTAATGACTTTAGCTGCTCACCTGTTTTTTTTCCTTTACCATATATAAGTGGCAGACTTCTGTATCAACTTCAAGCAGTAGTCTACTCCAGATTCTGGAGGTTTTGTTTGAGCAATTGACTTATCCATTTTTAAATACATGTATTTTAAACAGCAGTATAAAAGTTTGGGGGGAATTTTAATTAAGCTTTGTAAGTCGTTAATTGGTAAAACTTGGTATCTATACTTCGGTGTTCTATTAATAAATATTGGCCTTAATTTCAGTCAACAAAAATTTCGGGTTTTTAAATGCATTTAATTTTTGTTTAGATATAAAACATATGTTAGACGATTCACTTTTTTATAAATGTTAAATCGTAGTTTTTATTTGGATACTGTTATTTTTGCAAACATGCAATAAAAAATGATAGTACTGTATTTTTGTTGGTGCCACTAAAGCAACATATGAGATAATAATCTTACAGGCTATAAGCAATAATGCCCCTTTTCGGCCTAGAAATATGAAAATTCTACTAGGTGTCCCTATTTGCCTACAAATTATAGTGCTGTTTTGCACAGCTTATCAAATTCAAATGATCCCTAAATACCCCCAAATCGCCACTAATCCCCGTTTTGATAGTATTTTATTCCATTCCGACATCAAACATGAGCACATGTTTCCTCATTAGCTCCGGTAGCTCGAATAACAGAAAACAACCGAAAACAAGAGGAATAACCGAAAACAATAAAAAAGTGACCGAAAAACGCATTAAAATTAATGTTTTTTGTTCAAAACTGTATGTTTAACGTAATAGAAACGCTATGCAAAAAGTTTTATGAAAAAATATTAATGTATGACAAAGTTATAGCACTTTTTCCTTCATGCCATACAAATACGATAATATACGTTTATTCAATATGGCGACTGAATATCACGTGATTCGATCAAAGTACTGCAAATGCTGTAATTAGGCGTGAAATATTGGCTGCATGGTGATAATTGATAATTCTGTACCAATGTAACTTTGGCTTTATGAAAATAAAGATATAATAAATACAAGAATAGAATAAATTATGTATCAAACATATATTTTGTTTTATTTTGTCCATTTACTTTTGTTCCTTAATTAAACATACATGTTAAGGTACATTCATACAACGTATATAAAAAATGAATATTTTGTCGCTACAGTCGTTGCCTCCGATCTGCATGATGATGATTCTCGGTTTGTAATAGATAAGGAGTCCAGATTCGATGTTACGAGTAAGAGTGGGAACATGTGCCCCGCTGAACCCATGGAAAAAGACGTTGACTTTGCCCCGACAGTTAGTTGGATCTTCCCATTTGTGTGGTTGTTCTGGATCTTGCAGTAGTTTACGAAGATGTTCGATGAAGCTGTCACCGAGCACTAAAACGTTCATATTGTTGATATTCAATGAATGAATGCTCCAATAAATTTCCACTCGCTATTAATATTTTTTCTTCCGCTGTGAACAGTACTCATATCAAAATTGGTAAAAAGCTCTAAAAATTAACAACAATTGACTATCATTATTTTACCATTGATGTTTTAATCTTCTCTTTATGTACAAGCTGAACACTGTTCACACAGGATTTGATCATACTTAATTATGTAATTAGAGATTTAATCAAGGTGATTAAGTGGCGCGTGCCCTTTGATAATTAATTGAAAAGGTGTGAAAGGTGCGATATCAACGCTTGTCATACCAATTATAATTAATTAAAACGTTTTAATTCCATGCAATAATTAGGTAATAATTAATAAAAGAAAACAAGAATGTTGATTAGTTTAACGAGGTTTGATTTAATGAGCATCCTGTGTTCACCTATTTGTATATAAGTAGAGAATTATTAAATAAAAGTCTCATAAACACATTAGCTATACCTACAGAATTTTATCACTTCTCAAATACGATACCAACATGATAACTTACGTAAAAGGTGAACACGATGTCCTTTCCAACTTTTACCCATTCCAGTTAGAATATGAAGGACAAAACTACCACAGCGCAGAACACCTCTACCAGTGTAAAAAGGCAATTCACCATGGATTTTATGCGCTAGAACGTCATAATGCAAAAAGAGCTAAACAGCTTTCCAACAGTATAAGAAGAACATCTAGCCATTGGGACGAGAATAAAGCCCTTCTTATGTCTGAGATCCTTAAGATTAAATTCCAGCAATGCAAATTATTCCGAGACACTCTAATGCAGACCATTGGATACATCGCCCATGATGTTCCCGATTCTTTTTGGGGAACCGGAGTACGTGGAAAAGGACAGAATGTGTTTGGACTTTTATTAGCCACCCTTAGACTTTCTGTGTCATAATTTGTTAATGTTTTACACGCTGTTAATACATTTTTACATCGCAATGTAATGTTGTAACTATTCTATAAATAAAATTATATACTGCTTTGATTTTTTTGTATTTGTTCTACTCGAATATGGTAATCAAGTTTTCTTGTGCAAACAAAATGATCACAAAATAAAACACAATATATGCATGATACATAATTTGTTTTATTCTTTTATTATTATGTCGTTACTCTCATCAAGCCAAAGGTACATTGGTACAGAGAAAATAATTATCAATTATCACCCTGCGGCCTAATCACTAATCATAAAGCGGATCACAGCATTTCCGGTACTTTGATAGAATCACGTGATATTCAGTCGCCATATTGATTATATGTATATTATCAAACATTATATGGCATGAAGAAAAAAGTGATATAACTTTGTCATACATTAATATTTTTTCATAAAACTTTTTGCATAGCGTTTCTATTACGTTAAACATACAGTTATGAACAAAAAACATTAATTTTAATGCGTTTTTCGGTCACTTTTTTATTGTTTTCGGTTATTCCTCTTGTTTTCGGTTGTTTTCTGTTATTCGTGGTACCCCATTAGCTCTATAATTTGAAAACCGTAAATGCCAGAGACTGGCAGCATTAGCACTGCAAAATTGCTCAGCTCATCAAGATCTACAAAAAATATATACTGCAGGGTGGGTCAAACTTGTTCAATGAACTGTTTGGAGGTTATTAAAACTGTCTTTTATAGCCCCGCGACGACGAGTCGGGAGACATTAAGTTTTACTCATGTCCGTCCGTACAAATTTTCGTCGGACTTTTCTCAGAAACCGTACATCATATTGGTTTGATATTTGGTAGGGTGACTTACCATGGTGTATTGTATGTCCTAAGCGATTTTCAGGTGGCTTGGATAGCTACTTCCTGTTTGCCGATACTTAGATTTGTGAAATATAAAGCTTTATAGCGGGGGCATCTTATGGACCCATTCTCTCTTTATTTAAGTTAATTTATGCTGATTTTTGAAAATTTCTTTTATGAAACAGGAAACAGATTTCTTTGAAACTTAACATATATCATCTTTGGGATGTGCACTACAAAGTTTTTGAAATTTATGCATGACGAAAAACATGGCCACCATTGCTAAAAATAGAACAATGGAACGAAACATAGTTGTGTGCAAGTAGTTCAAAAAATATAACAGAGAATATCCAAAATGGTCCCTCTTCTTCAGAATCGAAAGCTCTACATGTTTCAAACTCTTCGTTGTGTCAAAGTTGTACAACGATCCACTGTAGGAGTAATTTCCCTTGAATTGTCAAAATTTAACAATTTCACAGATTTTATTCAATATCTTGAAAACAGTAAGAGCCAGAGTAAAACTTAGTATTACAAAATTGCCAAGCTAATCAAGGCCTATAAAAATGGTCTGGATGCAAAAATGCTGGATGACCCCCTTTAGGAGTTATTACCCATGGAAGGTAGATACTTATTTTACATTTTTTCTCATCGTCGGAAACCCGCGGCTGATTACGCTTCGTCACCTCCCTCCATCATGGACAGAGGTGACGAAGCATAATCAGTCTCGGGGTTCGACGATTATTTTTTCTTTGTAACTTAAAAATCTAAAAGCTTGAAAATAATTTAGAATTACAAAATTGTTCAGCTCATCGTGATTTTATAAAATTACAGCAAGGTCAAAATTGCTAAAGTGAGGCCTAGAGCCTTACATTTGAAAATGGCTGCCTTCTCAGGTATACTGAAGATTCTCCAATTTAAAGAAAAAATCATAGACGGAAGGTCTTCATAGTCGCTAATCGTAAAAAAAGTCATTTTTAGATATAATTAAGAGTTTTGTGAATGTTTGTTTTTTCTAATATTTGTAACCAAAATCAGGAATTTTAGTCACCATTACAAGATCTGGAAAATTCGTCTCATTTTCTATTCTAAAAAAAATTACAGAATCATCTTCTCTCGGAATTCAAACAACGCTTTCAAAATCATTCATACATCTGCATTTTGATACCTGTTCATTGTGTGTTGACTTTAAATGGCAATGATTGACAAGGTTTGCGTGGCCTAAATGTTACAATGGGTCACTGACCGATTATCACAGGTAAATACACAGTCAACGCGTTGCTGCATACAAGGACGATCACGGTATCATTCACTACTCTCATAAACAGAAGCTGAGTAAATTCATTAATATCAGAACTACATTTTTGTGGATGAAAAAAAACACTCCTTGATATTCGGCCTGAAATCCGCGAGGCGTAAGAATATTGAAGAATCCTTAAATTGTGCGTGCAAAGAATCGCCAATTTTTTTAGCGACTCAATGATACCTAGGGTTTGTAAGGGGTGCATCAGTGAGCACAGGCACTTGTTTCTATCAATGTGCGGCTATACAATCATATCTTCTACTGATATGGGTAGTCGACCCCCTTTGATAGTATAGCCGCACATTGATAGAAACAAGTACCTGTGTCAGTGAGGCGTGGAGCCGAAAATTTCCAAAATGGCTGCCATTTCTAAAATAAACGATTTTATATAATTACTGCAAGGTCGGCGAAGTCGGTAGGGGCTAAGAATTATCTAAGCCCAGGAATAAAAGGAAGTTGGTCGAAGCTGTCATTTGGCATCTGCTTCGGAATTTTTTACTGTACATTTATATCTGCAAATTTGCGCACGCACGCAAATATATAATGTCTAAATAACTTCCCAACGATGTTAGAATTGCAAATTTGCCCACGCAAATATTGGTCGTTCCCTCAGCGGGATTCGAACCCGTATTGCTGTGACATCTATCGCAACACCGCCTGTACTATGTCCAGCGCCCTAGACCATTCGGACACATAGGCTATATAAAAATATAGCTTTCGGTAACCGGGTGATACCTCCTCGTAGGTATCTAGGGTTGTAACAAAGTGCACGATGTATTGTTGTACAGGAAAGCAGTTCATCTTAGATGTTGAAATTAACTGAGCTTCCTGAGTGGTGTACAAGCTTTTAAAGTAACTAAACATCAAAATGAAAACAAAAAAAATGAAACAGGTGGAGTATAAAAAGTGCTCATCTCTGCAACAACTATTAAGCTCTAGATATGTCGCTAGGCTTATTTTTGTGGTTTATAGTGAAAGATAAAATGCCACATGTTCAGGTGTATTGCATGTTCTGCGATATAATTTTAACAATTGCTGTACATCTATATCGGACGTTGCTTCATGATTTAAGCATCGCTGTTGTTTTTTTTTTAGCTCATCTCTTGTTTTTTGCTAAACATTATTCAAAATTTCTTGATATCATGTGGCCAATGGTTATTTTACGTGAGTTCAATTCAGTTTTATTAATAAAATGCAGAATCTTGGCTTTAAAATGATATGCAATGAGTGCTAGAATGAGTGGGTGTCAGTCTTGTAGACTCTCTCTGAATGACGGCATGAAAACAAATCTGTGGTGTGCATCTTAAGGAAAACGAGTTCTACTAAGATACTAAATACTGAGGTGCATTCCTGAAATATGAAATTTATGTCAAGGAATTAAAATTAAAGCATAACTTTACCTATTGCTGCTATGACATTTCTATGTACAACAACATATATACTGAGTCGTAGGCTACCTACAGTTTAATTTTGACAGTAGTTTAGGGAGTGAAAATTAAAACCTAAATTAATCGTAACTTCTACAAACATTGTCGCATTGAAAAATCTACACGTACATGTAGGTATGCAAGAATGCCTTTCTACAAAATATATATGTTAATCAATTTATGTAAAAGTCTGTGTAATAACAAGTATTATGAAAGTCTAATTTAATAGTTTGAGCAGAGTTGGGCTGTAATCAGAATGCTGATCAATATCTTATTATATTTAGTTTCACCTAACATTAATTAATTTAGGTCCATAAAGTTTTTATTTAAATTAAACTGTCCTATTAACACGCCGAGTATTCTAACACAACGAATCGGAGCCGCCACAACGAATGCGCAGGGGCGCAATGAACGCGGAGCTATAGGTACAATGTCATTTTGGACATGTGTAATAACTGCGGAGGAAAATATTTCCGCGGTTCGTTGTGGGCAAATATACTTATATCTCCACGTTCATTGTGCCCCTAGGCATTCGTTGTGACAGATGGGCAGATTAATAGAGGATAAAGGTTAACTCGAGGCCCAAGGGCTGTATCTCTCACCTGTAATTTTTTTCATTTTAGAAGCAAAAGCTGCCACAAGAAGTCAAGAGACAATTTCAAACCAGACTTCAGCTATACTTATTAGACAGAACATTTCAGCATTTGAATGTTTTTCTCTATCTACTATCGTTCTCAAGTTATAAGCCGAAAATGGCAAAAATCGCTATTTTTTACATTGCAAGAAAGATAACTCATACAAGGAGTGGTCTGACAACATCAACCCAATGGAGACTTTTGTAGAGCTTTTGATTCTGAACAAGGATTGTCACTTCAGATTTGTACTATCTGTTATAGTTTTTGAGTTATGATGCTTTAAAGGTGGTCATCCCCTATGTTATAATTTTAGCCACAGCGGCCATCTTTTTTGTCCGATCCACTTCTTTTGAGAAATCTTTAAAGTAGACCCCATAGATGCTTGTTACCAAGTTTGGTTACCGTTGGTCCAGTAGTTTCAGATGAGAAGATTTTTGTAAGAATGTTAACGACGAGAGACGACGACGAGGATGACCGACGCCAAGTGATGACAGTAGCTCACCAATAAGCCAATAATGCCATTACCGCTGTTTGCTGTACTACGTAAAATGTTATTGTTGTATAATCATTATAATAACTGTATTAATTTATTAATTTGTCGCCCCTACGTTTAAATATATATTTCTACTTATAATCCCTAGACGCATATAAAATTTCATGAAATTATGTTTTGTAGTTTATCAGGAGCTACACTGACTAAACCTTTCACAAACGACAATGACTAAAGACTAAACAAACTTGTAGCGACACTGACTAAACATGTAACGAAAGACATTTTCCATGAAAATATATAAATGAAAATGGACAAATTTGACGACACATGACTGACAAAAAGTTTACGCATTAAAAAATCTCTAAGAATTTGCGATGAACGAAGGACGCCAAGTTATTGTAATACCACACCCGACACAAAGGTGGTGCCGGTTAGGCAAAAAAAAGGAGATATTTCAACATCATTTTGATTAAATGGTTAAACTGACCTAGTCCTATTCTGATTCCTCACTTCCCTTGGATTTTGAGATGGGTATGCACGTTCGATAAGTTTGTTTTACCCCCCCCCCTTTTTTTATTTACAAAACAGTGTACACTATTTTATTTGACAAAAATAAAATAAAATAAATTAATTAAAACGAAGAATAATTTTATTTTGCTATTTATAACCGATTTGTCATCGAATAACATTTAAGCTATCTCTTATTTCTCTTCTCAACTCTAGATACAATTTTACACCAGCATCTGCGTCTGTTGGATTAACCCAATTGTTCTCTTCCATTAATAAAGAACATAGTTCAAATATGGTGTCATCACAAGGGTTCATATGATTTAAGGTTATCGTTTCTTCGTCGCAAAGTTGAATATCTCTTTCGTCTACATTACAAAGACAATTTTGCTTTCCATAATACTCCGGAATGGTATAAATTAAAATGGGTTTTCCTTGAATGTTAATGTTGTTATGTCTTTTCTGAAGACTATGCGAATTCCACACTTTTATTACGTCGTTCAATTCATCCTGAAAAATAAACATTTAGATAAAAAAACTGTTAGAATATGTCAAATTGTACAAAACGCTAAAAATATACTGATAAAAGGTTCTAAACAAATTTAAGACATTACAATATGCAGACCTTCTTAGGTAACAATTCCTTAGATCATATGTTTGAAAATTGAGTTTTTGTGGTGGTTATGATTATTATTTTTTATATTTTTAATGATTTGGTTTTGTATTCTTGTTTTAGGACTACGAGATTGGATTGACTCTTTAGTATTTCTTTGCCTTATGCTAGTTTTAGACAACCCTTGAACACGTCAGCAAGCAATGTTTTGTACAGTCTGACCTTTTTTTGATAAAATGGTAAACATCGAGGAAAAATGTACAAATCAAATTGCCAATCATATTGCATTGAGCAATAACATCTGCAGGATATTCCACCAGCTTGCATATACATGCGGATCTTACAAGAAAAACAAGGGGCATCCACGAGCCAAAATATCTCATACCATATTACGACCTACTGCCGTATATAATAAAGAAAAAAACTAATCCAAGCATAATAGATTCTCCTCGTCACTTGGTTCCTAAGGATACATTGTGCCACCCTTAGTATTTCCGATCACTTTTTTTCTCTGTCTTCCTTTACCTCGTTTGTACTTTCAATATCCCTTTTATTTTTTCTCATTTCTGCTGATCCTATATTCTCCTTTCTCCCAACGTTTCTCATAATCTCATTCTCTCTGTCTCCTCTAACTTAGTCTTCATTTGACCAACGATCTTACATTAAAGACGCTATTTTTGTTTGCAGGGACCAACGTAAAAATAAATAAATAATGTTTTACCTGAATTAACTTCATGAATGTAAATCGAATTAGATTTTTGTCAAGAAAATCTCCTGAAAATGAATCCAATTCATCTTTTATCATGCCAAAAATATCCATCCAATATTGTATACATTCTTTTCGTAGGATTCCCCAAAACCGCTCAATGCGTTGGTTACTCGTGCTGCTACCATATAAAAAACTTTTTTGACCAGCAAAGGTATCTGCATGATCTCGTCTTAAAAAACACTGTAATTGCCTTAAATCTCCATTTTCAGTGCCTCTGTCGCCTCGTACTTTAGTTGGACAGCCTGTTTTATTTTTTACAGCATCCACAAAATAACGTGCTATAATCCGAGGATCATTGTTCGTATTCCATGCTTTGAGCCATACAATAAAGCGTGAGAAGCCATCCACACAACCATGTATGCATATTCCAAACTGTTTAATCTTATCATAGCCATCTATGTGCCAGACAAAATTGGCTCCTCTGCTGAAATATTCACGTCTTCGTAGTTTTCTTCTTTGTCTAAGTTTTACTCCTTCGTTGTCAATTATATTTAAAAGTAAACGCACTTCCTCTTGGGATACGATAAAACCAGCTTTCAAACACTTTGCGTGCATCCATCGATATCCATGCATGGCACCAGATTGATCAAGTTCCTTTACAATATACAGTGCGACCTCCAAAATGTCCGACTTGTTTTTTCTACGGAATAATCGATATATGTTAAGTGTTCTTTTTACGGTACTTTCGCTCACTATTACTCCATTATTGATAAGTAATTTTGCACAAATCTCTTTCTTTGTGAGTCCCTCTTTAAAATATTTACGTATAAGTCTATCCCGTCTCATGCTGCACAGTTTTGTATGATAGTTTTTCACTTCGTGTATTGACAGTGATGGCTATTAGGAAAAAGGTGCCTACGATAAATGTCAAATATTGTGGTTTATTAAAACATGGCCGCGATTTATTATATTGTGGTTGTGGTCATTTAGCATTTCGTGGCCACGATTAAGAAATCCGTGGCCATAATTTATTTGTTTTTCGAGGCCACGATTTGTTTATCGTGGCCACGATTTGTTAATTCGTGGCCACGATTTGTTGATTGTCGCCACGATTTGTTTTTCGTGGCCACGATTTAGCAATCCGTGGCCACAATTTGTTTATTCGTGGCCACGATTTAGTAATTCGTGGCCACAATTTGTGAATTCGAGGCCACGATTTGTTTTTCGTGGCCACGATTTAGTAATTCGTGGCCACGATTTGTTAATTCGTGGCCACGATTTGTTAATTCGTGGCCACGATTTGTTTATCGTGGCCACGATTTGTTTATCGTGGCCACGATTTGTTAATTCGTGGCCACGATTTGTTTATCGTGGCCACGATTTGTTTTTCGTGGCCACGATTTAGTGATTCGTGGCCACGATTTGTTAATTCGTGGCCACGATTTAGTAATTCGTGGCCACGATTTGTTTATCGTGGCCACGATTTAGTAATTCGTGGCCACGATTTGTTAATTCGTGGCCACGATTTGTTAATTCGTGGCCACGATTTGTTTATCGTGGCCACGATTTGTTTATCGTGGCCACGATTTGTTTTTCGTGGCCACGATTTAGTGATTCGTGGCCACGATTTGTTAATTCGTGGCCACGATTTAGAAATTCGTGGCCACGATTTGTTAATTCGTGGCCACGATTTGTTGATCGTGGCCACGATTTAGTAATTCGTGGCCACGATTTAGCAATTCGTGGCCACAATTTGTTTTCCGTGGCCACGATTTGTTTATCGTGGCCACGATTTGTATTTATTTATTTTTTCTGTCACCACATAATGTGACCCAAATAAGCTTTCATATTTGAACCGCTTCGAAATTTTAAAACATTTGTTAGACATATTAGAATCGAAATAGATCATTGCGAGCGAGCTTTATGGGAATTAGAACATGGTCAGACCTTATATTTGTCTTCATTTTATACCTCGCTATCGCCCGGTATAAAATATTGGTCTGACCATGTTCTAATTCCCATAAAGCCCGCTCGCAATAATCTATTTCTTAACTAATAGACTCTTTGGATCCTGAGTATTAACAGGTGACGAACATACTACACGCTAAAACCGCTCGGTGATATAAAATAACGCAAGACACGTTACCGATCTTACACACAGCGACAATAAAAAGGGGGAGCAAGTGAAAGATTAATTCTAATTAAAGTGGTTAAATGCAAATACTGCAGTATTTGAATAAAAACTAATTATGCAGACAACGATTACAAATGCCCGGACTACGTTCTTACATTACAAAACAATAAAACGATAAAATACTTGGAAAGTCATAAATATTAAACTAAACCATTAAGATTTCACATTACGTCAAATCCGATAAAAAAACTAGAATCTGTGTATACTACTTAATTTAAAGGATCGACTCTTTAAAGTTTTATTTTCAATTATTAAAAAATTTTTAAAATATTAAAATTATATAAAATATTTAGGCACAGCCTAATTTCTAGCATTGCACATTTTAGGGTTCATGACGTTCCTTCAGAGCACTCTAACATGGCTAGCAATCGATCCCAATCACAGCCGAATGATGTGACGAAAAAATCCATAGAAGAACTTCCGGTTGTGATGCAAGGGAACCAAAATCGCTATTTCGGAAAGATATGTATTTTTATTGTGGTCCCGTGTGCTTCGTGAAAAGAAAAAATGAAAAATCTAAGAAGGTCATCATACATGTACCCTTTGATGATCCCTCTGTCACCTATTAAAAGCTCTTTCTCATATGTTGCGTAATGACGGCTCTGGAACTTGGCAGTGATAAGGGGGTGGGTCGGTATTTTCGGAAACATCGGAGCCTGGATTTTTTATTTTTAAATTTACCATAAATTTTTTAGCCAAAAACTGCATTCTACATTTTTTTTTATTTCAAAGCACTCTCCTGCATTTTTATTTCCTGATTTTTGGCATCCTGCCTTTTTATTTTAAATTTCACCATAGCCCTCTCCCCCATAAACATCAATGGTCGCTCCCTAAATAGTGCATCGTGTTTACTATCGACCACTTTTTATGACCAACCGACAAGGCAACAGGAATCATACACGTACCTACCATACATGTAGATCTTGAGATATAGAACTTAACTAAAATAACTAAAATACGTGTTGACTGGAAATGAAAGACGGACAAGAGTACAACTATACGACTATTTTAATTAACGTTAGGTTATCAAGGCATTCAAAACTGGCAAATAGACGCTTATTTTAGACGTCGCTAATTATCACAAAAAAAGGTTTATAAATTAATATTCCTCCAAATCATAACTAGTTCCTCCAAATCACAACCTGCTTCTCCAAATCACAGCACAGTCATTTTTGTCGTCTACATTTAATTTAATAAAACGCTGGTGGTACATGTACAAGAGTAAATGATATGGTTTTTCCATCTAAAACTAATATTTTTATCAGCAAACAACCACAGTAACCCCAACCTAAGTCTTTTATTCAGAGTTAGTAATCCGTCTGAATGATTGCCGACCCACCACCTTATCACTGCCAAAAGTTCCAGAGTCGTCATTACGCAACAGATGAGAAATGGCTTTTAACAGGTGACAGAGGGATCATCAAAGGATATGATGAAATTTTTAGATTTTTCATTTTTTTCTTTTCACGAAGCACACGGGACCACAATAAAAAATACACACCTTTCCGAAATAGCGATTTTGGTTCCCCTGCATCACAACCGGAAGTTCTTCTATGGATTTTTTCGTCACAACATTCGGCTGTAATTGGGATCGATTGGTAGCCGTGTCTAACAGTGCCTCTGTGTTCCTTTGGTGACGTGGCGTCTTTCTTTAATGTGTTAGTTACGTTACAAAAATGTCAATTTATAATATAGAGAATTCATGTAACTTGCGCGTTGAATCTGCTCTGTACTGTGACAATTAATTATAAACAAGTATAGTCTTTCAATTGGAGCTTATATTTTTCTCAAATGCAATGATTAAAATAAAATATATTTACATACATTTTGAAAGAACATTAATTTTAAAACTCATTAAGATTAAACACAAAACGAATAATCATAATGAGGGTTCTTTATTTCAATATGTTGACATAATTATAGGATAATTAATTGGGCGGAGTGAATATCAAAAATATGATCACGAGTGCCGCATAACGCATATGATTAAACGAGTGCTCGGAACTTGTTCCGCGCACGAATTTAATCTGATGCTTTATGCGGCACGAGTGATCATATTTTAGATATTCACGATGCCCAATTAATTATACTATTTATTATATAGATCAAAATTGTTTTCGTAAAATTTTATTGATTAATGCTAAATTTTATGAACGGCGGATGAATATCTGTATAGTACAAAACCAACTGCAATATTTGGCGGGAAAAACTCGAGAGTGAAAATAAACGATTATTTTCATATGTGATTTACCGTGATTTCTGTCACTAGGAAAATTCGATATTTCATCTCTCTCTATATAATAATATGAAAATAGGTGCATCCTAAATTATGCGATCGTCGCATATTTTATGGTTCATGACGTTGCTTCATTGCGCCCTAACAGTGCCTCTGCATTTATAATGTGTTGATGACGCCACAAAAATATCAATTTAGAACACAGCACATATTCTGTTACCCTGACGATGATATCCTCTTTAGCATAAGAGGCCTTCGGATAAAATATCAGGTCAGGAGCATTGGATTCAACGGTGAGAGCGTAGAAATTTTACGTTCGGATATTTTCCAGACTATCTATTATCGTAATATATACACCTGGAAAAAGGTTAAGCACCCCTTAGTTTTTTTTCAAGTTATACATAATCGAACACCTTTGGACTAATATTGGACTGCCATTCGTTTTTAATTAGTTTAGCATACAAACATAATCATTGTTGGGCACGATGAAACATTATTTTAACCCCAAAAAATCATTTTATTTACATATCATTTCATCAAAATATGGACGGTCTTTGCTCTTTCACGTAGTCCTTAAAAAGTATTGTCACTGAAAACTCCAAACTGTTATTTAATTGTCCAATCACACTTGAAAACTTCAATCATCAACTGCAAATTGCTAATTAGCCGTCGAAGGGTCAATATCGGGTATATCCACCGTTATTATGAATGACTGCTGCAACCCTGCGTCGCATACTGCCAGTATGGCGTCTAATTTGTTGACGCGTTATCTGTCGCCATTCCGGATTTAATTGAGCTTCTAAATGTTGCGTTCTGTGGATGAGGTTCCAGAGTTTGTAATCTTATACCCAATTGATCCCATAAATGCTCTATTGGATTATGATCTGGTCTGATCTTGCAGACCAGGGAAGAATGGTCACAGCTTCGTTCTCCAGATATGGCCTTACTACCCTGGAACGATGAGGTCTAGCGTTGTCATCCATGAAAACAGGTCTTGACTCTAACGGGTGTTTTCAAAATGAGGCACAACTACAGAAGTAAGCACGTCCCGGGTGTACTTTTCGCCATTAAAGTTGCGATGGATTGTTACCAGATCCAGTTTGCAATCATATGAGATACATCCCCTCACCATAACTAAGCCTCATCAAAAGGCCCTGTTGGAACAATGTGTCTTGGTGTATAAGCTGTGTTTTGGCGCCTCCAAACACGGGTTCGCCCATCAGTTACATGGAGTAAACATCGGTTCTCTTCTGACCAGTGTATTCGTCGCCAGGTTCTAAGGTTCCAATTTGGTCTTGCTCTGCACCAGGCCAACCTGTCCCTGCGATGGCGATCATCAATCATTGGGCATTTAATGACTCTCCTTGACCAGCAGCTTTAAGACAATTTCATACAGTTCTGGCTGACAGATTACGGCCAGGTAACCATCGTTGCTTGAGACATGTGCTTGCTGCAAACGATTTCTCCTAACCAATCTACCAAGGTTCCTATCTTCACGCTGGGTTGTCACAAATGGTCGACCAGATCGGGAACGGTCTTTAACATCTTGCGTAGCATCGTGTTTTCTGTCCAAACAACTAATGACTATAATGATAGCCAAGCTGACGCCCTATTGCCTTATAAGACATAGTAGTGGAATGCATGCCGATGATTTACCATCTCTGTGCTTCTGATATCCGCCGCCTTGCCATGCTTACTTTAAATGATTTGGCAATAAGAAATTCGGGATTTAAATACCGATATGTTGCACGAAAAAAATAGTGCACTTTGGACGTGATGAAGGGAGCAAGCTTCACGTGGACAGAAAACTGCGCTTGATTAAAATTTCACATCTGAACGCTCACATCCTTTATTTATACATTAAATAATTAATACTGACCAAAATCATCAAAATTAAACTTTATTTACACTAAACGAAAAACCAAAATACTCGGGGGTGCTTAACCTTTTGCTATGTGTATAGATAAGTTGTATTATGACGTAATTCTCTTTGTGACGTTTAATGTTTACATTTCAAAGAGCATCGCATTTGAATGCTAATCAGGATCGCGTAGCGCTCCTATCCACCTCGCAGTGGGTGTTTTACGGCAGGTGGTTCGGGAAGCTCTGGGGGTAAATGGTGCAAAATCATGCACTGTGGCGATTTCCTAGAACTAAATCTTGGGTCTTAAAAGATGGGTTTCGGGAGCAATATTTAATTTTTTTTATTTCTGAAAATTATTGGTACGGCATGCCGTACCTGCAAAAGTTATTGGTACGGCGGAAGCCGTACCTGCCGTACAAGCTGCTACGCCTATGCATTTCTCAGCTGAGTTTATTTAAGAAATATTTACATTACGTATGTCTTTCATCGATATACTAGATTTCTATTGGTTGAAACAGATATGACGTAGAATCATTCTTTGCATTTCTCAATGAAATCAGTAGTCATGAAGAGCACGCGCTTCTTTGACGACGTCCACAGTAAACAAACAACGCGGAACAACAAAAAAGCGATCCTATCACAACCCGTTTCGTTGTAAAGTTTTTCAAGCGATGTTAGCTTTGTCCTTCCCGTTACTATACGCATTGCTTCACTCGAACTCACTGGAGTTTATCTACTAAGATCTGTATGTGTTTGGCCCATATATCGTCACCGTATTCTAAGATAGGTCTGATAAATGATAAAATATTTTCTAGTGTAAATCTATCTAAGACACGTCGGACCCGACGGAGTGAGTTAATTCTGACAATTGCCTTCTTTACGATATAGTCAATGTGGTCGTGTCATGATCCGTTAGTAATCAAAGTATACAGATATATGCTGTGCTAAGAATAGTTAGTTATAATAATAAATATAACTAGGTTAAACCAGACAAATCATAACGACAATATAAAGTAAACAAAACACAAACTATACAAACATCATAACACAACCTACCTCATATGATGTATGAAGGCTACGCTTATACTGTTATAACTGTGATTTAGTACATCATATTCCTAAAGTAGAAATATTTGTCATAAATTCATAAATATGTGTTTAACCCATATTATATATTAGGTGTTAACATACATCACTATGTTATATCGTATAGTAAAACCAGATGAAGTCCACAAGACGGCATTAATATAAATAAAGAAATAGTCACATGAAAAAATCTGTATATTGTACTGTACCATATCGCTAGTACTTTCACTGCTTCCTGCAGCTCTTCAGACGACAATAATGTTTACATAAACGTAAGATACAAAGATGACTTGATATACATACTTACATGTGACACTTAAATTTATCAAACTCGTGATTTTTGTGAAATAATCTGTTCGAATGTTTATCTTTGTTGTAAGGACGATACTTGGTTTGAGAGTTAACTGGCTTAACGGTTATCAAATATCAATTTTCAGCTTTTGTACCACCTGTGCTCCCATTTGATGTTCAGACACCTATTACAGGGGCGGATACAGGATTTTCGAATAATATCGGGGGATATCGGAAAAGGAGGGTCATGAAGTGGTCCTCCCGCGCCTCGCAGAGGCGCATTTACGACAGGGAGTCTAAGGGCCGCTTTAGGCCCCTAGAAGCTCTCGAAAAAATGGTGCAAAATCCTGCATTCTCGCAATTTCCAAGCATCAAAATGAATTTATTTAACACAATGTTTTAGAGTGTTCAGTAACCTTTATTTGGTGCAGTATACAACAGAGATATCATATTATTATACAGATAGAGATGAAATATCGAATTTCCGAGTGACAGAAATCACGGTAGATCACATGTGAAAATTATCGTTTATTTTCACTCTCGGGTTTTTTTCCGCCAAAGTTGTTGTTGGTTTTGTACTATACAGATATTTATCCGCCGTTCATAAAATTTAGGATTAAGCATTAAAATTTTACGAAACAATTTTGATCTATATAATAAATAGGATAATCAATTGGGCATCGTGAATATCCAAAATATGATCTCGTGCCGCATAAAGCATCAGATTAAACTCGTGCGAGGAACAAGTTCCGCGCACTCGTTTAATCAGATGCGTTATGCGGCACTCGTGATCATATTTTGGATATTCACTCCACCCAATTAATTATCCTATAAATAAACGAATTAGTACCGTTAATGCATTAATTTATGGCGAGGAAGAGCGGGGATTACATTTATTACATTTTTGCCTTTGGCGCTGGTTGTTACCCTCCCTGTTCTCTTTTTTCCTTTCTTTTTTTTAAAGGGGAGCGTACGCCTCTTGCGCCCCCTAGATCCGCCAATGTCTTATCCAGTCAGATAATATATAGAGTGTTTTCCCAAATTCTCCATTTAGCGCACCTGAGATATCTACAGACATATGTTCGTATTGCGCACTATTGCATTGTGCATGACCTAGGTCACATTGAATTTTCTATATTTTCGCATCGTCTAGACCAAACCCTTGCCCGCAGCATGAACGAAGAACGGTTGTTTAAAATACCTAATCATCAATTTGGGTCTTCGATCCATCCTTGCAATAACATTGCTGTATCTTGTTCATAATAATATGTGTATTGTTAAAAGTATTTTAAACAAACAATTTTGGATTTTTTATTTCAAATTTCAAAGGTGTATCATATTTACTACAATAAAATCCTTGCTTTCATTTGTAGCATCCATGCATGATTTAAAGCCAACTACTCGTTTTGTTAATAAACAAAAAGCGTTTACCTATGTGTATTTCATTTAAAAAGAATAACTAAATATTGGAATCACCATACTGTGTAATAAATAGTAATGTTAAGATTATATCCAATTAATTGAAATCTTCTGCAACAGATATTATGCACAAAAATTATACAATATTGCTTCCATATTGGGGAAAATACAAGGACAGCAAAAATAAAGATAAACCGTCTCGAACACCTGTTTATGGTGTGTTCCCAAAACAAATGTTAATCAAACTAGTAGAGAGTTTTTATATTTTTCTGCTCAAATGAAATAACATTCATATTTAATTTATTATACATTAAATTATTTTACAGTAGCATACAAGTAAGATAAAAACTCATACCCTTTAACGGACCCCTTAATTTAGTCGCACAAACGAAGTTTTTGGAGACTCATTGTTTCTACACCGTTTCTTATTATTATTATTAAGTCACTCAAACAAAGTTCTGGGGGATTTATTGTTTTCATACCGTTTCTTCTTCTTATTATTATTATTATTAATGTTGAAAATTGTAAAATTAGCGAATTTCAAAACAAAAATGGGAGTATAAAGATCAGCAATTAATGTGTTAAAAATGTGAAACACAATGCAGTTTACTATTTGTATATATGTCAAATGTTGAAAACATAGTTCATATGAGCTGTATCTATAGTGGTGCAATTGACCATTTCGCTTTGAAAAAATGTAACCACCGGGGAGAAAAAAGCTTCTTATTAATTTGTGATCAATTAAAAGTATTTGTTACAACCAACCCCAGTACCTCACAAAGAGCAAAATGGAAATTTGTAATATTTACTTACATTGTTTCTTGTTTATCCAAACTTTAATAAAATAAGAAAAACGTAAAATATAATGTGTCATATAATATTATTTCACACACATGTCTGCCATTTTCCGATCGCGTTTCTACATGATCTGTTAAACAGTTAACAATACATCTGAAAGACAATAATACACTTATCGTTTAAATTTATTTAAAAGCAAGATATGGAGTCACTCAATTATTCGTCAACTTACCTGAGCATAGATTTCAATTCACTATGGACAACGGAATGGATAAATGTGTATGAGTGGCCGTTGATGTCAGAATTTATTTCTATCGCATTACTTTCAATTTGTGTCGCGTTACTTCTTCAAAGTACATGTATCATTAAAAGTATCGCGATACTTATTAAAAGTAACACGACACTTGTTAAAAGTAACGGGTTTCTTTTAATTTTCATTTGTAAAGCGATACTTTTAGAAAGTAAGTATCGCGATACTTTTTATATCGTCTCTTGAGAAAGAAACGAACGAGATTTACCCTCTATTACTGATAGTGCGAGACAGAGGTAAGTTTTTACCACAAACTTAATCAACGACGAAACTGAAACTCGAGTCATATCTTGTAAAGAAATGTGAGATGTATATGTTATAGTGAAATTCGGGTTTATTTTTTATGTAGTTTCACTTGTATCAGTGCTTACCCCCCTCCCCCCAATATATATAATATCAAGCTGTTATTATTACCGAGTTACCACTGTAATGTTTCTTCTGATTAGTTAATGATAAATGCAGCTGAAATTATAAGTATCGCGGTACTTTGAAGAAGTAACGCAATAGAAATTGAAAGTATCGCGATACTTCAGTAATGCGATAGAAAAGTAACGCGATACAAATGACGCAATTACACTCTGCAGATGTAAGACCTCAACGATAGGTCGGAGTGCGGAAACGCTCCTACCCATATGTGGGGTACTGCAGTAGGCCAACGTTACATCGGAGCAGCCTGGTCGCTTGAAGGACATATGCTGCCGGTTTTTCGACCAGGCAAATATCCCGAAGGTCCGGGCTTTGACAAAACCACAATGATGGAGTCCATGGACTACTAACACTATTTATTTCACCAGCTATTTTCATTATAAGAAAACAAATTCGCCCCCTGTAGCGCAAGGTTAATGTATTTATACTTTCAATTCAGAAATCTTCCACGAATGGTCTAGTTTTTTAAAGGTATAAAAATTATTGTTTTCAAGATACAAATTATGACCTTAAAATACACAAAATGTAACCCTTTATCCCTTGTATATACTGTCACTGGTTCGGTGACGGCAGAGAAACCGCGCGTACCCTGTACATGCTGTAAGGGAAATAAATCTGTGACTAATCACTAGTGTTTTATATCCGTAAATAGTGTAATTTAGATGACATTTTGTAAATATTGTGTTTACCTTTTCTGTTCCTTTGTTTATTTGTTCTTTACATAAAAAGGCATGCTTTATTTGGAACCAGTTCAATTTCTTTTCCAGATATGATGTTCGATTTACATGTTAAATGTGTAGCAGATTTGGTTTAATAATTTTTTTCTAATTTGTTTTATTCAAAATTTCAACATATGCTGTAAAGGGTTAAAAATATAGACAATTGTGGAGGGCAAGAAATAATCATCTTGAATATAATATCTCAACTGTAAGAAGAATACTGCAATGATAAACGCAAAGTGTTGGAAAAAACAAATGTTTACCAATAAAAGTAGGTAAACAAAACCGAGCTAATTTAATTTAATGTTCAATATTGACTAATTTTGAAAGAAAATGTTCCATTTTCTATAGTAAAATTTTTAAGAATAGATTTTTTGTTGGGGATAGCCTTATGATATGTTGATCTTCTAAAACAAAGCTACATATGTAATAAAAACTGGAAATTAATGGTTCCATATCACAAAAAGCATTTTTTAAGGTTAATTCATGAACAATTTAAAAAAAAATTAACTTATTTGTAGGTATTTGTAGTTTTTTATTTATAAGGCAAAAAAAAATTGATAATTGCATCAATATTATAAATGGGCAATAACAAAGTATGAAACTTCTTTTAGGGAGTCATCTGACAATTTTCACTCAATCTTAACTGGCTTTTAAATGATAAGTGTAAATTAAAAATTTCATAACTTATTGTCATTGTACAATTTTCAGACAATTTAAGGGTTGTCTTGCGGTTCATTTGTGCAATTCGAAATATAGATCGTAATTAAAGGGCAATACCTCCTAAAGGAAGTCATCACCCATTTCAGACTTTTTAGAAAATTTGAAGAGTTTTCTGTATTAATTATATTGCTCTTATGCTGTTATACTTTTTGAGATATTGGCCAAAGACACATGTTGGCCCCTATGTTGTATTTTGAATAACAGTGGTCATGTTTGTCCATGCATTATCAACACTGGATAAAAATTTGATACTATTTACTCTACAGATGATTATTAACAACCTTAACTATTTGGATACCTAATTCGAATTGCCTACAGCTATCTGTGTATAAATGTATAAAATAAATGAAGACAACCAAATTTTTGTTAATACATTCAATTTTCACTCAAGAGATTAATGTAAAATGTAGTGGAAAAGTCCATGTCTATGCACTATACAACTGGACACAGAAATGTTTTGTTCTCTTCTTGGTCAAAGTTTATGCCAGAATTTAAAGCACTGTTTCATAAAAATTTTCTTCACTTCTGCATTTTGCAAACACAAAGCAATACCAATGTACTTCAGTATTTCAAAACATTTTTTATTCATTTTCTGATTTCTTTAACAGTAATAAATAAATTTTGCGAGAATACTGACTTTTGATTGGCTGAAAAATATTTTCTATCAGAGGATAGAAAAAAATTTGATCGTCATGGAGACACGCGCCCTTTGACGTCATATATTACTCCACGGGAAACTAACAGTTTTTGTGTTTATATTTTTTATTTTCAAAAATGTCAAGTTAAAAAAATAAAATTGTTGAGTTTATTCTATTATTTGAATTTATTTATAAGTAATAACTACAAAAAATATTTTCTCCATCGAGGGATAACAAAATTTCCGTTGTGCACATTTAAATATAATCCGCTACGCGGATTATACAATGTGCAAAACGGAAATTTTGTTATCCCTCGATGGAGAAAATATTTTTTGTAGTTAATCCTTAAATAAATAAATTTTGCGAGAATACTGACTTTTGATTGGCTGGAAAATATTTTTATCAGAGGATGGAAAACAAATTTGATCGTCATGGAGACACGCCCGATTTGACGTCATATATTACTCCACGGGAAACTAAGTTTTTTATTGATCTCTGTTTTCAAAAATGTCCAGTTACAAAAAATAAAATTGTTGAGTTTATTCTATGGTTTGAATTTATTTATTAGTGTTAACTACAAAAAAATATTTTCTCAATTGAGGGATAACAAAAGTTCCGTTGTGCACATTATTACAAAATGGAAGTTGCAGTTCATGACAATTGATTAGAATATTTTAGTCTACATTGTGGAATTAATGTTGACAATATATTTTAACACAACGACGGCAATCTGATTTCGTGAAATGCTGGAAAGATAAAAATTGCCATTGCCACCCCCCTTTCCAGACTGACTGCACAACGTTCACCAAAAATCTCATAACCTTTTGTATAAAAATATAAAACCAAAAATACTGTGCATAAAGAAAGTAGAAAAATAAAAATAAAATATTAAATAACAAATATTTCAACACAACAACATAATGTGGTTGTTCCATTAATAAATCCTCTCATTTCATGTTGATGTTAGCATTTTTTATCGTATACTGATATTTTATGTTTTTAGTGAAATTCGAGGTTTCATCTTTAAACGCATTTTCCCGTTGAGCAAATTCCGCAAGAAAATCCTGCGGAATGTTTAAGTTAAGTTTGATATGAAACAAGTGTGTACCTCTTTTTAAGAAGGATAACATTTTAGAAAAAGGTAACTATCGTCCTGTAAGTGTCACTACTGGCTAAAAAAATGACTGTTAATACCAGTTGCAGTCGTTTTTCGTCTGTCACTGACTGAGATTGACTGCAAATGACTGCAAAAATGTCTGTAAAAGACTGCAAACGTTGTGTCAGACAATAATTTTTACTGTGACAGTCATTTTATGCCTGTCACAGACATATTTTGTCCGTCACAGACATTTTTTCCGTTGGCGCAGTCATTTTATGTCTGTTACAACGGCGTATCCGTTGTATCAGTCAAAAAATGTCTGTCACAGACATTTTCTCCGTTGTATCAGACAAAAGACGACTGTCACAACGCCTGTTAATTATTATTGTTAATTAACCGCGGTCGATTAATATTTTTTATTTCACTTGTTTTGTGAAAATGTTCCGAATTAAACAAAAAATATCTCTATTTGCAAAAATGTCTGTAAAAGACTGCAAACGTTGTGTCAGACAATAATTTTTACTGTGACAGTCATTTTATGCCTGTCACAGACATATTTTGTCCGTCACAGACATTTTTTCCGTTGGCGCAGTCATTTTATGTCTGTTACAACGGCGTATCCGTTGTATCAGTCAAAAAATGTCTGTCACAGACATTTTCTCCGTTGTATCAGACAAAAGACGACTGTCACAACGCCTGTTAATTATTATTGTTAATTAACCGCGGTCGATTAATATTTTTTATTTCACTTGTTTTGTGAAAATGTTCCGAATTAAACAAAAAATATCTCTATTTGGAAATTGTACGTTCGCACAATTACGATAACAAATGTTATTTAAATAGTAATGTTAAAGATAAATGAATGTTTAAATAAATCTGTTTCTAAAAAATGAAGACCGCTGAAAATGTTAGCATTTGTTCTGTCCTTATTTATAATTATTAAACTGAATTTATCAATGGTGGACTTACACATCTGGTGAAAATTAAACCGCATTTAAGCCATAATAACGATTGCCTTTGATACATTTGTACAATAATGTTTTCTTAAAACACGGACAACGTTATAAAAAATACATATAATAAAATCGCCAATATCTTTAATTATGGCGGAAACTGTTAGTATTTTATTTAGTACGGATACATGTTAAATTGTGACATTTTAGTCGTTATATTTTTTCTGTCTTTCAATATTAAAAATTAAAAAAAAACCTAAAATAATGTTTGTTTTCTAAGCTTCATCTACTGTTGTTTAAATGGGTCTGGTAATTTAGTTAGGACTATAAAATTGTACATGAACAATTTAAAGAATGATACATGTTGTTAATTAGGTTACAGGTAATCTCGCCTCGCCGCCTCGCTGATCAAAGATAATGTGTCTAATACATTTTGCGACACGATCCGGTGTTTTTCCGCGACCATGCAGAACAAGGGTTGATATTGTGTAATATAATAATGTAATAAATACATTTATAGGTATGGATGAATGGGTACTGTCTTCTAAAATACCTGTTCCTACCCCCCTCCCCCCGTGGTAAATTATGAACTTTGTACACACAAAACACTAATTGTAAAGGTGTATTTTTCTTATTGTCAACTTTGACAAGCAATAGAGATCAATAAAATTATTCCAAAGAAATGCCCCGGAAAGAACCGACTATCTGTATAATATATAGCATGCAACTGAATCGAGCACGAAACATAATAAGCAAAAGAATTAAACTACACAGGGACTTTAGAATTACTAGCCCATCGGTATAGTTTAATAAGAAAATGAAATTACTCAAAATAATTTTAAAAATGTATTTTTGAAAAAGTTGTACACGTTGTTGATACAATTATTTCTATTGTAGTGGAGACCCTTTAGTTGTAGTGTTAGAGTTAGGGTTAGGTTTTCATACGGAAAGCCTGACCGCTGACCGTAGTGGGTAACGTGTTTGAAGATTGCCACTCCCCTAGCACGATAAAGCCCATTTTGCAGATTTGAAAAAAGAGTAAGCTCATTGTAGCCGCTACAAAAGGCTAAATTCTCCGCCCCTACACAAAACTTCATACTTTTCCAGTGGCAGTCTAAATTGTGTTACTTGTGTCCCACCCCACCCCCTTTTTACGTTGATTAATTATTTGTTTACTTAGTCTTGTCCTGAATATCGCTGAAATACTACTTGCTGGACGTAAAGCAAACATCCGATCAAACTTATCTATCTATTTCGGTAATAATTGGATATCACATCGTTTAGTTTGAATTCTAACACATTATTTATGCGATTTCATTACCACAATTGGACTATTGATTTATTAAAAACAAACCTTTAATATATTTGAAAGGTGTAAGTTTTAATAAAGTATTTTAATACACGCTAAATATTTGGTTTTTTTTGTTTGTTTGAATGGTGTTTTAACGCCACTTTCAGCAATTTTTCAGCTATTTCATGGCGCCCAGTTTTTATTGGGGGAGGAAGCCGGAGTACCCGGAGCGAACCCCTACCTGAGGTAGGAAAACTGGCAATCCTTGTCAATTAAGATTTGAGTCGAGTACACCCTGCCTGCAGTGAGAATCGAACCCGCAATCTCAGTGTTGACAGACCACGTGATCAATTGTAGACGAACTACCTTGACCACTCAGCCACCGAGGTCCCCTAAATATTATTAAAGAAATTAAAAGACCGTGTGCACAATAATATACTTTAGTTTTTTTTAAATTTCAGTTCTGAGTATCGTTTTTTTAAAATCTGAACTACAGAATTATTGTTAATTTTGTTAATTACAATAACCGAATACAATACAGGTCGTGTATATGTCTTTGAAGTGTATTTATTACTTGTGTACATATGCGCAGGGACAATGTTCGTGGTGTACTCGAACCAGTAAAAACTAAAAGAAGTCTGATTTTCAAATTCCTTTCAAATATATAATGGTTTATTTCGTTTTCTGATGTAAAAACCTTATACACTTCTCGATAGAATAAACTAAAAACCCTACCATGCAAGCTGGAGAAACCATGCTTCAGTGTTACTAACTGGCTGAATGTGTATTGGCCCTGGTATTGATTCAAGGTTGAATGTATAGGTCCCGAGACCCGTAGTGTCCAGGGCCAATACGACTGACCGATAATCGATAAAAAGCCAATACAGACGCCAGTTCGAAACAATTTTATTTAAATAAAGTAAAAGTCGTTTCGCTAGCCTGTATGAACAGTCCGTATGACTAGCCAATCAAACATATGCTGGAAGGAGTCACGAAATAGATTACTGGTCAAGAAGACCGGAGGTGAGATAGTGTCGGGTAATACAACTTTCCGTATGGCCCTGCGGTTTATTTTTATTACAATAAATACGTTACCATCATAAATTTAGATATTCTCCCTATTCGCAGCTTGTGAACCGGAAGTACTACAAATAAAATACCCTTTGAGACAACCCCCATTCCCACCTGGCGCATGTGCACCCATACTCTCCATCATTTTTTCCTGTTTTACCAAACAGCTTGCACGTGAATTTGTTGCAGTCATAGTCTGTAATATACGGAAGAGTTTGTGAAGATTTGTTGTATAATAATATTTAGAAAAATTAGACTTACTTGAACATGTCAATGTCACAAAACATCGGTGACAAGGAGGAGGACGGAATAGAATTGTCACCGTGGCGGTCATTGACCACCACGGATGAATTTTGGGATAAGAGTGTAGCCCCTGATGCTTCCTTTCTTCCAGGGTTTATTGCTTCCGCCCCTCGTAGCTCGGCCTCTCAGCTTAGGCTTTCGGCGGTTAATAAGGCTACCCATACCATTACAAGACCAGTGGACACCGTGGTAAGTTCTGTGGTAAGTTCTGTTTCCACTTCTGAGACTTTCCCCACGGGAATAAGGAGTGATTCCTTTGCCAGGTCAAGGTGGCCTTTAAATTATCAGTACCCACCTCTGCCGGGCTACCCCCCTTATGACCCTTTTTCCTTGCCCCCTGGTTGGCAAGGTTCTAGGGACATGGCTAGTCGTTTGCCTTTAGAGTCTTCCCCTAGTGAAGATATAAAGGCCCTGACATGTTCAATTTCCAAGTTGCAAGCGGTGGTTAATGCCCAATTCTTGCAATTAGGGAATCGAATATCTCTCCTGGAAAATAGGACTCCTTCTTTTTCTGAGTCTTCCAATTTAGCAACCCAGGCGCCTACTGCTATCCAGGAGGAGAGTGATAGCATTTCTCTGGCTCCTCGTAGTCAAGAAGCGGTTTTCTTGTCAGAGGATGAGGATTCACTTTCTGCAACAGCAGATCCTAGATCTCCTGTTGCACAGGAAACTCCATCTTCGGTTCCAGATTCTCTGAGGAATAGGGTGTATGCCATTCAGAGGGAGCTTGGTAGCTTCCCTCTTTCCTCCCCTCCTCATAAGACCATTCCACCGTCTGATTTTATGACGTGTTCTGGTCTTGTTAAGGACAACCCTAAGGGTTATAGGTCCTTTCCAGAGTCTGGACATTTCAAGTCTGCCTTCTTGACTATTAATTCTACTTTCCAGGAGTTAGCTTCTTCAACTCCTCAGAAGTTCACTGGTTTTGGTCCTTTGTCTTTCCCAGGTAAGGTCAAGCCGAGGGATTTTGAGATCCACGGTTCTTCCATGGGAAAGTTGGCCCCAGCAGTTGATAAGGCTTTTTCTGGGGTTTTGGGTTCAAAACCAGTGGAGGGTTTGAGGTTATCTCAGGCTTTGTGGGCAAAGTCGGAGAACAACCTCAGACTTTTGTCTTCAGTACTCCAGAATGCTGAGCATTTTTTGGCAGCGGCTGGAACCTTGCTGAAAGACAAGGGAGAGGAGTTTAACGAGCTTAAGGCTTTTCTCCTGCAAGTGGATGGTAGCCTAGGGGCCTCGCAGTTACTGTTGCTTGGCACTCTGGCTAACTTTTCCTTTGCCAAGAGGCAAGAGATTTTAGAAAAATCTCCTGTCTCTGAGGTTTTGCAGGAGTCGTTGTTATTTTCTCCTCTTTTTGAGGAGAAATTGTTTGGGATGTCCTTGGATAAACTTCATACTGAGGTTAACAAGGTCCCTCACACTGTGAAAGTTGATGTTCAACTTTCATATGGTAAGAGGAAAGTGTCGACGTCTCAGTCACACTACTCCTCTGCCAAACCTCAGGGTTCAGTATCTCGGCCCACACTTGGTGGGAAGAGATCAGCTAACCCTAGTTCTGCTGTTCCTTCTTCTTCTGCTGGCAAGAAGCGCAGATTTGTGAGGAGGAAGAAACAGCAGAAATGATGGGATTTCCCCTCCGGTAGTACTTCCCCGGGTTCCCTTGGAAAAGATGTATTTTACTACTCCTCTTCCTGGGATCCCAGTGGGGGGCAGGTTGTCTCACTTTCTTCCTCAGTGGCAACTGATTACAGAAGACAAGTGGGTTCTTTCAGTACTACGGAGGGGACTGGGACTTCATTTTCAGGAGGTCCCCCCATTGTCGTCAGTTCCCTTGGATCTTTCCCAGACAAGAGATTCTGTCAAGAATCGATTGTTGCAGGAAGAGGTGGGAACCCTGCTTCAGAAAGGTTTGTTGGAGGAAGTTATTCCACCAATCAGTCCAGGTTTTTATTCCCGTCTATTTTTGGTTCCCAAAAAGAACGGGAAAATGAGACCTGTACTAGACCTTTCGGCCCTGAATCGGTTCTTGGTGGTTCCCCATTTCAAAATGGAAAACAACAGGTCAATCAGGGCATCCATCCTTCCTGGGATGTGGACTACCTCTCTAGACTTGACCGATGCCTACTTCCATATTGGAATAGCACACAGGTTTCGGAGGTATCTCAGGTTGGTGTGGGCAGGCAAGGTTTATGCTTTCAAAGCAATGCCCTTCGGCCTTTCCACGGCCCCTTTGGTATTTACAAGAGTGTTTCAGACTGTTGTGGCTTTTCTTCACACCCAGTCGATTTTCATTCACTCTTACCTCGACGATTCTCTGGTGAAGAATCAGTCTTTTTCTCTTCTGGAAGAACACACCCAATTTGTAATCCATCTTCTTTTGAAATTGGGGTTTCAGATTTCTTGGGAGAAATCGGACATTCTCCCCAGTCAAGATTTCATTTTTCTCGGGGAAAGGTACCTTACAGTCTTGGGCCTTGTTGTTCCTCCAGAGGAGAAAATTCTGAAGCTGCACCAGCTAGTGATCGAGATTTCGCAAGCCTCTTCAATCCCTGCTCGACGTTTCCTTCAGTTAGTGGGTTTCCTGATATCACTGATGGACATAGTACCATTGGGTCGTCTTCACATTCGACCTATTCAGTGGTATCTCATGGAGTTTTGGCATCCAGCATCTCAGGAATGGGAAGCTCTCATTCCTGTGCAGCCTCAACTTCTCCCTCATCTCAATTGGTGGTTACAGAGGGAGAACCTACTAAAAGGTTTACCTCTAGATCCCCCGGCTCCAAAACTGACGCTGTTCACAGACGCCTCCCTTTCAGGTTGGGGCGCTTATCTGGAAGGCAGGTCAGTTTCAGGCCTTTGGTCTCCTCTCGAGTTGGAGGATCACATCAATGTTCTAGAGATGAGGGCAGTTTTGCTGGCCCTGAGACACTTCATAGAAGTAGTTCAGGGTCAGCCTCTATTGATAGCCACAGACAATTCAACTGTGGTGGCTTATCTTCAGAACCAGGGCGGAACCCACTCTTACCCTCTGTTTCTTCTCTGCAGAGAGATTCTTCTGTTTTGCAACAGAATCGATACTTCTCTGACAGTGAGGCATGTACCAGACAGACAGAATCTTGTAGCAGATCTTCTATCTCGCTCTCAGAATCCTGTGAATACGGAATGGGAATTACATCCAGCAGTTTTTCAGCAGATCATTCTGTTGTGGGATCGTCCCCACATAGATCTGTTTGCAACCAGTTTAAATCACAAACTGGAAACGTATGTATCTCCTATTCCGGACGACAAGGCGATAGCAGTAGATGCTATGTCGATTCCTTGGAAAGGGATGTTCAGTTACATGTTTCCTCCCTTTCGTCTCCTTCCCAGAATTCTGTACAAGATTCGCAAGGACGGTTGCAAGACCATTCTTATTGCTCCAGCCTGGCCGAGACAGAGTTGGTTTCCAGATCTGCTGCAGTTGTCCTGCGCAAATCCTCTTTGTCTTCCTCTTCGGAAGGATCTATTATCACAGTTCAAAGGCAGGAAGCTACACTCGGGTGTTCAGCTTCTACGTCTTCACGCTTGGATGCTATCAGGTCAGGAATCAGAAAGAGAGGCTTTTCTGGCAGGGCAACCAAGCGTATTCTGGATCAGTTAGACAATCCACAGGGGCCATCTATGACTCCAAGTGGTCAATCTTTTGTTCTTGGTGCAACTCGAAACAAATTGATCCTCTCTCAGCCTCTGTACAACAGTTAGCTGATTTTTTTCATTTTTCTTTTTGAGGATCAAGGTTTTGCACCATCTACTATTAAAGGTTATAGGTCTGCTATTTCCAGAACTATTCACCTCTCTGGAGGTGAGAATTTTGGAGAAAACCAGTTTTTGTCTCTCCTTATTAAAAATTTTTACTTGGAGCGTCCCAAACAGAGACGTTTGGTTCCTCCTTGGGACTTGGCTGTAGTTTTGAAAGCCTTACAGCTTTCTCCTTTTGAACCTTTGTCCTCAGTGACACTGTTAACAGATCCTTCTTTCCTAGCCAAGAATCAATTGGCAGACAAAGGCTCTGGGATTATCACCATTCCATCCTTACCTGCAGTGGCCGGTGATAAGACTTTGTGTCCAGTTAGAACTTTGCTGGAATATTTATCTAGGTCTTCTAGACTGAGAAGACCTAACTCTACCCGTCTATTTATACCTATTAAAAAGGGAGTGTGGGATATTTCAGCAAAAACCATTTCTACTTGGATTTGTCAAACTGTCCTTATGGCTTACAAATCCTCTCCTCCTAATACTTTATCTAAGCATAAAGTTAAGGCACATGAAGTAAGAGCGTTAGCCTCCTCCTGGAATATTTTTAATTCCTCTTCTTTATCTGAGGTTTTGTCAGCTGGTTATTGGAGGTCAGACAGTACCTTCTATAACCACTACTTGCGCTCTATGCCCCATCATTGTGACAACCTCTTTGCTTTGGGACCTTTGGTTACTGCTCAACAGGTGGTGGTTCCCCCTAATTTTGAGGGGGATTCAGCATTACGTTAAATTCAGTTTATATCTAAATTTATGATGGTAACGTATTTATTGTAATAAAAACTCAATTTTTAGAATTAAAATTTGGTTTTGTAAAATAAATACTTACCATCATAAATTGAAGGTCCCTCCCACCTCCCCTTCATCCCCCTCTGGGAACTAGCTGTTTGGTTCACAGAAAATGATGGAGAGTATGGGTGCACATGCGCCAGGTGGGAATGGGGGTTGTCTCAAAGGGTATTTTATTTGTAGTACTTCCGGTTCACAAGCTGCGAATAGGGAGAATATCTAAATTTATGATGGTAAGTATTTATTTTACAAAACCAAATTTTAATTCTAAAAATTGAGTATTAGTACAGTGATCAAATATTAATCATCCCTATATTAATAAATTAGGGCCTATTTTACGTATTATTCAATGATATATGTTCTACGATAGAAAAACGATTTACGTTTAACCATATACTAACGATGTACGAACGATGCACGAACGTCGTACGAACGATAAATGCCCGATGTACGAACGATAACATCGTTAACTTATGTTAGCACGCAAATTTGCAAATAAAATCGTACAACATTTGGGGAAAGCTTTTGCAAAGGAGACGATTTGTATATTTATTTTAGAAACCATAAACTTTAACAGTGTGTTGCCTAAAATTTCCGTTTTCTTTTTACAGAGACACCGAAACTGTCAAACACAGTTATATATGTCAACTTTGTACGAAACGGCGCACTCGATTCAGTTTCATTCGATAAAGTGTGTCCGTTATTTGTTCTGTGGCACTTTGCCTTTCTATGGTATGATTTTAGAGTCAATGTAGACAATTCTGTAATGTTTTCACTCAAACGAGGAGCAAAAACAACACAACTGCACTAACTACATAAAAGAGAGTTCCGATTTATTACATTTTAAAATTACACAATATTTAAACTTGATCTGGATTAACGTTAAACATCAAATGATGCAGCCCAATGTTTCATACACGTGAACTTTGATCAGTGAGGCGGGATTACCTTTAGTTAACATAATTAACCACATGTGTCCTTCTTTAAATCGGAAGCGCCCCGTGGACATCAACAACTTTATTATGTTTACTGAATTACCTGATATTTTAAACAATATACAATTACGGCCCTTGGAAGAGGTGAATATCTCAAATTGTCAACCAGAGGTGGGGTTATTTCCCTGAGGGCTTTAGCCCGAGGGAAATAACCCCAGCGAGGTTGACAATTTTGATTAAGAAATAGATTATTGCGAGCGGGCTTTATGGGAATTAGAACATGGTCAGACCTTATATTTGTCAATATTTTATACCGAGCGATAGCGAGGTATAAAATGAAGACAAATATAAGGTCTGACCATGTTCTAATTCCCATAAAGCCCGCTCGCAATAATCTATTTCGATTCTAATATGTCTAACAAATGTTTTAAAATTTCGAAGCGGTTCTTAGAGGACGCTTTCAGTGGTAATATTGTTTTTTTGAAACTAATACGATATATCCCAAAACAGTATGTTAAAGCAAATAAAATTGACATAAACATATTTTCTCGTCATTTTATTGAATGTGCGTACCTTTTAAACAAAAATATTGAGAAATCTTAACGAAAGTGCATCGTGCCAGTTTGAAATTTTCAGTTAGGCGTCATATGACGTCGGAATTCTAGTTGTGACGTCATATTAATTCGAATGTAGAATTGTTAAAAAATAATGTATCGGGAGTAGTTTAAATCATATACTCGAGTCCGGTAATTCCGCCCGTCCAGTAAATCCGCCCACTTTCAGTAACGTTATTTTCCGTATCTACTGTAAACTTCGTCTGCAACGTGTTGTTAACAGTCCGCTAAAAGACTAAAAATCTTCGAATTTCACTGCAAGGTATTAGGTAAATATAAAATTATGATCATACAACAAGTATTTGAGAAAAAATTACCCCCTGTTGCAAGAAATATTCCAAACGACAAATAAAACCCGGCATGAAGCACATGTTTTGATTGTTATGATCATCTATACTAAATGTTACACCCCCAGCGTTTTGCTTGCATTTTTTTATTATTCCATACTGTACCTTTATAGTGCTAAAATCCGATTTGAAAAAAATCTACACGATAGCACGTCCATATTTTATATTATGCCTTTGTTGTTGAAATATCCGAAATCGTCCTTGACATTTGCTACGGGAATTTTACATAGGAAGTCAACCATTTGAGTTTCTAAAGGGACCTAGCGTTGTTTTCAAAAAGATCGTCTGCTTTCGTAACGTTCAATGGTATTCGGACAAACCGCGAGACTTTTCCCGCCTTAACTGCAGACGACATGACCCGAAAGATTTCGAATAGATAACAATTGACTCTTCCAAACATACACTTCCGTGGTAATTTAGGTCAATCTTTACTATAGAAAAGTGCTCTATCAAAGTGAAAAAATCTGCCGCATTTCAAACCGCCGACTATCACTTGGATATAATTGTTGTTGTCAGTTTACACATTCTGTAATCTACAAAAGGAGCATAAGCGGGACCAAACGCGGTAAGCAGTTTTTATTTGTCAGCCAAAAAACCGCTATATTGCCGCTTCGAAACTTACTATAATTAATACGCATGAGCGGATTTACCGGACAAGGTCACAAAGATGTAAACACAGGTAAGTCACATGTTTCCTTAATTTGCATGGTGTTTAGCAATGATTTTCGTTAAAATAAGTTCAATATCTATTTAAAATATTTATTTAAAAAATATCGAAAAAATAATTTTGATGTTACTGCAAATCGAAAATTTATGCTTAGGTGGGCGGATTTACCGGACGGCATCGTAAATCTCAGAATTCAGACTTAAAATAACTAAATTATTAACAATAACGATAATTATGGATAACACATAACAAACGGCATTTGTAAGTCAGTTTTTACATTTACACAAAACACGCAGTTTACGCATGTGCGAACTAAACTTATTGGAATTTTGACACGCTTTGTTTACATAGCTAAAGCAGGACGTCATATAAGAATATTCACTGATTTCAAAGGCCGTAACTGTTTTATTATACCGAACAAACAGTGGACTGGAATATCATATGCTGTGTATTTGTGTTTTTATCATGTTTATGTTGAAACTTGTTTATTTCAAGGGTTATTCACCAAGGGTTATTCACCGGTGAATAATAGGTTATTCAATGGACATGGGTTTTTGAAAAGGTTATTCAACTTTTGTACGAATTTGAAGAAAAATACCCAGATTATTTCACGTCACGTGACCTTATTTCATCCAATTAAATCAATTACTAATTCAGTAAGGTATAACAATAGAAAACAAACATGATTTGATTTTCTTAAATTAAATATTTATACTAACTATAATTGTAAAATAATTTTCGTCAAATAATAATTACAAGGCGTTAAAACATTTGTAATCGTAAAGTGTGCGAGAGATCAATTTCCAAATAGAGATTTTTTTTGTTTAATTCCGAATATTTTCATAAAAGAAATTAAAATTACCAGGCGTTGTGACAGTCGTATTTTGTCTGATACAACGGAGAAAATGTCTGTGACAGACATTTTTTGACTGATACAACGGTAACGCCGTTGTAACAGACGATTTTCGACTGAGTCAACGGAAAAAATGACTGCGACAGACATTTTTTGACTGATACAACGGATACGCCGTTGTAACAGACAAAAAATGACTGCGCCAACGGACAAAATGTCTGTGACGGACAAAATATGTCTGTGACAGGCATAACATGACTGTCACAGTAAAAATTATTGACTGACACAACGTTTGCAGTCTTTTACAGACATTTTTGCAGTCATTTGCAGTCAATCTCAGTCAGTGACAGACGAAAAACGACTGCAACTGGTATTTACAGTCATTTTTTTTGCCAGTAGTGTGTGCTGCCAACCATTTCTAAATTTTTTGAAAGAACCATTTTAATCAGTTAACTGATTTTTTTAACTTTCATTTTCATCCATTATTATCAGCTTTTAGGAAAGGTTTCGGATGTCAAACGGTCCTTCTAAAGATTATTTACCACACCCGGGCTTCAGTGGCTGAGTGGTTAGGGTAGTTCATCTAATATTGATCACATGGTCGGTCAACACTGAAATTGTGGGTAAGATTGGAAAAAAACTTTAGATGAAAATAAGTATATAGCTGCTCTTTTAATGGACTTGTCCAAGGCGTTTGACTGTCTCCCTCATAATTTATTTCTTTTGAAACTAGGAGCCTATGGACTATCAGAACAATCTATCTAGTTACTTAACAGTTATTTATCTGGCAGGAAACAATGTGTTAAAGTTAAAAATATTTGTAGTTCATTTGAAACATTGTATAAAGGTGTTCCGCAAGGATCAATTCTGGGTCCAATTTTATTCAATATTTTTATCAATTATATATTTTATTCTGTAAACTATAGTACAATTTATAATTATGCTGATGATAACATGTTATCTTATGCTGACAATGTTTTTTTGTTATCTTATTCTGACAATGTTTTAAATAATGTTATTTCAAAATTAGAGACTGATAGTCTAAAAATGCTGGATTGGTTTGAAAATAATTTAATGCAGGCACATCCAGACAAGTTTCAAGCTTTGGCAATAGGAAAGAAAACTTTCAAAGAAAATATATGTTTTAATCTAAAGGGCAATAAGGTAAAGTGTTAGGAACATGTCAAATTATTAGGAATAACAATAGATTATCAGTTAAATTTCGATAAGCATATATCAGAGATCTGTAAAAAAACAGCTAGACAACTAAACGTTTTTAAAAAGAATTGGAATATTTTTAAATAAACTTGGAAGACTTACAACTTACTACTCTTTTATACTTTCAAATTTTAATTACTGTCCAGTGACATGGCACTTTTGTAGTGAAAGAAATACACAAAAAATGGAGAAAATACAAGAAAGGGCATTCAGATTTATATACAATGATTATGTTATAAGTTATGAACAGCTATTAGAAAAATCCAAGTTACCATCACTTAAAATAAGAAGAATGAGAACCATTGCGATGGAAACTTTTAAAATTATTCACAAAGATAGTCATGTTTGTTTACATGACCTTGTAAATTTAAAAAAAAAACACCATTACTCTATTAGATATGTAAATACAGCTGAAGTTCCATCAGTAAAAACAACAAGGTATGGTTTAAAATCTTTCGTTATTTTTCAGCTTAACTGTGGAATGAGCTACCAAACCACAAAAGATCAGAGAATAATAAAAATTAGTTTTCAAAATTACTGAATTATTGGAATTGTAGCACATGCCACTATAATTCCTGTATTTAGCATGTGCTGTACTAAATTAGTTCCTTGCTTGTTTTTATTTGTTTATTTTTATCTTGCTTTGCTTTTATGTATCGTTGTGGTATGCTAGTTCTTGACAGAGCGTGATTGCTACCAGTATGTGTTTGTTATAACTATTTATGCCAAAAATGCTTAGCTTTATAAATGTCTGCGTAATTTTTACTTTCTCTTTTGATCCATGTGCTTCCTTTTAATATGTAGTGCTTTTTATGTAATGTTATAATTATTTCATTGTCTATATCATGTTTTTACTTTCTCTTTTTATCCATGTGCTTCCTTTTAACATGTAGTGCTTTTAATGTAATGCCATATGTATGTCTTTGTTTTATGTCATGTTTTAAGTCTATAAAAAGCTAAATAGAGCTTATGCTATTGTAAATGTTATTGCATCATCGACTATAAATAAAGCTTATTTGATTTGATTTGATTTTGACCAGTAAGTGAAGAGATCGGCCGATAAGGCATCGGAAGTTTTCCGTTCACAATTAAGATTTTGAGGAGAGACGAATAAAAATGAGATGTTATTAATACATGTTACACCCGTTTCGATTTTGTATAGTTTTGTTTTGGATGTAATGTTTTATTTAGGGCGATATGTAAATTATTTATTTATATTTACTGGTTCCGGTTCCGGCCTGAGAAGCATGTGTACAAATTTCTAGAACCAAATTTTGAGGGGGAAAACAGTGTTGGAATGCACAAACACACACTTAGCTGATAACATTCAACACATATAGACACAGGAACAATAATGATACTCCCTGATTTTCAATTTAACAGTGACAGTCAAAAATTTAACATCCAAACGTATGCCGATGAAATACAGTTACCTCCCTTGACTCGGCTAACCTAAACATCCCATTTGAAGAGATAATTACTAACCAATATAAAAGACAAGCAAGAACAGTTTCAAAACAAACAAAAATAGACTTTTATTCTGGATAAAGGCCCTGAAACTCTGATATTTGCTACAGCTAGGTAGTGACCCCAAATATTTTGTTACATGGGTTGATAGGCGAAAAAGTGAATCAGAGGAATGAAATCATTGTTGAGCTCGACTTTATTGACAAAATCAATAGTGAAAACACCAGATTATTCACTGTCACCATACACCTGGAAACTGGAAAAAACCATCATTCAAGGCATCCATTACACATACTTCGGTTCAAAGGAATTCCCTGTGCTGAAATCATTTGTTGATAAATGTATTCTCATTCAATCCATAAAGATGAAAAATGAACGATACCCACATTACAGTCCAGAAAGAATTTTCAGATGGTTGCTATGATAATGCAACAGAAAACGATCATGACTTAGCAGAAGCATGAACTGACATTTTTGCAGATGCATTAGACATAACTCTGACACAAAGTCAAACTGCATTTCACATACTTCTCAAATTGTGTTTAATCAGATCAGGCAACATAAATACCCCGAAAATCAAAACAAAGAAAAACCCTGATAAAGATAAAGAAATTATTGGAGAAAATAGAAAATTAGGAGTAATTTAATGACAAATTAATTAATCTGGCAACAACATTACAAGCCTAAATTTGTCAAGATCAACCTTCAAAGCGAAACAAAAGTAGCCAAACCAGAAAAATTGAAAGTAATTGAAGAAAACATTATGAGTTAAAACAAACCATTAAAGAGAAAAATAATATCATACAAGACATAAGAGATCAACTCAACTAAAAGAATGAGACAATCACAAAATTATCCAGCGAAATAGGAAAACTAAAAAATTGATCAAAAATACAAAGATAAGATGAGGCAATGACAAATCCACACAGCCTAAAAAAGCGAAAGAAATTTGGAAAATGTTTTAAGAATCCGTCATGTCATCACAAAATCTCAGGAATCGAGTCAAACAAATATTCCAACCAAAAACCGCTTTAACATTTTTAACCCCATTGAAGATGAGAAGTTAGAATGTCCAAACTCAAGACCACCATACAATCTTAATGATAGCAAATATGGATCGAATCCACAAGACCAAAAAAGTGGGACGCACTTATCATTTGCGATTCTCATGGAAACAATCTGGATGCAAGAAAGCTATATAACGTCCGTAAAGTGAAAATTATAGTTCTCGGAAAGGGTGAAAAAACCATGAAAGGAACTATAAACACTCAACACTCAAATGAAATTTAAGAATTTGGTGATTATGACTGGAAGTAATGACCTCTCACAAGGAGCAACCCCAGAATACCTAATAGAAGATATGTCAACATTGATTGACTTAATACGTTTTAAGTCACCTGATTGTAAGTTACTCTTATTCCCTTTGTTCCACCGTCTAGATAACCACGAATTTAACTCTAAAGTAGACATCACAAACAACAAACTGCTCCAGCTAAATTCTGAGAATGTACTAGTTGTGAAAAATAACACAATAAACTCAAATCACCGCAATGTTTATTCAAAGACGGAATCCATTTGTCAAAAGACGGGATTATGGAACTAGTTTACATTATCAAAACGCACCTCAATCCTGCTCTTGGATTGCATTCATACAAATATACACCAAAACAATGTGCAAATGGGGTTTCCCCGAGTTTCCGCCTTCCTCCTCAAACACAATCCACGCTGAAATCCACCTACCATCCGCCTCCAAGATTTGAACAATCAAGCCCATCAGGATTCGGACAATTATTTAGAATTGTGCCAAAACTAGCAAATTTCACGCAGACACACCAACCTCAAATCCGGACGATCCCAGAAACAACATGAATTATGGAAACTGGTTTAGCGAGAGAGAACTTATAATGCAACTACTCGGCATTTAATATGTTTAAAAATGCGTACAATTTGAAAATCTATGTTCTATAATAATAGATAAAGTCATGGAAAACCTCAGAAACTCAATTTATAATCTCTCCTTAAAAGGTAAAATAATACTGACGGGTGATTTTAATGCTCGCACAGCAGACTTACATGACTTTGTCAAACATGATAATATATCAAAATAATAAAGAATCATGGATAGGTTGTATTTATCATTTAGTCCTTAAATTTTTAAATGCCAGTCATTTTTTTAAGAATTTAAAAATAAATCAGTGTTTAATATTTTAAAATATAAAATACACTCACATTTATTGAACTATGGACTGATAAGAAATCAAATGAGGAAGGTATACTAAGGACATAAAAAAATTTAAATCCCATCTCCAACTTGAACCATATTTAAAGTATGGTAACTAAGACCAGAAGAGATTGATGAGTAAATTTAGACTTCGTGCTCATAATCTCAAAATAGAGACAGGACGCTACACTAAAGTTGAAAGTAACAATAAAATTTGTGATCTTTGTAAAAATAATATTGAAGATGAGATTAATTTTCTCCTAAAGTGTAATACTCTTAACTGTATAAGAACACATTTTTATCATTTTTTGAGAATAAATGAAGAACTTTAGTAAATTATCTTCTACAAATAAATTTATTTGGCTTTAAAGCAATGAAGATAGAGAAATCATCATAAAACTATTCCAAATGCTAGGAGAACTTTTCTTGAAAAAAGATTCTTTACTTTGTGTTAATCAAGTGTCTTCGTAAAGTAAATATATTGTATAGAGCTGCCCCCCCCCTCATCCAGACAGAGACTTAAATTTGTTTTTATCGTAAAATTGTTTTTATCTGAAATTGTTATTAAAACTAATTAGACTAATTACACGTTTTGATATTTTGATTTTACTCATTTTATTTTGTTATGAATAATTGTTCTGCCTCTCAAGGGGCTCCATAATTGGATTGAATAAAATTTGTCTTGTCTTGTCTATCATTTAAAAACTGTCAAAACTGTTAACCGATAAACTATACCACTGATATAGAGTTACCAGAAAAACAAAACATGGATTCTATTTTAAACGAACAAGGCAAACGCCCGATTGATTTATGCATTGAATCTTAAATCTAAATCATAAATGGAAGATTGATAGGTGATTCTCTAGTAAGTTATACAAATTTTAGCTCTAAAGGCAAAAGTTGTATTGATTTTATTATTGCAAGTAAGAATATTGTACATATGTTTAACTTTGTGAATGTCCTCCCCTCAAATGAATTGTCCGACCATTGTATTTTATGTTTTTGCCTTCAATGTCATGTTAAATGATAACTCGAATCAACCAGGAAAAATTTTAACTGAAAATAATAAACAAGAATATATCAATTCCCTTAACTCTGATAAAATAGTACAAGATATTGAACTCTTTAAACTTAAAGTAAATGATCCTGATGCAAACATCGATATTTTAACCAAGAGAAGTAAGTAGTAAAATCTTAAAAGCTGCCAAAATGTCTTTAAAATTCAAACATTTTAAAAATTGAAAACAGAAATCGAAAAAGAAGCATGAATTGTTTAATGTTAATTGTTCATTCATGAAAGAGAAATACGTAACCAGGGTAAAAGAATGTAACAAAACCCAAATAACTCTGATATAAAAAAAATAGTTACTTCAGACACCTTAAAGAATACAAAGACTTTAAATTCTACAATAAGTCAATTCTATAACTCTATGATAAATAAACTAGATATGCAACATGACAATGACCCTAAAGCTTTTTCTAATATCATAGACAAGCTCAAAGGTAGATCAAACACTTCAAACCCTATTTTATCTCAGAATGGCATGATTACATGACTAATTTATATAATAACAATGATTTTCTGAGTGTGTAAGAAATCAATGACCTGCTCAGTAATAACCCCCAATATGGGCATTTAGACTTTCCCTTTCCCTGCCAAGAGGTAAAAAAAGGAATTTCAAAAATGAAAAATAACAAACAACCAGGTATTAACAAATGAATTTTTTAATTTTGGCTCAACCCAGCTACTTTTACTAATAGTAAATTTATTTAATAAAATTCTCAAAAAAGGTTTATTTCCTTCGTGGAATATATCCTGTACAACATTTATTCACAAAAATGGTGATGTCATTGACTGTGATAACTACAGATGCCTCAGTATCACAAGCTGTTTTGGCACTGTTCACTTCTCTGATGCAAAGTAGATTGCACAAGTATATGGATGATAACTTACTCTATAACAAATTTCAAGCTGGCTTTAGACCTGAACATCGTACTACATGAGTTTTTAGTTGAACAGTCCAGAGGTTCAAATAATTAAGTAAAATATGATTCACTACTAAGATTGCTCCTTAAGTCTGGAGATGTAATAAGGATATCACATGTTTCGCATTGTGTATTTTTTCCTGACTATAGATGTTGTATAATAAGAACCAGGCGATGCTAAACAATCCGAAATATCAACTGTTTTAAAACACAAGCCAAATCTCCACGTCTAAAGACATAATAACCATCACACTAAACGTGAGAGAAAGGGGGGGCGGTATTCCGATGAATATTCAATGGAACATAAATATCAAGTGCTACATTGTTGCTTCCTGTAGCAACAGAGGACCTTGGTAACCCGGTTGATGTCCTAGCCATTATACCGAAATTTTGTTATTCATAAAGCTATCTAATTACCAAGTTGCAATAACCTGGGGAAATACTTAGAACTACACCAGCAGAGAAATTGACAAGGTTATTATACAAGAGTGTTATAACAAAATACAGAACAAGACAGACAATAAAAAACCAAACTTGAGAAATAACAACACAAAATTTAGCAACTGCAGCAATTATCCTATAATTGATATAAGAGTTCAACTTGACTGTCTTTGCTTTATCCGCCTTTCAGTGTTATGGAAAATACGATATAGTACCAGTAAGTGAAGAGATTTTTATCGGCCGATAAGGTATCGGAAGTTTTTCGTTCACATTTAAGATTTTGAGGAGAGACGAGTAAAAATGAGATGCAATGAATACATGTTACACCCATTTCGATTTGTCATAGTGTTGTTTTGGATGTAATGTAAACCGCTTTAAAGTAACTTGTTTAAAGTAGGGCGCTATGTACATAATTTATTTATATTTTATAACGAGAGTGCAATGCACGATTGCCGCAACATTTGAACTAGGTTAAATATAACAAGAGATAAAGACAAATAAATTGTAATCATATTCTTATTATAATATTGATTCATATTAATTAATATCGAAGGTCACAGTAAACATGAACAAAGATAACACCACTTTAAACGAAAGAAAGTTACCAGTTAGCCCCAAATCATAGCATATAATTTCTTAGATTTTAAAACGTTAAAGAACATACACATAAAAATAGCACAAGCAAAATCTGAATTGGCTGGGTTGTAAAGAACGTGCCTTTTTAATTCATTTCGTAGTGCCACAGTTTAATACATAAAGATACCCTTTGATGAAATAGTCATCAGATATTCATTACGATGAACACGTGAAAATTGAAAATTGTGTGTCCTCATTGTTTAGAACCCTTAAATACTAAACAGTAAAATACCGTGAAAGAAGAAAATTATAGTCCAAATAGTGTTGAAAGTAATACCTTATTTGTGTATAGAAAACAACGTTCCTGTAAGTGATAAAGATATCTATAACCTGGCAACCTGGCAGAATCCAGAGTGGCTTCCATGGCATGTAAGTCACGACCGTTTGTGCCATGAAGTCAGACCAAGGTCAAAGACCGTTTGCTGAGCCTCATTATATAACAAGATTTTGATAAGAAGTTCTAGCCTGTAGGTCTAATTACTTAAGTTTCGTCACAACCCATTTGCAAATATTCCACACGTATAAGTTGTGTCAGCATGGACCAGCTGTTTATCATGATTTGACCACTAGTATATTTAAATGTTAAACAATATTTATTTTAGTTACTGTGACATTACAGTCCAGTTTATTGTAAAGAGTAACACTTTGTGCCGATGTTGAATGCATCGTGTACATGTGCCTGTTAACGCTACGGCAACTTTTGTAGCACTGAACAATGACTGTTAATGGTTTCGGACGGAGTGGGTGATCAAAATCACCTCGATGAGGTGAATGATTTTCTTAAGACACAAACTCTAAACACTATTAACTGGCGCAGTTGTTCACTAAAATTTTCCAACCAAGCATGTGTGGGACATGCAACAGCGTGGCATGTTTACACATCTATAGACCACAATCAAATCGCAAGGAGATCTCAGCTGCTATTCATGTTCTGAGATATGAGACGAAGAGGGAAGAGAAATTGCTCGTCTTGGATGTACAAGTAATGACAACCAAAATAATTAAAGTGATTTCAATGTGAAAGTTTAATCAAGTCTAATTGTTGACACTTCGTTTTTAAGGAATTCGGGAATTTTACACAAATATGTTACGCTTGAATGAAGACACAGAACTGTGATGTCAGCTTTGACCTTTTTTTAAATATGTCTTAATATTAAATAATTTTGATATATTTAGCGATTTTTCACTTCCGGGTTAACATAATGCTGGTTATGCTGCCTTTTCTTGTTACTAGTATTTTGTTATAGAGATTTGCTTGCAAAGGGGACACTTTTAATAACGAAGCTGCTGTAGAAAGTATATGATGCTCTTAGACTAAGGTTTATCTTTTACCGTTATCATCACGAGTTATTCAATTACTACAAAATTTCTATATTTCTATATCATTGAAATTTGCTTATATATCGAATCACATGTTTTACTATAAATCTTACACTTTATTTTTGTAATATCTTGCTGCTAGTCTACCGAATTGTATTAAAAATTGGCAACGAGGAATTGATCATTTGTAATAAGTTTTAATATTATTATTTACAAATAATAATACCAAGGCGTTTTTAAATCAAAAGAAAACTACTCATTAATAATTGTAATTCATTTATCTTAGAACGAATTATCGTACCTAACAAAACTTAAATCAGATCATTACGGCAGCAAATTTCAGCCTACATTTATCTATGCTCTTTATTGCTCATTTATTTCTTATATACTAAAATTCGAAATATTTTATATTATTTTTTTTACATGAAAAAAATTCTTGATCTAAAGAAATCGCATTTTAACATCAATATATATTTCGTATATAACAAAATGGAAAAAATATTAATCTTTGTCTTTGAAAAATGTTTTATTTGTTAATGTTTTAAGACAAATTCAATCCATAGGAAAACATAATTTAAAAATATTAAAAAATTTAAAAGACCTGATAGACATCTTGAGGTCTGGATCTCTTTCCCATTGTAACAGCATTAAAAAAATATTTTTCGACATTCAATACGGCCATCCCTCATATGCAGCTTTAAACTAAGCTTAAAGATCTTATAAAACGCTGCTTCTAAAGAAAAACGGAAAGAGACGATATAAATACCTAGTAATTAGTCATGACAGATCTTACTTCGTCATCAATGACTCTAAATCTAATACTAAATATACTGAAGACCAAATCTGTCATATGATTTTCTGATTGACAACATATTCGTCATGTTTGGAGGACATGTTTTTCAACAGACCGTTGGTATTCCAATAGGTACTAATTGTGCTCCTCTCCTCGCCGACCTGTTTATGAGGCTGAGTTCCTAGAAGGCCTGCTGATGAAGAAAGAAAAGATACTGGCCCAGACCTTTAATTTAACATTCCGCTATATTGATGATGTTTTGTCCCTCAACAATGCTAAATTTGGTAACTATTTACATTCAATTGACCCTAGCGAGCTTGAAATTAAAGACACCACCAATACACTAAGGTCAGCCTCTTACTTAGACCTACTACTAGAAATAGACTCAGGAATACTACAAACTAGACTCTACGACAAACGTGATGACTTCAAGTTTCCAACTGTCAACTTCCCGTTAATCGACAGCAACATTCCAGCAGCTCCAGCGTATGGTGTGTACATTTCACAACTTAAACGTTATTCTAGATCCTGCGATCGATATTCCGATTTTCTAGACCGATCACTGCTGTTGACTGCTAAACTACTCAAGCAAGGGTTTGTTGCACGTAGGTTGATGTTATCTCTCCAGAAGTATTATGGTCGTCACCATGACTTACTTGATCGTTATTGGAAATCAGTGTCTCAAATACGATCTGACATTTTTGCTGAGTCATAGGTAGTGTTTCCTATTTCTGGATTTGACTTTTCCCTAGACATGACAATGAGTAACTCGACAGGTGTCTAATTAGAGGCAGGTACTGCTTGCTCGTCCAAAGCACCTGAGTGCACCCATGGTTTTTATTGGGTTCGGGTTAATCTCTTTCTGTTTTTTGTGTTTTTGGTTTTTGTGTTGCGTTTGTCTATATCCGGATTTGTAACTGTCCCTTGACTTTTGGCTCTTGTTTTTAGGTCGGTTTTCTTAGCTATTTTTCTTAAAAGAATAATCATAAATAGAAATACTGAATAAAATAATTCGTATATTTCACAATCAACTGTATGGCCAAAATTCCCATTCAGTTAAAAAATAATATGGGGACGAGCAGTCAAGGTTCAGATGACGTTCTGCATGTCATTGTTTTTGACACATTCAACTTGATTTAGACCATTTATATCTGGATCTATGTTTAGGAACACAGTTTCCTCAGTCTATATTGTTACCAAGAAATTTCAAAAGAATATCAATACGAGCATTAAATCAGTATTGGTCAAATAACATTTGAATAACAAAAGTTGCATTAATTTAAAATTGTGATGGAGCTACACTATTATAAAGGTACAATGCATGTTATCATACATTACAGCAATGGTATGATGTAAGAAGTTAATTCTCTCCCAGTTCTTTACTTTCAAACTCCAAACAATATATAACACAATTTGAAAGATACTAAAATATTTACAATGAAAATTCTTAGCGGGGTAAAAGAGCGATAGATTTTATAAACAACATGTTTTAATTATTATTAGTTAAACGTAACACGATATATGAGAAAGTTCTGACCTAAAAACAACAGTTATTCATTATCAAGTGTAACCATATATAAAAAATGATTTATAAACTAAATTATTAAAATAAGAAACGCATGACATAAATAAACCCACGTCGCCGTAATAAGTTGTTGAAACACATTTATTTTTGACAATTCAAAACATATTACATGTATGAGGACATAATACCGGATTAATATGAAAACATGAAATATGAAATATGAAACTACCAAAGCAATCAATGTAGAGGACAACTATAAATGGAAATAAAGTTTTATTAGATATTAACAAGAACATGAACAAAAGGAATTACAGTAACAATAATCGCTATTCCTGTGAGCTATCTGATTCGAAAAAACCTCATGCGTTTTCCCCTATAAATATTTATATTAATTACCCCATCCACACCTCTAATAGTTGCACCGCAAAAAGAGAAAATTGACTATTTTTTTAGTTGATTAGTTGTCTGATTTCCTAATCAAGTTAGTGTTGCGGTACCCCAGACATTGCTGTGTCTTCCATTTCAAAATAATGCAATGCGCATGCTCACCACTGTTTAAAGACGAGTTGAAATCCTTATTAAGAAGTTTTTTCCATATAAAGACCAGTACAAATTGCCATTAACAAATTCACAATTTCTTAATAATTATTCGTTTACTACATTGGTTAAAAAATCATGGTATAACAAAGTTCACTGAATTTCAAAATGTGTGCTATTTAATAGTAAAACTTTATATAATGATATATTATATAATAATATCTAAGTTGAGTTTATAATTTCAACAACAATTCTTCATATTGCCATGTAGGTAAATACATTGCATTATTGCACCAACAAACGCAACATAAATTAAATACAAAGAAGCACTGTTTTTACATATCAGTATTTCTAGCTGTGTCTCTACTAATCATACATAATATTTTTCATAGTATTTATGATTCTCTTTTATAAAATACTGTTACGTTGTTTTCACACGGAGGAAAATTTTCTGCAAGAAACACACAACCCTTCCTGTCGTAGTCATGTAAAAGTTCCTTCCAAACTGGATCACAATTAAGTAAATGTCTGTTACCTTAAATTAAAAGACATAATTGATTAGTGATATGATTTAGAATCGGGCAAATTGCTATGCTCAGACAAGGTCAAATATAAACTTTAGTATTTTCAAATGTACTACAAATGCAAGGTAAATTGTTGTCAGGTTATTATTATATGAAATAACAAAATGAAAAGAATGCTGTTGGGCCCAGTGATACAATAATAAATGAATTAACACAGAACGAATCATTACAAAATCAGAGGTTTAAACGATATGATTTTTCACTTTATTGTGTAAAGATTCACTAGCTATTTTATGAAATCTATAAATAATAACAAAAAGGTCAGGGGTTTTCTCTGGGTAGTCCGGTTCCTCCCCAATACAAACTCGATGCCATAACATAGTTTAAAAATTGCTGAAAGTGTCGTTAAACGCCATTCAAATGAAACAAACAAACCAATAATAACAATCCCTTTCTTGGCTCTTGTTAAAGCGACATTTATTTGATTTTCATCCGTGATGAATCCAAGATGTTGTAAACACCATCCCTTGGTAGGCTGCTCTTGTATTAAATAACCAGGCAAAGATCTAACTAAACTGAAGATAACATATTCCCATTCGCCACCTAAAGGAAAAAAACCAGCGCATCCATAATTAGATTTATTAGCCTATTTATGTTGTTTAAATAATACTCACATTTTGGCCAATCCAAACTACTAAATATATAAGTACTACAAAACGTGATCTTTGTGAACAATTGTATATATTTATCAAATATTTGTGTTTTTTTTATTTTTTGGAATCGACCACAGAGCCTTAAGACGAGAGATTCAATTCAAAAAAGAAGGAACATAACATTTTGTGTTTGGTCAAACGGTGGCATACCAAAATATTTCCAACTTTTTAGGCATCAATGACCTACAACAATTTATGCTAATGAGTTTTCAAAATTTGAATGATGAATTTATATCCTATTTTCCTTAATTGCACTCTTTTCTGCTGTAAAATTATCCGTGTAAATTGTTGTTTGAATTGTGTAAGATTTAATACTGCTTTACGACACCATTTTTAGCAGTATGTTTTTCAGCTTTATCACGGCGTCCTGTATGTTTTTTTGGAGGGAAAGACGGAGTACCCAGTGCAATTGTTATATGCACAAAATGAAACCGGCTAGTTTTGTAATTTAGTAATGTTTCTACAAAACCATAATTACTTTTTTCCACCAGTAAAATTAATACTATCAATCTAACCAGAGACAGCTGAAAAAGCACATTTTCGATGACACTCGTTTAACAAAATTACCTTGACTTGCCACAACCGTTGAAACTGTAAAGTCCACCATCCCTGAATTTTTCAGAGCTTCTGTTATTGCGCTGCATTGTGCATTATATTGAGACATTATATTTATATGTCTTGGATCAACGTGTTCTATTTCCACCATATAACGCAACACTTTTAACTTAAAAAGAACAATTTAATAAATTGCTTGAGCACAAAATTAGATCGTGACCAAAAAGTTAACTTTATATATATATTCAACTAAAAGTTGTTAAATATACAACTAAATAAATAAATTTGGAATGCAGAGTTAGATTGTATTACGATTCCTTTAGTCATGGACATTTTATGATAGATTTATAAAAAATAATTTACATTTTAGGAGCCGTACTTGTAATGTGTTTTTAAGTTCTGTGTCATAAACACTCAAAAGTTGAAGGTGTAAATAGGTAAATGAACCTGACAATATAAGTGCTACAAACGTAGTGCAGGAAGTTGTATTCTTGATCTTGAAAAAGATGTGTAATAATTATAAATTAAAGATACAGAATGTAAAATCCATGGAAATACTAACACTGAAATGCACATTGACTACAAAGTAATACAATAACTGAAACGATTTATCAAGTAAACAGTTTACGAAAACAAACCGATAGAAAAACAATAGCACATTTTCATGTTTGAAATCTCAATTTATATGAAATAAAGAATTGTTATACTAATTATGTTGACTTGTTACTTTCAAGTTTGTTAAACGGTATGTAGTTAACATAGATCAAAGAGTAATATGAGTTTGTATGAATCTTACCACTTGCTCAGCCTCCAGCTGATTACAGCGAGATTGTTCATTCCCCGCTTCTGTTTTCACCGTAAGTGCTTTGTCTACACCCTCCACGTGACAAAATACATGCGGATAGTGGGTATATTCAACATTTGTTTTTGGCCACATTTTCAAAGGTTTATGTGAAGTGCCTATCCCTTCAGCAGTTTTCAATTCTCCGTTGTAAAAATGTTTCGATGGAAAACTGCATATTGATGGATGCTATACATAATATGAAAAGTCAATGAGTTTTATGCAAAAGAATACGAATGTTTCTGTTTAAACGCTTTTAGCGTCATAGCAGCATTATGTTACATGTTTACATTACAGGAAGTTGCAGTTAAACAAATTTAATCGATTATTCACCGATCTGATTCTAAACCCTTCCATGCATGATCTACCTGCACACTGATAAATATCAATACCATGTGTAAGACCAAGACGAATAAAAATCAAGATCAAACACGTCTGGTAAGAGTTCGACCTTGTATGTAATTTATTAAAATCATATCAACTGTTTCTAGTTGTGAATGTTCATAGGATGTGAAAGAGTGGAGTGAATCCATTCATGGTTATTGTTAATGAAATATCAATGTTCTAGTTTGTATTCAGGATTTCATAGAAAAAAATTAGGATAAATCATTCAAAACGATACAATTTAGCATAAATACTCATACATGTAAATCGGAAATCAAACAAACGTACCATTCTATACTGTGTTGTTAACATTGTATTGTACATTCGATTATCAGAATATCGTTCGAACAAAGACTTTTCTAAACCAAGTTTTGCTGCCTCTCTGCATTTTATAATAGGACGTAATTGTTTGTGGTCTCCTATAAGCACTACTTGTTTAGCACATGTTGCAATGATAGGAACTATAGTGGCTGGTTCTGAACACATTCCACTTTCATCAATAATCAATTGGTAAATTTTGCCGTTAGTAGCTTTTAATACTTTTGGATTTGCCACTAAAGACGTTGTGCAGAATATAACATCATAGTTAGTTAGTTCCTCTATTGTAGCTTTGCTCACAGCGTCTTTGTAGCTTTTGATATCCTCAATGGTTGTTGTTAAGTGTCTTCTTCTGTGTTCTGGTAATTCTAAGTTATCATTTGCAATGGCAATATCATCTTTAAACTGTAAATCAAGTTTTCTCAATCTTGCTGCGTATGGTTTACCATCTTGTCGTATCACATGATGTAGAACAACTCCACTTTCTACTAGTTCTTCGTCTGGCTTAACATCACGTCTAAAAAAAGTAGCTCTTCCTGGAATGGGATAATCCAGCTGTTCGTAGGCACCTCCATAAATTCTTACTATTCTTGGTGCCTTCTCTTTCAATTGTTTAATAACAAGTTCTAAAACAAACCAATTAATTTTCGTTTGTAATTGTAGAGATACAGTAATAGTAATTCAAAATAAAAAATCTTTGAAAATAAATCAGAAATGATTTTTAAAGTTTGTTCATATTTTCATTAGAAACATATTTCAACTTAGTGTACAGAGCAATTACATTATTACAGACAGTTTCCATGAATTAAAAACTGGCGAATTCTTTTTAATGTAACGTTTTAAATTTGTTTCCGACATATTATTGATTTATGTTTTTGTATCAAATCGTATTTTAAAGCTAACAACAACACCAATAATAATAATTTGTTCATGTTGGACCTCTTAATACAATCATTAACAGCTAAATTGACTTTTACTTTCTAAGCATACATTTCAACTTCCTATATTTTAAATAAACAAGAACTTTTGGCTTCGAGCATTACTTAGACAATTTATAATTGAACCCTTGCAACTCATAATGATAAGTTCAAGTATCATAACTGGTCGTTGATGACTGCTGTTAAACCTTAGGTCACCAAATTGCATCACCAGCACATACCCCTTATAATAGTAAATTTATACCAGCCCCAGTTGAACACATTTCCAATTATGTGATATTTTGATCAACAGAAGGCATGCACTAATAAATTACAAGATTTAGGCAATTTTTTAATTGGGAGGGTTTTATATTGTAAGAGTATTGGATTTGAACCTTAGAACTCACATCCATTGCTCATACTACAATAAATACAATTATATGATAAGGCACTTAAAAACATGGCTCTTTTTTTTTTGCTTATTAAAAGAGTAAAGAGGTAGGGTTGAAATGCCTATTAACTTAAACTTGTGTATTTGACGAAACTTCCTTAATATTTCTACTTATCACGCAACCTATTTTGATCGTCCTTTTTCAAACTCGACAATATCCCAGGGTGTCGCCTCAAATCGTTTACGTTGATGGAAAAGATATATGCGGCGATCTTGAAGTGGTAACATAACCCGCGAACGTCCTTTTTGAGACGATCAACAACAGTAGCTTGGATATGGCTGGCTACGCGAGCTATCGCTGATTCGTGAACTTAATGTTGTTTTTGGGATTGACCCTCTAAAATCTAGAGATATTCCCTATGATCTTCGAAATTCGCACTATTTGTTTGTTATTTAAGGCAATAAAATTAACTTCCGTGTAATCAATGTGTACAGGTTAAACAGAAAATTGGCGCTGTTAAGATTGTAGGCAAAATATGGCCGACAACAAAAAATTAAAAAATAGAGCAAGGAGGTTAAAAGAAAATTGATACAAGAAAGCTCTTTTATAGGCACGGATAACGAACACTATAAGGCATACTATACATTTCTATAATAAAAACCATTATTTTTAATATTGAATTCTGAACTCTTATGGTAGCACAAAACTAACAATAAGGTTAGAAGACAATTCATTGAAAAATTAAAGTAGTTTATGTGTTCTTCTCCCCTAAGGATGCTTGCAGGTTTTGATTATATTTTAGTTAATTGTACGATTTCATTATTTCTTACTGATTTCACATCATTATTGTTTTCCCCAAGGTACCCTAACTTTTTAAGATTTTATTTCAAACATCCTTAAGAGCAAGCTGACAAAATAAATTGAATTTTGAGAGACAAAATTTTTGGTAACAAAACCTGTTTCCCCCCAAATGTTCAAGCGCTTATAAATCAAAAATAAGTTCAATACCTATCATTAGTTTTGCTTAATGACTTCTTGCAATGGCGTAACTCTAATTGTAGCACAAAAGCCCTGCCCTGTCTACATATAATTCTCGGCTCTGCCCTCGAGACGCCTTGCCGATTGGGGCCTATACTTTAAACTATATATTGTTACGCCTCTGTATTGTATCACGTCCGTAAAAAAATATATAACCCATTTAAAAACATTGCTATTTTGAATATGACCGACAAACATCCTAAAATGTTTATAAGTATTTCATTGCTCAACAGATTGCTAACTGCAGTATAATTAAAGATTAAAGATAATGACAAAGTGCACATTACACAAATATGTTCTTACTTGCTACTAAATCAACAGATTTGTTTGATGGTCCACAGAAAATTATTTGATTTTTTGCATCTCCAGTCCTCTGATGCATTATATTGTTGAATTTATCAAACAAGTAAACTAATTTGACGCCAGTGTATGTCTTACCAGTACCTGTAACATCAAACGAAAAATATGAAGTTAAAAAAGTCTTTATCTAATAAAGGAACATTGTAGCACATTGTTTCTTGCAGGCAATTGAGTACTTGTAATTGTTCAAAGGTGAACAGACAAAAGAGCTTTAAACAATTTAAGGCATGAGAGCGCTTACAAGACACCACTTTTCTATATAATTTACATTCCAAGAGACAACTCCACCCACAAAATGGTGGTTAATCGGTGACAATTTTCGAAACATTCCACGATAAATTTTTTAATAAAGCAAGGTAGGCTTTAGAACGCTTTTATTTCTATATCCTCTGCTACACGTGGTGGGGGACAATTAATTATTTGAAAAGCCAGTTGTTTCTTCCATATTTAATGATAACTTTTCAATGAGCAAAATTAGAAAGTGTGCAATAGAACATTTTTCTCACCGCTGATTTTTATTTAAGAAATAGTACATGGCTGACCCAATTTTATGGATTATTTAATATGGTTAGGCATTATTTTCATGAATATTTTGCTACGAGCAGCGATATATGTAAAATTTGTAAACTTTTTATATTTTCAAATAGGGACAGCCAAGAATTATTTCGATTTTAATATGAAAATATAGATATTTTACATTTCGTGCCTACATAGGTCAAGATTTATTTTGGCTGTTTCAATTTCCGAGATCCTCTCTTGTTACAAATTTTTTTTTCTCGTGTAAAATTTGGTAGAAAAAGGGAAGAAATATAAATTAAAAACAAACAAACATATTTATTAACATTAAGAATCCGTCCGACCAAGGGCATTAAGTTGTCGGTGTAGGACGTAAAAAACTCCCCAAGTCAAGTCAACATTAAGAATATAATTTAACAATCAGAATAAAGAACGACAAATTGGGTGCTTCATTACACCGTGTCTGTGACTGTTGCTGTGTTTGCGACAAATGAAAAATACTTTACGCATTTGGTCGAACTTATGCTCCTTTTATAGATACAAAATGTTGGAAATTTAAATCAGCACATTTTTTTCACAGCTTTAATGAGCATTTTGAAATTCGGTTGTGTCATTTGATACAGTAAATTTTGCCCTTAATTAGAACGGAAATTAACCTACTTTTCGGGCTACGTCGTTTGCGGCGGAGGCGGGAAATTATCGCGGTTTGTCCGGATACCAATAAACGTGTTATCGTGAAAACATTTTTCTATTCGATTTTCGTATTTTTAAACAAAAAAATGCATTAGCTAACGGGTGGGGGTGTGATTTTTGAAATGGCTGGAAAGCCATATTTTATTGAATATTTAAAATTTGTTTTTCAAAGCTTTTGAAGGACATCGAATTAGAATTATAAATGAAAAGCGTACCAGGTGGTCCTTGTATCAGTTTAAATCTTTTCTGTAAGCATGTTTTGATAGCCCAATACTGATTTTGGTTGATTTGCCACATTCCGACATCAAGGCCATTGTCGACAATTTCATTTGCAATTACCATGTGAATCCGGCCTGTAACAAATCGCAAACAGTAAAATATTTTACTTTTTAAATAAAGAATAAACAAATCATACCTTATGCGTAATATTGTAAAAATTTCATTGACAATGAGACGAAGAAATCTACTTGAACTGTAAACAGTGGGACTTAAAACTTCTTTACAGGTGGCCTGTGAACAAAAACGAACTCCGAAGCAAAAAAATATATAACAGCGGCAGAACTTTACACATATTTATCAGAGAGATTGGGGTATTTAAAATATGGTCCCAAATTATTTGGTGCTCTCGTATTTATTTCAGTTTTGTACTAATTTAGCAATAAAGTCATATCACATTATACTAAAATGCGTGTAAAATGAAAACTGTTCTAAGCGTTTGGTCGAGATAATGCTTCTTTTGCAAATAGATGCAAATTGACATTTTTTTCGTTTCGATAGGCGATCTTCCGTAGTAAATATTAAACTTGTTTTAAACGGAAATATAACCAAGGAGCAGTCAATAATATCTTTTCGAAACCATTCGGGCACTGTCGTTTGCGGTTGACGCGGAAAATTTTCGCGGCTCGCCGAAAAACATAGAACGTCACGAAAGCCGCGTTTAAATATAGAACAAAAACCTAAATATGTAACGGTTGACATATGTGGTACAATATTTTAATTTCTTTTAAATGCTCAACAGCTGAGCAACATTGTCCATTTCGTATAACCTAACTTGGTATTTTAGCACGTGACTGATTGTTGACGTCATAATTATATGTATTGATGACATTGACTATACATGTATTCTTCCGCAAACAACAATCGACGACACTAAAATTGTGAATTGTAAATATTATTTGACATCTAGTTAAATATTGTTTTTGTTATTTCTTTTCATAATATTGAATTTAAAATATAAGAATTGTTTTCAATTGTTGGTTAGATTATTGGATATAGACGACTTTGGGTGGGTTTACGCTGTTCATAAACAGCTTCGCGGTTAATTAGCTGACGTTGAATGTATTCTTGCGCAAACAACAAGTGACAACATTGCAAATAATATTTGATTACTTGTTAAATATTGTTTTTTATTCCTTCTTATAATATTGAATTTAAAATTTAAAGATTGTTTTTAATTGCTGGTTACATTATTGGATATAGACGACTTTGGATCGGTTTACGCTGTGCATTAAGTCGTCTATATCTAATAATCTAACTAGTTTTGAAAACAATCCTTAAATAAATAATGCCTTCTAAAAAGTAAGTACTTTTTTTTATCACATGTCTTTTATGGCCATTTTTCTTACGCCTTTTCATGCATGGCTACAGATTTCATCAGTTTTCATGATTAATCACTCTAAACTTATATTAATTTGTCGTCTGCACTTCCAGATAGCCATGTGAAGTTTTTTGCTTAGCGTCATCGTGTGACATCATGATTTACCATATGAATTTGAGGAACTAGAGGGGAGATTTTTATTAAAAATTAAATCACAAGAGACGTTTATCACAGTCCCAATGAAATTAACATATTTCAATTTAATTGGCCCTTATTGGTATTTTTGTGCAATTTGATTGATTGGCTGCATATATTTATAGACAATAACCTGTCTTTTAAAAATTTTCTTAGTGTTTTTTCCAAGTATATCAATGCAGATCTTTCTCTCTTGTTCGATTAAATGATGTATTTCACAATATAAAGCCTCAAATTCTTTTCTGTTACGTCACCACATTAGTTATCGAAAACACCTCACGTTTCTTTCTTATACACTATTAAAATAATGTTCAATCAAGTGTGTATATTGCAAAATAGTAAAGGGATCGATAAGACTTTTTCGAAACATTACCCTGTGTAATTATTGAATTCAGTATAAAAAATTACTCTGTTTACCTACCAATGCATCAAGTTCACTGACAAAAATAAACCTATCGAAAAAAAACTGATCCCACGATGCTCTGTAACCTGTTCAGAAATTTTAATTATTCCTTAAATAATAAGAATGTTATTGCATAAATATTTGTGAATATGGAACCTTGCAATATAATATCTTGCTCAGGACAATATTTCCCAATATTTATGCAATATCTATACCTGGTACATTAATGTCTTTTCCAAGAGCTATATTTTTAGCCAGGTCAGTCGCCTTGTGCAATTGCTTCAAGTGTGTTTCTAGTCCCCTAAACAACAACAAAAACAACACGGTAGTCGTAAATACACTTTTTTCAATATATTAATATAAAAATGCAGTCGGTTATGCAGAAATAAAACCGATGTTGATTTTCAGAAGTCAAGCATGTTGTTTAGTGCAAACGTGCTATAACATGCAGTCCCGGGTTTTAAAATCCTAACTTCTTTAAATTTACACTTTCAACCGCAATCGACATTATATTTGGTCTTCGTGTTACTAGTATTTGTTTTTAAGTGATATTTTCGGCCGTCCTTATTTGAGTTTGTCTTACTGGATATATTATTTATAATTCGTTATCGACGTTCAGTTAACAAAATATTTGATTAATTATTATAACATATTAATGCATTTTTACAAATAGAACTAACACGTTTTCTTTATATAAATATGATATAGAATATTACAATACCTGTCAACTATTGATTTATAAATTATTTCCATTCTACATTCGAACAGTCCAGATGGAAAGGGACTTTTTTCATGAAGCTGAAAAACCACCCGAACTGTATTTCCATTTTGAGGATGTTCACTATTGTCTTTTTTTGTAGTCTTAAATTTACATAATTGAACAATTTTAGCATGAACACTTAAAATGAACTGATCACTGTATTGCATTGGATGGCCTAGAATATCTTTAGTGCTCTGAACAAGGTCTTGATTAATCATTATGCAGAGAAAATCTCCACTAAGTACATCAAAATATTGTTTTTTCCCTCCTGATAAACTGGTATCATTTTTGTCATTTGTTGGTTTGAAGCCAAAATCGAGGTCACGCTTTTCACAATAGTCCTCATTTAGATCAAACATTCCTCTATCATTCTTAAACATAATCGGTATATTGTTGATAATGGCGGATTCATTTTCATGAACAGCTATATGCGTGGCCTCCATTTCTACAATCGGAACCCATATTTTCTGATATTCATTGACATGTCTATATTTTTTAAGAGAAGCAATAGTTGCATAAAAAAGAAGTGTTTTGATTGGGTCTTGAAAATGTGAGATACATAATTTAATATTATTGGTTAAAACCATAATTGTAGGTACCGGAGAAAGTATGCCTGCTACTTCTTGAGAGCTTATTTGTAAATTGATCATGTGTCCAAGACCGAAGGACATTTGAAAAGGTAATGCATGTTCATGTATAAGTTGTTCTTCTATCTCAGAACTGACATCACTGACACTATCTTGAAACATTTCAATGTTTTGTATGTCTTCCTGTAGTTCGCCAATTCTTGCCGGTGAAAACAGGTTCAATAATTCGCCAGTGTTCCCATTAATGGCGCATTCAAGGATGGCAACCCAATTTCGATATCGTACAAAACACATTTCGTACGGACACACTTTAATGAATCTGTCTTGTCTGATTTCTATTCCGTTTTTGGTTGGTCTTTTACATACAACCTCATTAAAGTCATATATTCGTTTCATCCACCTTATTGTAATGATTTCATGTGTGTCATTGGTCTGACCAGAAGCCAAGAAGTTGTTAACATTGCTTATTATTGGAACAGCACAGACATCTAATTTATTAAAATGCAGTGATATGTGTTTTTCTGTTGAACTAACGACTCCCGGGATCAATATCGAAAGTGCCTCTTCTGAAAACCTTATCAAATAGCCTTGAAAAATCACGGGTCTATCCTTTAAAAAATTTGCTAGCAATAATTCTTTACACTGCAGGTGAAAAATATCTTTCTTTTGAAATGTTGTGTTAAGATGAGTGCAAATAAACGAAAGCTCATCAGTATTATACGGACACTCAGCATCGTCGATACAAGCATGCACCAGTCTCTGAACAACAATGTCACAATATCTGCAAAGTGGAGAAGTAAAATGGGTTATTCCCTCCTTTACTGTGATGTCTTTTGAAACAACATACTTACAATTTGGCTGTAGCGACAACCATTCATGCAAAGCAATAGCTTGTTTAGGATGCAACATATCCGAATAAATAATTCGTAACGCTGTATCATACTTGTGGTGGTTTATTAAGTTACATATATTATCATAAATTGTCTTCTTTATTGGAACCAAATGTGCAATACAGTTGGCATGATTATCGTCAATTTCATTTACATCCAAGTCTATATTATTTGCCAGGTCAAGTGGTGCATTTCGTATAGATATTTTCCCTATTCCCTGAATTGTGTCTTCTTGAGTTTCCAATATTAAGTGTACATAGTACCTGTTATTGTGATACCATTCCGTTTTCTTTTCAGTGATATCCAATGTCAATGGAAGTGGATAAAATAAAGGAATGCAGTCTGGAAATTTCATCAACAACTTTTCTGCAACTAGTTTGTTGGTAAGTAATAAAAGTTCCTCAACTAAAGATCGTGCTTCTAAAGTACTCATAACACAGCTATTTACTGACAAATCGATTACAACTGGCGACGCGAATGAAGCATTTCCTAGGCGTTTAATTCTTAGTGTTTTCGACAATTTAAAGAGCTCGTGAATTTCACCTGTTGAACAATCTCTGTCGTTTAGTATGTTTTGAACGTCCCGGTAACTTAAACTTTTAGTTGATTTTATTACAGTCTTTTTAATTTCATAATTTAAGATCTTTCCATTCTCTCGGTAATCAAATTCAACAAACACTGACAGAGAAAATCGTCTTTGATTGGGTTTTAGGCTAAATTTATTTTCTATCTCCTCTGGTATCATTGGGGTTTGTTCGTGGAACTTTCCTCTGACAAAAGAACATCCCCGTGACCTCGCTTCATTATCGATATCATCCCCTTTCTTGATTATTTTACTGACGTCGGCAACATGAACGCCAAGTCTAATATGCCGATCATTAATTTCCTGAAAACTAAACCCAACACTAGGATTGCATGAATTGTCTTCATCTATACTAAATACTCTTACTGATTGTGTAATATCTTCATATCCGTCCAAACTGAAGTTTCCATTCGGGTCTAGAATACCACCAGCACAGATGTCATTATACCAGTTGGGTAATTCATTTATCATTGATATTAAAGCTAAACCCTCTTCTATGCACTGAGAACTGTGCACAACTCCTAGAACTGCACCCAAGGGATGAATATTAGTTAACTTCCATTTTAACAGAACTACAATAAAAAGCCATTTTTCTTTTTCGTCTTCCGTTATCGTAAAGAACTTGTTAAAGGTGAGTTTGCAAGTTAAAATATCATGTTTGTGGATTTCTACCGACGATCGTGCCAATTCTGGATAAAATTTTGCCAGCCTTCCATGAAGAATATTTATTTTGGGCACAGTTTTACAAACGGGAATCATAAGATGGCTCTGTCTTTTGTCTATAAGGCATAAAAATATAGGATGTTCTACGTGTTTAAAGCGCTTGCGTTCAACTAAAGAGACAACTTCACCATAGTATTTTCCATCTTGTTCTTTGTTTCCTTTATTTGAAATTCTAACAAGAACGATGTCACCCGAATAGGCTTGTCCACATCGTGCTCTTCCAGGAATATTTATTTCCATAGTATTGTCCTCTAAAGGCAAACATTTTGCTTCTTCTACAGACAATATTTGTAAGACACATTTCTTGTATCGATTTGGTTCAGATTTAACCTCACTTTCGAAACACGAGTTAAATATGTTACGATACCTAAATGGTATCGTTTTAAAATGTATTGGTGTCGGAATGAATTCAAAGCCATTTATTTCCAAGCCCTCACGAAACCACAGTTCATGTCTTTCATAGAAACTCTGACTTTCTGAATCCCGAACAAAATTTGTTTTTAGTGTTTTCTTTTGCTTTGTTGTACATTTTGACCACTCTTCATCCGAGTCGGAATCCATTGCTTGACTTTCTGTATCGCTTGACAATTATCCTTTTAACTGAAATCTTTAAAATATTTATTATTATAAATTTGTATTTTAAAGTATAACTGAATATACTGTGTATATAACAAAGCGAAAATAAATCATTATAATGTAAATTAGAAGAACAAAGTCTAAGTACAAAAGCCAAGGCCAACAAAAACCACGTAAATAACAAACACTCGAAACATACATCAAACAAGACAACACGAACACCTTTCAACAAAAGGCGATATCGTGTGTTCCATCAGGGTTAAACATTTTCCTCTTCATTAGTGAGAGTACTCATGTTACGTTTTGTGTAATGAAATTTGTTTATCCTACTTTGACAAGCTATTTCAGCAATGCCTTTATGTTACAAATATTTATATGAAGGTAATAACAAAATACAGAACACCGAGGAAACTGTCAAAAAAGACAATCAACAAATTAAAGTCCGAGAAACCGACAAACTTAAGAAGCAACAACCAAAATATAATAGCTACAGCAATTGTCCTGACTTGGTACATTTAAAAAGAAAAGGCGGGTTAAACCAGGTCTTTGACATGCCAAACCTACCGCTTCCATTACTGTAGTATGTTAGTTGGTAAGTTGATTAAAACGGATGGGTATCATATACCACTCGTCAGTGATAAGTCTATCCAACAATCATCGTAGCACATTCACTGTGTACTGAATTTAAAAATTGGGATAGTTATGTGCAACCATATTTTAAAACGAGATATAACATTTTTCGACAAGGAAGTGTTATCTACAGTAAAGTTTATTGAAGTCGCAGACGAGTTTATCCCGAAGAAATAAGCGACGTTTGCAAAAAATCAGTATAATCGCTGCAAGCTCTTGCGTAACTGATCAATTAAGAAATATAGACTCCATATGCAGGAGGAGCTGGAATATTGCTCCATAAGTGAGGAAAATTTTGAAATTAAAATTGCCTCGTTTGTAATAAATTCTTTGCTAAGATTACCGTTGGTGTAATATTCGAGGTGTAAGTCTAAAAATGATGTAGATGAAGGTGTTTCTGTGGTTTCTTTAATTTCCATTTCGGATTTCTGAAGGATTTCTGAAGGATATATTAACGATAGCCACTTAGCAAATTGAGGGTTGTTAATTAAAAGGACAATATATCTATATTTAAAATTAAAAGAACTAGCTTCTTTAGTAAGACGTCGAAGAAATTCAGTTTCATAAGAATACAGGAACAAATCGGCAAGGATTGGGGCACAGTTTGTTATCATTGGAATTCGATTGTCTGCTGAAAAACGCATCCTCCAAAAGTAACAAATATGTTGTCGATCAGAAAATCGAGCATACTGTAAGCCCGTTCTTCGCTGTAGCATAATTTGCCTTTTAGTAGAAAAAACCCTATTGTCGTAACCTAAAGCTACATACATGTAGGCATATGTTGAAGCGATTTTACGGGATTTTAGTTTTTTATGCCGCAAGTTGGTATATTAGGGGTTGAAGATCAAAGATTTTAACAGATGAAATTTTAGATATCGATCTTGGTTTTAAATTTTCCAAAAGGTCTTTTGAATTAAAAATTCACATATGATTGATAATACTTTGCGAATAAACAGTTTCACAGTACTTTTACTGTCCTTCTTTCACTGCAGACAATATCTTAGTCAAACATTATGACAACTCTCTTCGTCATTAATATTCAAAGAAGTCATGAAGGACTTGTGGTTAGCCAGGATTTCATGTTTGTCAAATGTGGTACGTTTTTATGTGGAATTACTAGAGTTATCCTTGATGTCTAGTTCTTAATGAGACATTCATAGTAATGTGACTTACATACACGCACAACATTGTTAGAAGTCTTGTCTGCAGGGACGACAACATATTTGTCATGGAAAAAAGTGAGTCACCTTATAGTATCCTCGTCTTTGAATACGGATTTAGGTCGATCATTAATACAATGTCTAAGATTCTTAATTTGAAATTGTACCAAAGATCTTATTGTTCTTACACAGTTAGACAGTGCATCTAGTTCTGGGTCTTGTTCCCTTTGTATCTTAATGCATTCTCTGGCAAAGTCCATAATAGTTTTGAGGTTCTTGTGGTCAATGATGTTCATATTATGAGTAATGACATGACCATGAAAGGAGAATAAGAACAAGTGCATTCATTTGGTTGCTCGAGGTATTTTTCAATGTCTAGGTCCTGCACTGCTTGTTTGTAATTGAAGATTGATTGATTGATTGATTGATTGTTGTTTAACGTTAGCAAGCATTATTTAAGCTATATTCAGGACGTGAGAATGTAAAAGATTTTACGGGCAATTTTTTAGGTATATTTATAAGACACGACAGGAATAGATTGATTTTTGAAATATGAAGGGGTCTGATCTTTCACTTCCTTTCTATTAAGAATATGCTGATGTTAACTGCATCAATTTCTTTATTTCTGTTATGCATGTGAAGGTATTTTCTATTATCGCTATTTTGCAGTATTTTCCTTTGACCTTTGTGTGCGGTATTATCCCATCTCACTCTACTAGCGTGAGATTGGCTCATCTCACCTCACTACCAAGACGTCGTTAAGTTAACACTGTGACGTCACAATGTTGCAAAACAGCGATAAACAGATTATTTACGTTTTATGAAACTCAATGCATTTCTCGTCATCTGATCGAAGGGCATATCGTTACAAACAACGTAAATAATCTATAATTCTGATCAAGAAGAGGCTCTGTCCGCACAGGTTTGAAAAGACGGAAAGACGATATGTCGCAAATGATGCTTGACCTATATATAGATGTAAATGGATCTTTTCCTTCAACTGAAAGTGCGTAGTCCCTAAGACGTTTAAAAAAGTTGACAGGCGTAGAGAAAAGAGTGGTAAGAATTTAATGTAAACCCAAAGGGTTGTTCAAGATGAGAAAGAGGGTCATTATACTTATCGCAGGAAGATTTACACTCCGAATTTTCCTTCGGTGGTTTTTTTATTTTGTATGACCATGGCTTCTTTTGTATCTAAAATTGGTGTTAAAAAGACTCATTACATTTTCTCAATTGCATGCTGGACTTGATAAATTACCAACACCTTCGATGTTATCATTGCCGCCGTAAGGCATAGCAGTACCTAGTTCCCTGATCTAAAAATCCTCTCTCTCTGTTTGCGGAACGGTGTGCTTATTAGGGGACTATTAGTATGCTGTTAAATTGTTTCTATAATGCGTTTTTTCATGGACATACACCGATCATCATATGGCTGATTCAAGTGATTGAACAACATCCTATATTAAGGATCGTTAGTATTATATCATGTCATGTTTGTTCATTTTGTTCCGCAAAATCTGTCGTGTTTCTCCAACATAAATATCAATTTAAACACGTTAACATTCACTTTTTGGTTAACGTAATTAGTTATTTAGAACGTGAAACAACTGGGGACTGGCTCCAATGATTGTTAAATATTTTGAAGTGTTGATAGATAGATATGGTCAAGAGATAAGTATTGTTAGGATATCTAATTGGTTGATACATACATGCCTGCCTTTCAAGTATCAGTTACAAATTCAACCAGAAGCGGCTCTGGAGATATTCATCACTGCTTCTACAGAATATATATCATTAAAAAGAGCCCCTCCAATGAGTATTTTAAAAAGGAGAATAACAGCATTTGCTGACGATTACTGTCCTGTAATCCTTAGCGCCTGTTGCTATTTTTTATTAAATCCCTTTACATGACGGCGTCAGAACCGTGATACTGTTTAAGGAGTTCTTTAGGATTAACTCTGGTAATCCCCAGATTAAAGCTGTCTCATACAGCCTCAATTTCCTGAGTGGCTTCCGTTTATATATCCTTCAGAACTGGAATAAAAGGAACCAGGACATATACCTCGAATATGACACCAGCACACAAGAATTTACGCTGAACGACACGATTTTAGTCTCAAAATTATAAATTTTCCTCACTTATGCAGCAATATTCCAGCTTCTACTGAATAAGGTATCTATATTTCCGAATTGATCAGGTATGCAAGTGCTTGCAGCGAGTATACCGATTTTTGCAAACGTTACCTTTTTCTTCTGGATAAACCAGTATACCAAGGTTACAAGAAAAAAGGACTCTAAAAAAATATTCTATCTCGTTTGAAAATATGGTTGAAGATAGTTTTCCCAATTTTTGAATTTGGTGTATAGTGAATGTGCTCCGATGATTGTTGGATACACCTATTACTGACTAGTGGTATATGATACCCATCCATTTTAATCAACTAACCAACTCACATACTACAGTAATGGAAGCGGGAGGTTTGGCATGCCATAAAATCGGTTTAACCCACCATTTCTTTTTAAATGCATGTACCAAGTCAGGACCATTGCTGTAGTTACTATATATTTGGTTTTTGTTCTGACAGTTGTCAGTTACTCGGACTTTGATTTGTGGATTGTCTTTTTTTGACAGTTTCATCGGTGTTCGGTGTTTTGTTATTACCTTCATTCTTGATACGTTGCAATTGTCAAAGTCATTGGTAAGACCAGTAATTACCCAAGAATACCGGTCTACAACGTTATGTGTTATTAATCTTAGTGTATAGCTTACATTACTCGCGCTTCTAAAATTTTCTTTTTCGGAATCAATTCATACAGATTATTTGCTGTCAATAATATGAATTTACAATTATTACAGTACCGTCCAATTGTACAATATACTCTATGAAGTAACAGTAAAACAGTTTTAATATTTATCCCTCTGATGTCAAACTCAATTAAATATAGAACATGTTGCCAATCATGTGCTGTTATGTTTTCTAAACGAGTTTCGATTGTTTATTATATATATTATCATTCAAAGCCTTAGCTATTTTTAAATTCAATGTTTTGAATTCAAACGTTATAGTTTTAGTCTTCATTAATATATTTCGCTTAAAAGCATAAATACCTGCTAACAATGTAGTTAATTTCAGTTTTCTCCAGCACAAGTAATGATCCCAATCACAATCTTTCTTCCCATAAAATTATATTTAATCTTTTTCTTTACATTCAAATTGCCACAATCCAAGCAAATGCATGATTTATTCTGCATTATTTTATAGTCTAATTAATTTAAAATGTGCGTGCAATAATTACGAAATTAAAATGATAAAGGTTCAACACTTGACTACCTTGGCATCTTTTGGGACGAACTTGAAATAACTCAAGAAATCTTTAAAATCTTTTGAATTTCGAGATTTGAACTTGATTCAAACTAAAATTAGTTGATGGTAATAAATTTGTATGAATTTGATAAATTATTTGTAACAAATGAAAGGCATAACAATAAATTAAATAGGCAGGTTGCACAACTACACAGAATATGTTATAGTTGCTCACCTTAGGTAAAGCTATAAGAATTCATCAGAGACGTTGCGTTTTAAGACATTTTTTCAGCTCTTGTTTGATTCTGTAATATAATGATGAAAGTGAGACAATAGACTGTAAGATAGTAATTCTGAAATAAAGCCCTTAATAACTTGTTTAATAGTATCGATTCGCCGAATTTTAATTTTTGTTTAAAATGGTTCCGTTCGATTTCACTTCCATAGGGATACAGAACGGAACTTATAGATACATTTTGGAAGTTTAAAGCGATATAGCTGGAGTCAATTCACGGAGCTAGAGGTTACAGCGTCTGATGTTTTAGACTTGTCTCAGCCTCTGAGCTTGGTTCTGTGTCATAATAGCATTGCGTTTCTATACCATAGGCGGCATATAAGACACAGAGAACATAACTGGTTCCCAGATATAACCTCTGCCACACGTCATCCTCCGCTTACTGCAGGACTACATTTGTTGTCTGCCCGTGTCGTGTGTATACAAAGAATGATGTTTGTAAAATAATATACGAAATCTTATTTATTTATGCACTTTTCAGACAGTTCTAAATTAAAAATCTTAAATTAAATCTCATGTTGTCAACCAATATGTGGCAGAGAGGCGATTGTGGTTGACGTAGGATACCCAGAATCCTTTTTGTGGAGATTGATAAGCATTACACTTATTTGTAGTATTCTAGGAGCATCGCGCTACTAGACAAGTATCCCGTACGAAAATATATATTAGCTAAAGGAACGTCATATAGGACATAGGTTGTTGGACTATTGATATTGGAGCTATTGTGTTATTATGTATATAGTAAAATAGGTCAGAAGCAGTTACCTTATAAAGTAACTCTACGGGTGTCTATATAGAGGCAGGCGCTGCTTACTCGTCTGGAGCCACTGAGTGCACCCATGGCTTTTATTGGGTTCGGGTTACTCACATTTAGGTTCTTGTTTCATATAGTTTTTGTAGTATAAATTGTTAGGTAGCGATAACCTCGAGACGTTAATATAAACTAATAGACTCTTTGGATCCTGAGTAACGAACATACTACACGCTAAAACCGCTCGGTGATATAAAATAACGCAAGACACGTTACCGATCTTACACACAGCGACAATAAAAAAGGGGAGCAAGTGAAAGATTAATTCTAATTAAAGTGGTTTAATGCAAATACTGCAGTATTTGAATAAAAACTATTTATGCAGACAATGATTACTAATGCCCGGACTACGTTCTTACATTACAAAACAATAAAACGATAAAATACTTAGAAAGTCATAAATATTGAACTAAACCATTAAGATTTCACATTCCGTCAAATCCGATAAAAACTGGAATCTGTGTATACTACTTAATTTAAAGGATCGACTCTTTAAAGTTTTATTTTCAAATTATTAAAAATTAAAAAAATTATTAAAATTATATAAAATATTTAGGCACAGCCTAATTGCGAGCATCGCACATTTTAGGGTTCATGGCGTTCCTTCAGAGCACTCTAACAGTGCCTCTGTGTTCCATTGGTGACGTGACGTCTTTCTTTAATGTGTTAGTTACGTCACAAAAATGTCAATTTATAATATAGAGAGTTCATGTAACTTGCGCGTTGAATCTGCTCTGTACTGTGACATTTAATTATAAACAAGTATAGTCTTTCAATTGCAGCTTATATTTTTCTCAAAGACAATGATTAAAATAAAATATATTTACATACATTTTGAAAGAACATTTATTTTAAAACTAACTTAAGATTAAACACAAAACGAATAATCCTAACAAGGGTTCTTTATTTCAATACGTTGACATAATATGAATATAGGTGCATCCTAAATTATGCGAGCGTCGCATATTTTATGGTTCATGACGTTGCTTCAGTGCGCCCTAAAAGTGCCTCTGCATTCAGTGACGTGACGTATTTTTATAATGTGTTGATTGATGACGCTACAAAAATGTCAATTTAAAATACAGCACATATTCTGTTACCCTGACGATGATATCCTCTTTAGCATAAGCGGCCTTCGGATAAAACGTCAGGTCAGGAGCATTGGATTCAACGGTGAGAGCGAAGAAATTTTACGTTCGGATATTTTCTAGACTAACTATTTTGTAATATATACACCTGGAAAAAGGTTAAGGACCCCTTAGGTTTTTTTTAAGTCATACATATTCGAACACCTTTGGACTAATATTGGACTGCCATTGGTTTTTAATTTGTATAGCATACAAAAATATGCATTGTTGGGCACAATGAAACATTATTTTAGCCAAAAAAAAACCTCATTTTATTTACATATCATTTCATCAAAATATGGACAGTCTTTGTTCTTTCACATAGTCCTTAAAAAGTATTGTCACTGAAAGCTCCAAACTGTTATTTAATTGTCCAATCACACTTGAAAACTTCAATCATCAACTGCAAATTGTTAATTAGCCGTCGAAGGGTCAATATCGGGTATATCCACCGTTAGCATGAATGACTGCTGCAACCCTGCGTCGCATACTGCCAGTAATGCGTCTAATTCGTTGACGCGTTATCTGTCGCCATTCCGGGTGTAATTGAGCTTCTAAATGTTGCAAGTTATGTGGATGAGGTTCCAGAGCTTGTAATCACCTACCCAATTGATCCCATAAATGCTCTGTTGGGTTCAGATCTGGACTTCTTGCAGACCATGGAAGAATGGTCACAGCTTCGTTCTCCAGATATGCCCTTACTGCCCTGGAACGATGAGGCCTAGCGTTGTCATCCATGAAAACAGGTCTTGACTCTAACGGGTGTTTTCAAAATGAGGCACAACTACAGATGTAAGCACGTCCCGGGTGTACTTTTCGCCATTAAGGTTGCCATTGATTGTTACCAGATCCAGTTTGCAATCATATGAGATACATCCCCACACCATAACTAAGCCCCATCAAAATCACTGTTGGAACAATGTGTCTTGGGGTGTAAGCTGTGTTTTGACGCCTCCAAACACGGGTTCGCCCATCAGTTACATGGAGTAAACATCGGTTCTCATCTGACCAGTGTATTCGTCGCCAGGTTCTTTGGTTCCAATTTTGTCTTGCTCTGCACCAGGCCAACCTGTCCCTGCGATGGCGATCATCAAGCATTGGGCATTTAATGACTCTCCTTGACCTCAATCCAGCAGCTTTAAGACGATTTCGTACTGTTCTGGCTGACATATTACGACCAGGTAACCATCGTTGCTTGAGACATGTGCTTGCTGCAAACGGATTTCGCCTAACCAATCTATCAAGGCTCCTATCTTCACGTTGGGATGTCACAGATGGTCGACCAGATCGGGAACGGTCTTTAACATCTTGCGTGGCAGCGTGTTTCTGTCCAAACGACTGATGACTATAATGATAGCCAAGCTGACGTCCTATTGCCTTATAAGACATACCAGTGGAATGCATGCCGATGATTTGCCATCTCTGTGCTTCTGATATCCGCCTCCTTGACATGCTTACTTTAAATGATTTGGCAATAAAAATTCGGGATTTAAATACAGATATGTTGTACGAAAAAAATAGTGCACTTTGGACGTGATGAAGGGAGGAAGCTTCACGTGGACAGAAAACCGCGCTTGATTAAAATTTCACATCTGAACGCTCACATCCTTTAATTATACATTAAAGAATTAATACTGACCAAAATCATCAAAATTAAACTTTATGTACAATAAACGAAAAACGAAAATATTCGGAGGTGCTTAACCTTTTGCTATGTGTATAGATAAGTTCAAGTAGACCTAAGTATTATGACGTCATTCTCTTTGTGACGTTCAATGTTTACATTTCTCAGTTGAGTTTAATTAAGAAATATTTACATTACGTATGTCTTTCATCGATATACTAGATATCTATTGGTTGAAACACATATGAAGTAGAATCATTCTTGCATTTCTCAATGAAACCAGTAGCCATGAAGAGCACGCGCGTCTTTGACGACGTCCACAGTAATCAAACAACGCGGAGTAATTTAAATTAACAAAAAAAACCGATCCTATCCCAACCCTTTTCGTTGTAAAGTTTTTCAAGCGATGTTAGCTTTGTCCTTCCCGTTACTATACGCATTGCTTCAATCTGAACACGCTGGAGTTTATTTTCTAAGACCTGCATGTTTTTGGCCCATATAGCGTCAACGTATTCTAAGATAGGTCTGTTAAGTGATAAAAAATTTTCTGGTGTAAATCTATCTAAGACAAGTCGGACCCGACGGAGTGAGTTAATTCTGACAAATGCCTTCTTTACGACATAGTCAATGTGGTCGTGACATGAGCCGTTAGTAATCAAATTAAACATATAATATGCTGTGCTAAGATTAAGTTAATAATAATAATAAATATAACTAGGTTAAACCAGACAAATCATAATTACAATATAATAAAGTAAACAAAACACAAAAAATACAAACATCATAACACACCTACCTCATATGTGGTATGAAGGCTACACTTATACTGTTATAGCTGTGATTTAGTACATCATATTCCTAAAGTAGAAATATTTGTCATAAATTCATAAATATGTGTTTTACCCATATAATATATTAGGCGTAAACATAAATAACCAGGTTAAATCGTATAGTAAAACCAGATGAAGTCAACAAGACGGCATTAATATAAATTAAGAAATAGTCACATGAAAAAATCTGTATATTGTACCATATCGCTAGTACTTTCACTGCTTCCTGCAGCTCTTCAGACGACAATAATGTTTACATAAACGTAAGATACAAAGATGACTTGATATACATACTTACATGGGACACTTAAATTTAACATACTCGTGTTTTTTTGTGAAATAATCTGTTCGAATGTTTTTCTTTTTTTGTAAGGGGGATACTTGATTTGAGAGTTAACGGGCTTAACGGTTATCAAATATCTCAGTTTTTGTTTCTTAGTACCACCTGTGGTCCCATTTGATGTACAGACACCTATTATCCAGTCAGATAACATATAAAGTGTTTTCCCAAATACTCCATTTAGCGCACATGTGAATATCTACCGACATATGTTCGTATTGCGCACTATCGCATTGTGCATGACCTAGGTCACATTGAATTTTCTATATTTTCGCATCGTCTAGACCAAACCCTCGCCCGCAGCATGAACGAAGAACGATTCTTTAAAATACCTAATCATCAATTTGGTTCTTCGATCCATCCTCGCAATAACATTGCTGTATCTTGTTCATAATAATATATGTATTGTTAAAAGTATTTTAAACAAACAATTTTGGATGTTTTATTTCAAAGGTGTATCATATTTACTACAATAAAATCCTTGCTTTCATCAGTAGCATCCATGCATAGTTGAAAGCCGATATACTCTTTTTGTTAATAAACAAGGTATGCGTTTACCTATATGTGTATTTCATTTAAATAGAATAACTAAATATCGGACTCACCATATTGTGTAATAAATAGTAATGTTAAGATTATATCCAATTAATTGAAATCTTCTGCAACAGATATTATGCACAAAAATGAAACAATATTGATTACATATTGGGGAAAATACAAGGACAGCAAAACTCTGACCGAACGTGTGTTCCTTATCAGATATAATAAAGATAAACCGTCTCGAACACCTGTTTATGGTGTGTTCCCAAAACAAATGTTAATCAAACTAATAGAGAGTTTTAATATTTTTCTTCTCAAATGAAATAATATTCGTTTTTCATTTATTATATATTGAATTATTTTACAGTTAAAGACAAGTAAGATAAAAACTTCATACCCTTTAACGGACCCCTTAACTTATTGTTCCTACACTGTTTCTTATTATTAAGTCATCCAAACAAAGTTTTTGGAGATTTATTGTTTTCATACCGTTTCTTCTTCTTCTTCTTCTTCTTATTATTATTAATGTTGAAAATTGTAAAATTAGCGAATTTCAAAACGAAATGGGAAGTAATTAATGTGTTAAAAACTTAAAACATAATGCCGTCTACTATTTGTATATATGACATATGTTCAAAACATAGTTCATACGAGCTGTATTTAAATTCACGTCTATAGTGGTGCAATTGACCATTTCGCTTTGAAAAAATGTAACCACTGGGGAGAAAAAAGCTTCTTATTCATTTGTTATCAATTAAAAGTATTTGTTACAACCAACGTATCTCACAAGGAACAAAATAGAAATTTGTAATATTTACTTACATTGTTTCTTGTTTATCCAAACTTTAATGAAATAAGAAAAACGTAAAATATAATGTATCATATAATATTATATCACACACATGTCTGCCATTTTCCGATCGCGTTTCGACATTATCTGTTAAACAGTTAACAATACATCTGAAAGACAATAATGCACTTATCGATTAAATTTATTTAAAAGCAGGATATGGAGTCACCCACTTATTCGTCAACTTACCTGATCATAGGTTTCAATTCACTATTGACAACGAAATAGATAAATGTGTATGAGAGGCCGTTGATGTCAGAATTTATTTCTATCGCATTACTTTCAATTTGTATCACGTTACTTCTTCAAAGTATCGTTTAAAGTATCGCGATACTTTCAATTTGTATCGCGTTACTTCTTCAAAGTATCATTGAAAGTATCGCGATACTTCTTAAAAGTAACACGACAACTTGTTAAAAGTAACTTGTTTCTATTAATTTTCATTTGTAACGCGATACTTTTAGAAAGTAAGTATTGCCTATTACTGATGGTGCGAGACAGAGATAACTTTTTACCACAAACTAAATCAACGACGACCATGAAACTCGACTCATATCTTTTATCTCAGAGAATGCTGAATAAAAACAAAGATCTAGATTGGCAGTATTTGGCCACAGCTTTATTATACAAGTACAATAATGTATATATAAATAAATAAATAAATAGATAAATAAATAGATAAATAAATATATATATATATTTGAAATATAAGATAAGATTAAAGTTCAAGTCTATATATTGGTCGCCGCAACTTGATGGCAGACCATAAATGAATTAGCAACTGATATATATGGGGGATGAGCAACCCTGGGAAACAGAGGTTACTCCAGAATTTAGATATTTGCTAGCTGACAGTTAATAAAAAGGGGGGCCAGTGCAGTGAAAAATCTGCCAAATTGACTGAAATGACAGATGCTCGTCATGTGTCGTTTCAGGCAACCGCCACAGGATGGGGGGTTTGAACTGCACAGCTGTGCCAATACTGTTAAATATATATCTATAACTAATATATAACTGATATATAACTAATATATAATATAATGTATTTCTAGTATATATATGGCATATTTATATATATGAATAACAAATTGAAATAGCACTGTTATATTCAATATAATATATTTCTAGTATATATATGGCATATTTATATATATGAATAACAAATTGAAATAGCACTGTTATATTCAATATAATATATTTCTAGTATATATATATGGCATATCTACATCAATATAAATGGGAATAACAAATTGAAATAGCACATGAATGTCTGTGCTTGAATGTATATACAAATTCAGAACTTCTAGTATACTTATGTTGTTGGTTTGAATGTTGTTGAACGCCACTTACAGCAATTTTTCAACTATATCATGGCGTTCAGTTTTTTATTGGGGGAGAAAGCCGGAGAACATCCCGACCTATGGTGGGAAAACTTGCTCTAGTATATAAATTTAACTAAATATTTGCAGAACAGATATACAATTACGAATTTTAAGTATGCATATGTCATAGTAAACTAAATAATTGCAGCATGTAGATTTATCTAAATATTTGTTTATGTAACATTTTTGGTCAATAACATGAACACAATTTGTCGAAATTATTTTTAAAATTTCCAGCGACCAGAGAATAATAACATCCAGAATTGCATTCTAACCAATACATTACCAAGATCATTCCGCCCAATATTTATCATAATAAATTTTTGGAGGGTCTTCCAATTTAATAAAGGTTCCAATATAACCATCGAGTTAATGCATTCCTTATGATGTATAAGCAAACAAGGCAGAACTTGAGTGTTTCATTGCAAGGCTCCTCAATTCACAAGCTCCAAGCTGACCCAATACCTGAAAATATTCGAGAAAAAGAAGCGAAGTACCAATTTCATTAATGAGTTAGCAAAATATATTACAAGATGTTTGACCTGCCATACTTGTATAGCATTCGGAATCTGTAGTGTTTTGCTAATATACATGTATATACTAGAATAAAAAGCAACAAACATTTATAAAGATATCAAGTGTAAATTATGTGTAAACAGTTAAAGTTTAGTTACATGAAGGGATTCTAATATAATTTTTGAAAAAACATTGGATTTCTGCATTCCAAGAGATTTTATATCTTCAGTTGACAATTCTTTCCATGGAGGAATGTGTTGCCATACAAATGTGAAAACAGTCTTTGAATTAAACAGGTAGTCCGGTGCCCACTGCGTGTTAGATCAAGTCTGGGCCTCTGAAACGCAGAACTATGGACGCCCAGCTGGCGTGTGCCAAGAAATAAGATGTTAAATTATTTGATAATAAAAATTGCCGGAGATGCATGTAATTCATTTATTTTAACTGGCCATATCGTAAATTGTTGCAAAAACAACGGTTACCATAAAAGAAATGTAAAATGAAACTGATCCCGGTAGTTCAATAAATTTTGTAACCAGTCTTAGTTAAGCTGCATGGGTCCGGTATGACTTGTACCTTTAACATAAATGGTTGCAGAAAATTAAGGTGTAATCATTCCTGTGAATACAGAACAATAATTCATGTTAAAAGGAAATGTGGACAAAATACAAATACGAATACAAATATTTATTAGCACAAACTCATGGTACAGTACATGGTTAAGGCACAACAATTTAAAGGATCACTACAAAGTGTGTTATACAAAATGTAATACAATTCTTTACATTAATTGTATTTATTATTATATTATATTATATAGTATACAGATGATATAACCAATTAAAATTACGTTTTATATAATATAACTTTTTATTAATTCAAAGCATTCTAAAATAAATGTGGCAGTAAGTTTTAGACAAAATTCAGATTTGCTATTCAACAAAAAGCATAATAGGGATTTGTTAAAAGATTTGGGATTAAACTTTTAATTTTCTTAAGAAATGTACTTCTTATAAGCTTATAATGTTTGCAATGCAACAGAAAGTGTTCTTCATTTTCAATTTCTCCTGCATTGCAAACTAGACAGTTTCCATCTTTTCTATTTAGTTTTTGGTATCTTCCCTTTCCTATCATTAGATTATGAGCACAAACGAATTTTACAAAGAGCAGCCCTGTCTTTAGCTTTCTTTAAGATATCTAAATAGCGAGGTCTGCATCTTATTTTTAAAAAAATTTTGAAAAAATTCTAGTTTTGGAGATGTGTCTATAAGTGTATTTTGATTTTGGAGATTTTGATCATTTAATCTAATTTTTATTTGATTTAAGTATTGTTTAAGTGAGCTTAAATCATGATTTAGAAAGGAAAAACCTAAATTATTTAATACTGTTTTCAGTTTGATAAACCAATTGGTTGAGTGAACAGAATTTTCAAAAATAGTTTTTAATAAAGAATTTTCTGAGTCTATAATATATCTAGATATTTGATGCTTGAGTACAGAATTTTACTTTTTAAGGGAAGTCGACATAGTTCAGCTCGACATGCATCATTAGTAGCTTTGCAATGTACACCTAGAATTTCTTTTATAAATTAAGATGCAATTTTTCAAATGGTTCAGTATCTTTAAAGTTGGAGAAAATACCCCATATTTAACTGTAGTATGTGATAATGGGTAAAATTAGTGTATCAAAGAGTTTTTTTTTTTATAATTTGCAAGGGTTATTTAATCCAATTAGCTTTTAATTTTTAAAATATGCTCTTTGGCTTTTTCCATCAATGTGTTAATAGCTAGATTAAAGTTGCCATTACATTTTATTAAAATGCCTAGATAACAGTACTGAGATACTGTTTCTAGATATATAAATTATTATATTTGAATTGGTTTAAAAAGGTTTTACCATTCGAATTAAATACTACTACTTTGGATTTATCAGCATTTACATGTAAATGCCATATTGAACAGTATTCCTGCATGGCAATGAGACAGTTTTGCAACCCTTCCTTACTCTGAGATATTAGTACAATATCATCAGCATAAAGAAGAATGCTTACTCTAATACCACCCAAGACCACTGGGTTATATATGTTGTTTTCCAGTTTTTTTGTTATATCATCTATAAAAAGGTTAAGGAGAAGAGGACTCAAAACATCACCTTGTTTAATACCTCTTTCAGATATAATTGGTTCACTTAGATCATTTGAAAATTTAATTTTACATAGTATCAGTATACATGGAGTATATAATTTTTAAATATTTCATTAGGAGTGTTATGTTTTAGCAGTTTATAAATAAAAACCAATTCTCCACACTGTGTCAAAGGCTTTTCTTAGGTCAGTGAAGGCTGCAAACACTTTGATTTTTCATTTTATAGTTATCTGTGATAGTTTTTAGAGTAAAAATGTGATCAGAAGTCCTGCACTTCTCTTTAAATCCTATTTGGTTCTTACTTATTAGAAAGTGATTATTCATAAATTCCGATAAAGTCGATTTTATATAATCTTATTAAATAATTTTCCTAAGTTTGAGCTGATAGATATTCCCCTATAATTATTAGGGTCAAATCTATTACCTTTTTTATGTAATAAAACTAAATAGTTTTCATTCCAAGATTTAGGGAAGATACCATGTGAAAAGATCAAATTAAAAAGTTTACAGAGTGGTTTAATTAATGCTGTGGTACTATTCTTCAGCATTTCATTTGAGATGAGGTCTGATGATGCACTTTTACCATTTTTAAATAATTTAATTGCTTTTATCATCTCCTCACAGGTGATTTCATTGTTCGACTCACCTGAGACTGAGAAGTTAATATTTGATTTTAGGGTCTCAAATTCCCGAGTGATATTTTGTTGTTCATTACTATATGCAGTGTCAGCTTTATTTAGTTTTTTGTAAAATGATTTGAATTCTTCCTTTGTAATATCAGTGTCTTCAATTTGACCAGCTGATTCCCTTTCAAGTTTATTTATCATGTTCCAAAATACATTTGGATCTTAGCACAGTTGTTACTTAATTCAGAACAAATTTTGTTTTTATATGACTTTTCTTCAAAGACGTCTGTATTTTGATCTAAATGAATAGAATTTTTCCTATATTAATCTTTTCCGGGAAATTTATTTACAAGTTTTTCATAATTTTTTCTGTGTTCCTGAGATCTTTACATGAATCTGAGAACCAGTGTCTAGTTTTATTTATTTTTTTATTTTTTTATTTTTTTTATTTTTTTTTTTTTATATATATTTTTTTTAATGTTGCTAGGGGGTTTAACAATTTTAGCTGATTTTGTGGCATTTTCTTGTAAAATTGTGGTTAAGGAATCAGTAGACAAATTAATGTCATTAAATTTAGTTGTCATAAATGTATCAAGTTTTTGTTTACTTTAATGCAATTTATATTTTGGGAATACATTTAGACTGATTCTTTTGTCGATATAAATTTACATGGAAGTGGTTCCAATGAATTTTGAAAGCTGCTCTTTACATGAAAATTTGTTAACAATGAACAACTAACATACAATGGTTTCAAAAAGAAGTGAAATCATGTACAGTAAAATCAGCAAAAATATATTAGAAACAATAATATAATCCACAACACTACATCCATTATATGTAACACAAAAGTGTATTTTCCTAATAAATCTCCAATTGTTCTACCATTTAGTATTTTTAATCCAGATTCTTGACACGTATTCAAGAAGTTTACCACTTTTATCAATTGGTTTACTGTCAAAAAAAGCTGTGACTGTGATAGGAGGGAAGCAGGGCTTTATTCCTATTTTTATTTAAATAGAAATGCTTTACTCGTTTTAATATGTCCATAACATAACATTATTATTATTATTGTTTAGGGGAAATATGAAACTAGAATTACAAGATATTGATAAAATGTCGGGAGCTCCATGATGCTTCCCGTGGATGCTTCGCATCCCAGATGTGATAAAATTAAAGAAATTGTTATACCATTCTGAAACAAAATAACATTTTTCGAGATTTCCGGGGTTGGAAGATCATTAAACAAATTTTTCTTCCAAAGACGTGTAGTTGAATGGAAGATTAATAAGGATTAAAAAATTTAGATTGCCAAACCGACATTTTTCCTGTCACCTCCTTGCAGACGATTTTCAAAAAGACCGAACCTCGATTTGGTTTTTCTATTTTAAGACAGGTTTAACCAATCACCAATCATGTGTTTAAGGAATACTAGAGCGAAAGCAACAACAACCAACAACTATACTAGTCAGTCTTCCTTCGATAAAGGAATTTAATGCTGAATACATTAAATTCACGTAAAGAAATGTGAGATGTATATAGTGAAATTCAGTTTGTTTTTTATATTGTTTCACTAGTATCAGTGCTTACGCCCCTCCCCCCTCCCCCCAATATATATATCAAGCTTTAATTATTACCGAGTTACCCCTGTAATGTTTCTTCTGATTGGTTAATGATAAATGCAGCTGAAATTCTAAGTATCGCGATACTTGGAAGAAGTAACGCAATAGAAATTGAAAGTATCGCGATACTTAAGTAATGCGATAGAAAAGTAACGCGATACAAATGACGCAATTACACTCTGCAGATGTAAGACCTCGACGATAGGTCAGAGTGCGGAAACGCTCCTACCCATGTAGGGTACTGCAGTAGGCCAACGTTACATCGGAGCAGTCTGGTCGCTAGTAGGACATATGCTGCCAGGTTTTTCGACCAGGTATCCCGAAGGTCCGGGCTTTGACAAAACCACCATGGTGGAGTCCATGGACTACTAACACTAACAACAGTCCGACCGAGGTATTAATTTATCAGTGTAGGACGTTTAAAACCACTATCATCATCATAATCATCATCATCATCTTGACGCAATTATGACACGAACGGTCACTCATACATTTGGTCAAGCACAAGTTTAGTTGCGTCATATGCCCGTCAAGATTGTTTCGTGACAGAAGTTATATTGCTTTTGTGTTTGCACAGATTAGAAATCTCAGGTTCATACCGATAATTATGTTTATTTAAGCCTAAGAAAGAATGGCCTATAGATTAAACTCTCAAGCTTTTTATCTGTGACATAATGAAGTTCTATAAATAACTAAAAATATTAAATCAGCAAAAAAAAATGTCTTTAACATTCTCGTGTTATACTTAAACTATGATTGCACACATTATATTTTTGTTAATATGTTGCATATAAAATAATTTTAATTGAGGAAGAAACTACAGCAACATTAAAAATAATGGAACAAAGGAAAGAACATTAGTCTTTACAACAGACCCTTTAAAAAAACCACTTCTGATTCCATCTTTACTCTCCAATAAGACATTTATTTTAACAGTTATTTCCATTATAAGAAAATAAACTCGCCCCCTGCAGCGCAAGGTAAATGTATTTATACTTTCAATTCAGAAATTTTCCACGAATTGTCTAGTTTTTTAAAGGTATAAGAATTATTGCTTTCAAGATACAAATTATGACCTTAAAATACACAAAATGTAACCCTTTATCCCTTGTATATACTGTCCCTGGTTTGGTGACGACAAAGAAACCGCGCGTGCCCTGTTCATGCTGTAAGGGAAATAAATCTGCCACTAATCTATCCGTAAATAGTGTAATTTAGATGACATTTTGTAAATATTATTTTTTACCTTTTCTGTTCCTTTGTTTATTTGTTCTTTACATAAATGGACATGTTTTATTTTGAACCAGTTCAATTTCTTTTCCAGAGATGATGTTCGAAATGTGTAGCAGATTTGGTTTAATTTTTTTTTCTAATTTGTTTTATTTAAAATTTCAACGTATACTGTAAAGGGTTAAAATATAGACAATTGTGGAAGGCAAGAAATAATCATCTTGAATATAATATCTCAACTTTGAGAAGAATACTGCAATGATAAACGCAAGGTGTTGGAAAAAACTAATGTTTACCAATAAAAATACTCAAACAAAACCGAGCTAATGAAATTTAATGTTCAAGATTGACTAATTTTGTACGTAAAGGTTCCATTTCCTATAGTAAAATTTTTAAGAATAGATTTTTTGTTGAGGATAGCGTTATGATATGTAGATCTTCTAAAGCAAAGCTACATATGTAATCAAAACTTTTGGAAAGTGATGGTTCCATATCACAAACAGCATTGTTCAAGGTTAATTTATGAACAATTTTATATTATTTGTAGGTATTTATAGTTTTTAACTTATAAGGCAAAAAAATGGATAATTGCATCAAAAATATTATTAATGGGTAATAGCAAAGTATTAAACTCCTGTTAGAGAGTCAACTGACAATTTTCACATAAGCTTTAACAGTTTTTAAATAATAGTGCAAAATTATAAATTTCATAACATATTGTCATTTTAATGCAATTTTCAGACAATTTAAGGATTGTCTTGCGGATCATTTGTGCAATTCGAAATATAGATCTGGCATTAATTTAGTATTCAAGACATATTGTAAAAACTTATCGTAATTAAAGGGCAATAACTCCTAAAGGAAGTCATCACCCATTTCAGACTTTTTAGAAAATTTTACGAGTTTTCTGTATTAATTCTATTGCTATTATGCTCTTATACTTTTTGAGATAATGGCCAAAGACACATGTTGGCCCCTATATTGTATTTTGAATAACAGTGGTCATGTTTGTCCATGCATTATCACCCCTAGATAAAAATTTGATACTATTTACCCTACAGATGATTATTAACAACCTTAACTACTTGGATACCTAATTCGAATTGCCTACAGCTATATGTGTATAAATATAATAAATAAATGAAGACAACTATATTTTTGTTAATACATTCAATTTTTACTCAAGAGATTAATGTAAAATGTAGTGGAAAAGTCCTCGTTTATGCACTATACAACTGGACACAGACATGTTTTGTTCTCTTCTGGGTCAAAGTTTATGCCAGCATTTAAAGCACTGTTTCATAAAAATTTTCATCACTTCTACATTTTGCAAACACAAAGCAATACCAATGTACTTCAGTGTTTCAAAACATTTTTTATTGATTTCTCTGATTTCTTAAACAGTAATAAAATGGCAAAAAATGTAATAAAAACAATATGCACATTTCATGGCCAGTTAAAAACCGTTCTGGTGTATCTTTCTCGAATGCCAACATTTTGAATTGTAAGATAGTCCTCGAATGCCAACAAAATAATTTCAATAGATATAATTACAAGGCGTTTAAATAAGAATAAAGTTAATTAATAAGTATGAGTATATTAGTTTTTAAAAAAAAAATAAAAATAAAGTAATAAAAATATATAAATAAATAAATATTTTAAAATAAATAGTTTTGTTTCCCCCAAAATCGAAACCAAATGTTAAGCATTCCTGTAATTCTTCCACCACACCAAGTGCAGATGGATGATTTCAGAGCTTGAAGACATGAATGACGCAGGATAGAAAGAAACCGATATTTGTGGAACCATTAATACACCGTAGGACCAAGAACCACCAATAACTTAGTAGGATGGCACTCCAAGATAAAGATAGTTGTTAAAGTTCCCCACCCCAATATCTACCGTCTAGTTGAACTCTTACAGCATCAAGAAGCCCTCTAAATATGCCAGATTTTCCACTGAGTACGCCTCTGATGGAAAACGAGTCATCAGAAAGAGAAAGTACAGAGAAATTGAAGACAAACTTAGAGACCTTAAACTTCAGACAAACCAATAGAGAGATGACCACATTACACTTTGCTAATGCCGCATCCTAGTTTTTCACCTTGAATAAATATGTATGGACTAAATATTGTGCTTGTATTGTTACATATTCTAATTTGTGCTTAATTTTATTTTTCAATTGGTTATAAAATGTCATGAAATTAATAAAATAAAAATAATAAAATGTTATTTTTTTAATTATTTCAAGGCATTAAAAATTGAAACGATAACAAGACACATCTTCTGGTGAAGCAAAAGGAGAAAAAAATATAAACAAATTAAATACAATTTTAAAACAATGCATTCTTTAATTGAATATTGGCAAAAGATTTAAGTATTCATGAGAACTGCTAGATAAATATACAAATATTCCAAATAATGTTATCTATGTTGGCTTTACATTTGCATAAGTTGCAGCATTAAACATTAGAAATCTCTTTTTATTACAATAACGTTTTAAATTGTTAAACCTGATACTTGATCAAGAATTGAAATTTATGCTAAGAACTATGCATTACGTTTTACAACAAATCTACAAATTAATTATTATTATCACATCATCTTATGAATTTCTACAAGTAAACTGTATATACAGTCTATTATGCATAAAATCAGACTGCATAAAACATATGAAGCTCACCATATAAGTTGTGAAATCATCCAAGAAATAAAAGTGAGAATTATAGACATCTTGAGGTCTGGATCTCTTTCCCATTGTAACAGCATTAAAACATTTGATTTTTCGACACCCTATACGGTCATCCCTCATACGCAGCTTAAAACCATGCTTAAAGATCTTATAAAACGCTGCTTTTTCAAGAAAAACGGAAATTTGATTTGAATAATGACTTTCTATACCATGTAGTAAATGGTGTAAAGATACAAAAAGAACAAGTTTTGGGTGTTTTTATTGAAAGGTGAAAAAGGAGTATACAAAGTCATACTGGTGTTATTTACAATCTATACCCAGATTTCCATATGTAAAACTATAGAAAAATACATGTTTTAGAGCTTTTTTTTTAATTTCAATTTGAATTGAATAATGACTTTCTATACCACGTAGTATATGGTGTAAAGATACAAAAAGAACAAGTTTTGGGTGTTTTTATTGAAAGGTGAAAAAGAAGTATGCAAAGTCATACAAGTGTTATTTACAATCTAGACCCATATTTACGTATGTAAAAATATATAAAAACACATGTTTTAGAGCTTTTTTTTAAATTTCAATTTGAATTGAATAATGACTTTCTATACCATGTAGTATATGGTGTAAAGATACAAATAGAACATGTTTTGGGTGTTTTTATTCAATGGCGAAAAAGTTGTATACAAAGTCATATTAGTGTTATTTGCAATCTAGACCCAGATTTCCGTATGTAAAATTATAGAAAAACACATGTTTTAGAGCTTAATTTTTTAAATTATTTTCAATTTGAATTGAATAATGACTTTCTATACCATGTAGTATATGGTGTAAAGATACAAATAGAACATGTTTTTGGTGTTTTTACTGAAAGGCGAAAAAGGAGTATACAAAGTCACACTAGTGTTTTTTATAATCTAGAAAGAACAATATAGCTGGCGTTGTTTACTCTGTAATTCAAAATGGAAGTTGCAGTTCATGACAATTGATTAGAATATTTTTAGTCTACATTGTGGAATTGATGTTGACAAAACTATAATATATGCATATATATTTTAACACAATGAGGGCAATCTGATTTCGTGAAATGCTGGAAAGATAAAAATCGCCATTGCCACCCCATTTTCAGACTGACTGCACAACGTTCACCAAAAATCTCATAACCTTTTGTATAAAAATATATAACCAAAAATACTGTGCATAAAGAAAGTAGAAAAAATAAAAATAAAATATTAAATAACAAATATTTCAACACAGCAACATAATGTGGTAGTTCCATTAATAAAACCTCTCATTTCATGTTTATTTTCAACATTTTTTGTCGTATAGTGATATTTTATGTTTTTAGTGAAATTCGTGGTTTCATCTTTAAACGCATTTTCCCGTGCGCAAATTCCGCAAGAAAATCGTGCGGAATGTTTAAGTTAAGTTTGATATGAAACAAGTTTGTTCCTCTTTTTAAGAAGGATAACATTTTAGAAAAAGGTAACTATCGTCCTGTAAGTGTGCTGCCAACCATTTCTAAATTTTTTGAAAGAACCATTTTTGATCAATTAACTGATTTTTTAAACTTTCATTTTCATCCATCATTATCAGCTTTTAGGAAGGTTTCGGATGTCAAACTGCCCTTCTAAAGATTATTGAAGATTGGAAAAAAACTTTAGATGAAAATAAGTATATAGCTGCTATTTTAATGGACTTGTCCAAGGCGTTTGACTGTCTCCCTCGTAATTTAATTCTTTTGAAACTAGAAGCCTATGCACTATCAGAACAATCTATCAAGTTACTTAACAGTTATTTATCTGGCAGGAAACAATGTGTTAAAGTTACAAATATTTGTAGTTCATTTGAAACATTGTATAAAGGTGTTGCGCAAGGATCAATTCTGGGTCAAATTTTACTCAATATATTTATCAATGATATATTTTATTCTGTAAACTATAGTACAATTTATAATTATGCTGATGATAACACGTTATCTTATGCTGACAATGTTTTTTTGTTATCTTATTCTGACAATGTTTTAAATAATGTTATTTCAAAATTAGAGACTGATAGTCTACAAATGCTGGATTGGTTTGAAAATAATTTAATGCAGGTAAATCCAGACAAGTTTTAAGCTTTGGCAATAGGCAAGAAACTTTTAAAGAAAATATATGTTTTAATCTAAAGGGCAATAAGATAAAGTGTGAGGAACTTGTCAAATTATTAGGAATAACAATAGATTATCAGTTAAATTTCGATAAGCATAAACTAAACGTTTTAAAAAGAATTGGAAGATTTTAAAATAAACTTGGAAGACTTACAATTTACAACTCTTTTATACTTTCAAATTTTATTACTGTCCTGTGACATGGCACTTTTGTAGTGAAAGAAATACACAAAAATGGAGATACAAGAAAGGGCATTAAGATTTATATACAATGATTATGTTATAAGTTATGAACAGCTATTAGAAAAATCAAAGTTACCATCACTTAAAATAAGAAGAACCATTGCCATGGAAACTTTTAAAATTATTCACAAAGATAGTAATGTGTATTTACATGACTTAGTAAATTTAAAAAAAAAATTACTGTTTTAGATATGTAAATACAGCTGAAGTTCCATCAGTAAAAACAACAAGGTATGGTTTAAAATCTTTTCGTTATTTTTCAGCTAAACTGTGGAATGAGCTACCAAACCACATAAGATCAGAGAATAATAAAAATCAGTTTTCAAAATTACTGAATAATTGGAATGGTAGCACATGCCACTGTAATGCCTGTATTTAGCACGTGCTGTACTAGATTAGTACCTGGCTTGTTTTTATTTTCTTATTTTTATCTTGCTTTGCTTTTATGTATCGTTGTGTTATGCTACATGTAGTTCTTGACAGAGTGTGATTGCTACTAGTGTGCAATAGTATACTAATAGTGTTTAAATATTTATGCATAGCTTTATATATGTCTGCGTAATTTTTACTTTCTCTTTTGATCCATGTGCTTCCTTTTTATACGTAGTGCTTTTTATGTAATGTTATAGGTATGTCATTGTCTATGTCATGTTTTTACTTTCTCTTTTGATCCATGTGCTTCCTTTTAATATGTAGTGCTTTTTATGCAATGCCATATGTATGTCTTTGTTTTATGTCATGTTTTAAGTCGATAAAAAGCTCACTAGAGCTTATGCTATTGTAAATGTTATTGCATAATCGACTATAAATAAAGCTTATTTGATTTGATTTGATTTTGACCAGTAAGTGAAGAGATTTTTATCGGCCGATAAGGTATCGGAAGTTTTTCGTTCACAATTAAGATTTTGAGGAGAGACGAATAAAAATGATCTGTAGTTAATACATGTTACACCCGTTTCGATTTTTTAAAGTTTTGTTTTGGATGTAATGTAAACCGCTTTAAAGTAACTTGTTTTATTTAGGGCGATATGTAAATTGTTTATTTATATTTACTGGTTCCGGCCTGAGAAGCATGTTTACAAATTTCTAGAACCAAATTTTGATGGGAAAACAAGTGTTGGAATGCACAAACACACACCTAACTGATAACATCACAATCACAAAATTATCCAGCGAAATAGAAAAACTCAAAGAAATTTATCAAAAATACAAAGATAAGTTAAGAACCAAACATGTGGCAATGACAAATCCACACAGCCTAAAGAAAGCGAAAGAAATTCGGAAAATGTTTTAAGAATCCGTCATGTCATCACAAAAACTCAGGAATCGAGTCAAACAAGAAAGTCCAAACTCAAGACCACCATACAATCTTAATGACAGCAAATATGGATCGAATCCACAAGACCAAAAAAGCGGGACGCACTTATCATTTGCGATTCTCATGGAAACAATCTGGATGCAAGAAAGCTATATAACGTCCGTAAAGTGAGAATTATAGTAATCGGAAAGGGTGAAAAAACCATGAAAGGAACTCTAAAGTTTATAGACAACACAAATTAAATTTAAGAATCTGGTAATTATGACTGGAAGTAATGACCTCTCATAAGGAGCAACCCCAGAATACCTAATATAAGATATGTCAACACTTATTGACTTAATTCGTTTTAAGTCACCTGATTGTAAGTCTTATTCCCTTTGCTCCACCGTCTAGATAACCACGAATTTAACTCTAAAGTAGACATCACAAACAACAAACTGCTCCAGCTAAATTCTGAGAATGTACTGGTTGTAAAAAATAACACAATAAACTCAAATCACCGCAATGTTTATTCAAAGATGGAATCCCTTTGTCCAAAGACGGGATTATGGAACTAGTTTACATGATCAAAACTCACCTCAATCCTGCTCTGGGATTGCATTCATACAAATAGAAACCACAACAATGTGCAAAGGGGGATCCCGTGTTTCCGCCTTCCACCTCAAAGACAATCCCCACTGAAATCCACCTACCATCCACCTCCAAGATTTGAACAATCAAGCCCATCAGGATTCGGACAATCATTTAGAATTGTGCCAAAATTAGCAAATTTCACACAGACACACCAACCTCTAATCCCAAAGATCCCAGAAACAACATGAATTATGGAAATTGGTTTAGCGAGAGAGAACTCATCATGCAACTACTCGGCATTTAATATGTTTTAAAATGCGTACAATTTGAAAATCTATGTTCTATAATAATAGATAAAGGCATGGAAAACCTCAGAAACTCAATTTATAATCTCTCCTCAAAAGGTAAAATAATACTGATGGGTGATTTTAATGCTCGCATAGCAGACTTACATGACTTTGTCAAACATGATAATATATCAAAATAATAAAGAATCATGGATAGGTTGTATTTATCATTTACTTAAATTTTTAAATGCCAGTCATTTATTTAAGAAAAATGGTAGAATTTAAAAATAAATCAGTGTTTAATATTTTAAAATATAAAATACACTCTAAATTTATTGAACTATGGACTGATAAAAAATCAAATGAGGAAGGTAAACTAAGAACATAAAAAAATTTAAATCCCATCTCCAACTTGAACCATATTTAAAGTATGGTAACCAAGACCAGAGGAGATTGATGAGTAAATTTAGACTTAGTGCTCATAATCTCAAAATAGAGACAGGACGCTACACTAAAGTTGAAAGTAACAATAAAATTTGTGATCTTTGTAAAAATAATATTGAAGATGAGATTCATTTTCTCCTAGAGTGTAATACTCTTAACTGTATAAGAACACATTTTTTATCATTTATTGAGAATAAGAACTTTAGTAAATTATCTTCTACAAATAAATTTATTTGGCTTTTAAGCAGTGAAGATAGAGAAATCATCATAAAACTATTCCAAATTAAGCAATGAAGATAGAGAAATCATCATAAAACTATTCCAAATGCTAGAAGAACTATTCTTGAAAAGAGATTCTTTACTTTGTGTTAATCAAGTGTATTCGTACAGTAAATATATTGTATAAATAATAATATATATAATATTCTTATAAGTTCCAAAGATGAGAGCTGCCCCCCTCATCCAGACAGAGACTAAAATTTGTTTTTATCATAAAATTGTTTTTATCTGAAATTGTGACTCTCTAGTAAGTTATACAATTTTAGCTCTCAAGGCAAAAGTTGTATTGATTTTATTATTGCAAGTGAAAAAATTGTACATATGTTTAACTTTGTGAATGTCCTCCCCTCAAATGAATTGTCCGACCATTGTATTTTATGTTTAACCTTCAATGTCATATTAAATGATAACTCGAATCAACCAGGAAAAATTTTAACTGAAAATAATAAACAAGAATATATCAATTCCCTTAACTCTGATGAAATAGTACAAGATATTGAACTGTTTAAACTTAAAGTAAATGATCCTGATACAAACATCGATATTTTAACCGAAGAAGTAAGTAGTAAAATTATAAAAGCTGCCAAAATGTCTCTAAATTTCAAACATTTTAAAAATTGTAAAAAGAAAACGAAAAAGAAACATGAATGGTTTAATGTTAATTGTTCTTTCATGAAAAGAGAAATACGTAACCTGGGTAAAAGAATGCAACAAAAACCCAAATAACTCTGATATAAAAAAAAATTGTTACTTCAGACACCTTAAAGAATACAAAGACTTCTACAATAAGTCAGTTCTATAACTCTATGAAAAATAAACTAGATATGTTACATGACAATGACCCTAAAGCTTTTTGTAATATCATAGTCAAACTCAAAGGTAGATCAAACACTCCAAACTCTATTAATATCTCAGAATGGCATGATTACATGACAAATTTGTATAATGACAATGATTTTCTGAGTGTGGAAGAAATCAATGACCTGCTCAGTAATAACCCCCAATATGGGCATTTAGACTTTCCCTTTCCCTGCCAAGAGGTAACAAAAGGAATTTCAAAAATGAAAAATAACAAACAACCAGGTATTGACCTAATAACAAATGAATTTTTTAAATTTGGCTCAACTCAGCTACTTTTACTAATAGTAAATTTATTTAATAAAATTCTCAAAAAAGGTTCATTTCCTTCTTCGTGGAATATATCCTGTACAACATTTATCCACAAAAATGGTGATATCAATGACTGTGATAACTACAGATGCCTCAGTATCACAAGCTTTTTTGGCAAACTGTTCACTTCTTTGATGCAAAATAGATTGAACAACTATATGGATGATATCTTACTCTATAACAAATTTCAAGCTGGCTTTAGACCTGAACACCGTACTACAGATCACAGTTTTACTATCAAAACTATATTAAATAAATATCTTCATAAGATATTACCTCTTACTGCTCTTACTATCAGAGACAGAAAAGGGTCTACAATCTACAATCCAATCGCATTGGAAAGCTTCTGTTCGAATTGGAAATTAAAAATTAACATAAATAAGTCATTGTATTTAGCAAGTGCAAACAGATTTTTCCAAATTCGGGTTCTATATAAATGAAATATTGATTGAGTTAGTTAAAAACTATAAATATGTAGGCATCGTATTCAACTTTAATGGCAAACTGAAACATGCAGCTGAACACTTGTATAACCAAAGTTTGAAAGCTCTTTTTTCTGTCAATTCTAAAATCTAAACTCAAACAACATAAACTTAAAACTAAAACTGAAATTATTCGACACACTTATCAGACCAATTTGTACATATGGATCTGTGATATGGATTAGTGACTTTAACACAACAGAATCCAACTCTGATAAATTGCCATTTGAAAAAATTCAAGACAAATTCTGCAAATATGTTCTTAATGTTAATCATAAATGTTCTAATTTGGCTGCAAAATGTGAACTAGGTAGAGTCACCAGTCATTAATTTTATTACATACTTAGCTATAAAATACTACAGCAGATCTAAGTTGATCTTAGATGATAGATAACTAGATGAAGTTTTTGAAGTTATAAAGCATTATTTTATGCAGGGCACATATCATGGTTTGCCATTATTGGTAATTCTATGAAAAAATACAAACTCGATAGAGATAATATTAATACAAAAACTTTAATAACCTTTCTAGAAGATAAATATAAAGAGAATATCAAGAAAACAATGAAAACTTTATCACAAAAAGAGTATGACAATAAATTATTTTTCTACAAAAATATATATTCACATTTTGAAATTCGAGATTATTTAACGTTCAATTTTCCAAACTTATTAACAAAAAATCTTACAAAATTAAGAATAAGTGCTCATCAATTACTTATTGAAAAGGGTAGATATTTTAGACTGAAAATTGAGAGAAATAATAGACTATGCACTGAATGTAAGGAAATCGAAGACGAAGAACACTTGTTTCTATACTGTACAAAATTAATGTTTTACGCACTAGTTTATTTACAAAAATGAATGTACACACTAATGACCTGTGTCCACTTACTCAATATCCACATTGAAAAAATTATTGAATCCTAATTGCAAAGATGATACTATTATTATATGCAAATACATAGATACATGTTTTGAAAATAGATAATTCATTTGCTCTTAATGGGATATTTTATTCATCTTGTACTTGTTATATTATGTATGAAGAATTAAATGTCATGTTAACTGTAAGGAAGACACCAATGTAATGCTGGTTTTCCAAAATAAAGGTTGTTGTTGTTACATAATTTATAAGGAGACTGCATTGCACGATTGCCGCAACATTTGAACTAGGTTAAATGTAACAAAAGAGATAAAGACAAATAAATTGTAATCAGATTCTTATTATAATATTGATTCATATTAATTGACATTGAAGGTCACTGTAAACATGAACAAAGATAACACTACTTCAAACGAAAGAAAGTTACCAGTTAGCCCCAAATCATTGCATATAATTTCTTAGATTTTAAAACGATAAAGAACATACACATAAAAATAGCACAAGCAAAGTCTGAATTGGCCGGGTTGCAAAGAAAGTGCCTTTTTTTTTTATTTTGTAGTGCCACAGTTACCATTTGATGAAATAGTCATCAGATATTCATTACGATGAACACGTGAAAATTGAAAATTGTGTGTCCTCATTGTTTAGAACCCTTAAATACTAAACAGTAAAATACCGTGAAAGAAGAAAATTAGAGTCAAAATAGTGTTGAATGTAATACCTTATTTGTGTATAGAAAACAACGTTCCTGTAAGTGATAAAGATATCTATAACCTGGCAGAATCCAGAGTTGCTTCCATGGCATCTAAGTCATGACTGTTTGTGTAATTAAGAGGCCATGAAGTCAAGCCATGGTCAAAGACCGTTTGCTGAGCCTCGTTATATTTCAAGATTTTGATAAGAAGTTCTAGCCTGTAGGTCTAATTATTTAAGTTTCGTCATAACCCATTTGCAAATATTCCACACGTATAAGTTGTGTCATCATGAACCAGCTGTTTATCCTGATTTGACCACTAGTATATTTAAATGTTAAACAATATTTATTTTAGTTACTGTGACATTACAGTCCAGTTTATTGTAAAGAGTAAAGAGTATGTGCAGATGTTGAATGCATCGTATCACATGTGCCTGTTAACGCTATGGCGACTTTTGTAGCACTGAACAACGACTGTTTATGGTTCGGACGGAGTGGGTGATAGTGATCAAAATGAAGTGCTGAAGTGAATGATTTTCTTAAGATACAAACTCTAAACACTATTAACTGGCGCAGTTGTTCACTAAAATTTTCCAACCAAGCATGTGTGGGACATGCAACAGCGAGCTCTAAGCTGCTATTCATGTTCTGAGATATCAGCCGAAGAGGGAAGAGAAATTGCTCGTCTTGGATGTACAAGTAATGACAACTAAAATAATTAAAGTGACTGTAATGTGAAAGTTTAATCAAGTCTCATTGTTTACACTTCGCTTTTAAGGAATTCGGGAATTTTATACAAATATGTTACGCTTGAATGCTGACACAAAACTTTGATGTTAGCTTTGACCTTTTTTAAATACGTCTTAATATTAAATAATTTTGATATATTTAGCGATTTTTCACTTCCCGCTTAGCATAATGCTGGTTAATGGAATATTGATGATGGTATCGTATTGTATTGCCTCTTCTTGTTACTAGCATTTTTGTTATAGAGATTTGCTTGCAAAGGGGACAATTTTAATAACGAAGCTGCTGTAGAAAGTATATGATGCTCTCAGACTAACGTTTATCTTTTACCGTTGTCATCACGAGTTATTCAATTACTACAAAATTTCTATATTTCTATATATAAACTCATTGAAATTTGCTTATATATCGAACCACATGTTTTACTATAAATCTTACACTTTATTTTTGTAAAATCTTGCTGCTAGTCTAGCGAATTGTATTAAAAATTGGCAACGAGGGATTGATCATAAGTTGTAATATTATTATTTACTAACATACCAAGGCGTTTTTTAAATCCAAAGAAAACTACTCCTTAATAATTGTAATTCATTTATCTTAGAACGAATAATCGTACCTAACAAAACTTAAATCGGATTATTACGGCAGCAAATTTCAGTCTACATTTATCTATGCTCTTTATTGCTCAATTATTCCTTGTATATCGGAAATATTGCACATTTCCTGATGCTAACATTCGAAATGTTTTATATTTATTTTATTTACATGAAAAAATAATTCTTGATCTAAAAAAATCGCATTTTAACATCAATAAATATTTCGTATATAACAAAATGGACATAAATATTTATCTATATCTTTTGAAAATATTTTATTTGTTCTTGTTTTAAGACGGTCAAATAACATTTGAATAACTTCAACAAAAATTGCATTAATTTAAAATTGTGATGGAGCGACAATGTATTATAAAGGTACATACATTAAAGAAATGGTAAGAAGTTTATTCTCTCCCAATTCTGTACTCTTAAAGTTCAAACAATATATAACATAATTTGAAAGATACTAAAATATTTACAATGAAAATTCTTATCTGGGTAAAAGAGCGATAGATTTTATAACCAACATGTTTCAATTATTATTAGTTAAACTTAACATATGTGAGAAAGTTCTGACCTCAAAACAACAGTTATTCATTATCAAGTGTAACCATATATAAAAAATGATTTATAAACTAAAATATTAAAATAAGAAACGCATTACATAACTAAACCCCCGTCGCCGTAAAAAGTTGTTGAAACACATTTATTTTTTACAATTGAAAACCTATTACATGTTATATCTAGTTCTACTGACATTTTGGCTTCGAATAAAAAGTAATACCATGTAAAATTTCTTTGGGAATTATAGAAGTGTTGATGCTGGGCATGATACTAATAAATCTGTTTTGTAGAGAAAAATACTGTGAAAAATAAAGCTCATATATCTAGGTACAACAATGCACCATGGTCGCATACACATACCTGCATCACAGTTTAATAAATATTCCCTCAATGGTAACGTATACATTAGTTCAATCGAGAGGTACTGTGTACATAGCAAAGACTTTGACAAAGTAATTGGGAAGGAAAAAAAACCAGAAACAATGGGGAAAAGCGGACGAAAAATTATGCCGTTAACTCCGTTAACATATGGACGACACAACATAACGTATGTGCTTGTGTTACATCTGGTCATAAAGTGACCCAGTGTAGCTATCTTGGATGGAAGTCATTGTTGTTGCAAAATTTCACCGAAAAAATATTTTTTTTAGTTTGTAGAAATTTAGATTATGTATATGTGACACACTAAGTATTTACAGTTGATTATAAAATGTAAAGCATATATTAAAAACAATAATCTTTTACAAATATTATAGTATTATTAAATGGTTGTTTTCATATAATCTTGAATTATTTCCAAGTACAGCTGCACGAGACTCAATACAACTTTACGAGGATATAATACAGGATTAATATGAAAACAACCATTTAATGATAGTTTTAATAACCAATGCACCAACCTGTTGATGTCATCCATATTAATTCATAATACCAGTTACTACCAGCTACCAGTTTTGACTATTATTTTTAGTTGAATAGTTGTCTGATTTCCTAATCAAGTTAGGGTTGCGGTACCCCAGATGTTGCTGTGTCTTCCATTTCAAAATAATGCAATGCGCATGATCACAACTGTATAAAGACGAGTTGAAATCCGTATTAAACATTTTTTCCATAAAAAGACCAGTACAAATAACCAGTAATAAATTCGCAATTTCGTAATCATTATTCGTTTTTAATTGCAATTTACTGCATTGGTTAATAAATCATAGTATAACAAAGTTCACTGAATTTCAAAACATGTGCTATTTAATAGTAAAACTTTATATAATGATATCTTAGTTGAGTTTATAATTACAACAACAATTCTTCATATTGTCACGTGGGTAAATACATTGCATTTTTGCACCAAGAAATGCAACATAAATTAAATACAAATAAGCACTGTTTTTATGTCTTAGCAATCCTATCTTTGTTTCTACTAATCAGATATAATATTTTTCATAGTATTTATGATTGTCATTTATATAATACTGTTACGTTGTCTTCACATGGTTCACATTAATTTGACGCCATAATTATGTCATACCAGTACCTGTAACATCAAAAGTTACACATAAAGTATACAAATCTAAATCGAATACAATAACAGTGTTCCAATGTCTCCCTCCAAATCACACTGTTTCTTTGAAGGGCAATACAGTACTTCGTAATTGTTCAATGATGGACAGACTGAAGGGCCTTGAAACAATTTAAGGCGTGAGTGTGCTTACAAGACAATTTTCAATATAATTTACATTCCAAGAGACATAACTCCCACCCAAAAAACGATTGATCGGTGACTTTCCAAGATATTTTTATCACATGTCATTTACGGCCATTTGTCGTACTCCCTTTAACGCATGGCTACATATTTCATCAGTTTTCATGATTAATCATTCTAAACGTAACTCGATTTGTCGGATCTGCACTTCCAGGTATCCATGTGAACTTGTTTTGCTTTTGTCATCGTGTAACATTAAGATTTACCATAGGAATTTGAACAGAAGTTTTTCATAGTCCCCATGGCAATTAACTTATTTCAATTTAAGAGGCTCTTAATGGTATTTGTGCATAAAGTTTTTTCCATCGCAATGCTTTTAACAAATATCGCGATGCTTTAAACAAGTATTGCGATAGAAAACTGCAAGCCTATATAAACATCACAATCGTGACATGAACAGCCACTGATATCGCGACGCTTTTTATTTCATGCATGATGTTTTTTCATCGCGATGTTTTTCAAAATTGTCGCGATGCTTTAAATAAGTATCGCGATGCTTTTCGGCCTTGTCTGAAAAGTCTCTGATTATCTGGTCTGTTTAAATGGTCATGACCATTTCTTGTTCCTTTGAATTAATTTTCCACCAGTCTTAACAAGTTGTACATCGTATCTATTAATATAAACAAATTCATATAATCTTATTAAACTTACTCCGACAGTAAACGTTTATCTAGTATTCATTTATGAGTAATATTTTATTGAAATACAATATAGCGATTGTTACTGTAATATTTGTTTCAGTTTAACATTTTTTAAATGCAAATAAAACTATTTATAAGGTCAATGATTACATATGCCGGGACTAAGTTCATATATTTTAAAACAAAAAACGATAAAATACTTATACCTTGAAAGATAATAGAAAGCCATTGACATTTAACATCCCATCAAATCTGATTAAAAATATAATGTTGGTAATTAATTTAAAGACCTGATTCTCTTAAACTTAGATTGACGTGTTATTATAGTACTTTCTAATTTCTTTTTGTCTTCAAATTACACACTATTGTCAATTAGAACTTATTGCGAGTTTCGAGAATAAAGGAAGAAGGAACCACTGGTCATTTTGGATCTGTCCGCATGTTTGCTTTCGCAGTATAACTGTAACTTAACATTATGTTGAACGCGAAATCGAGAAGGCGAAAACAACAAAAAAAAAATGCGAAAACAGAAATCTGAAAGAGTTGAGGTCTTATATTTATCGCGATGTATTGAAATACATTGCTTTCCAACGCCGAATTATAAATATATTAAAGACGATTTATTAATTTATTATACGAAAACACAATAAATTGTATTCAATTTAAAATGTTTAAAGACATAAAGATTCCGTACGTCAACAAATACAGAGGTCGGTGTATCCTTTTCAATTTATCGATTTTATATACAGATTCCGATTTGTTGATGAAAATATAACGACATAAGCATTGTTTTAAATACTTTTAGCGATGGAGCGAACACGGCATCAGAACCCCTGACTTTGGAGGATGACTTTTAGCAGAGTTTTCTTGTTTTTAATTTGAGCACGATTTTGATATAGAAAATACCACATGTTGCGGACTTTGATATAACTTTTGAGAATTTTTAATCTAACTTATATGTGCCAATTTTGTTTGTGTAAGCATCACCGATTAGTCTTGTCGACATTTTCTTTGCAATCACTGGGTTGTTGCCTCTGCTGGTGGACAGTTAGTCCCTGGTGACATTTTGCCAAGTTGATAACAGCGTGTTTTGCTATGATACGTCAGCAATTGCGTTTTTATGCAGAGATGTTGCTGTACATGCCCTAGTTTTTGTGACCCTATGAGAACGTACAGCATGCAGACGTTAACGTGGAATGCAAAAAAGGGCAAGCGGAGTAATTTACCTGTCTAACATAACTGGGTCTTGAGCCTCAAACAGTCTGCATCTCCCAGTTATTCATGGTATTTTGGAACTTGATGTAAATGACTTTTCGCTGGAATTTTATGCACACGCATTTAAGCTGCATGGTGTGTTTATTGAACAGCATCCATAGTATACAGCCATATAAGAGACCGGTGATGACAACTGCGTACAAGCTAACAAAAAGGCTTCGTGGGCTGTAATTTTTTAAGTGTTGCTTGGATCTGGCAGGTGAATTACTAAGTTCTAATTGTAAACCGACAGAATCGAGGGAATTCAACAACACACGATGACTTGGAGGTAATAAAAAACAGAACTTAAGTGTCTTAAGTGTCTTCATTTTTTTTGCGTTCAGTCTTTGAATGTCAAAGAAAGAACCATCTAATACTTTTGGTACACGTCTTTCTCAAACTCACGTACTGCAATTATGAAGTCGGACTTTAAAAAAAGTTTGGAACATACTGTAGCGTAGCCATAGCCTTGTAAGTAGCCAATAGAAATATCAAACGGCGTAGACGTTTCAACTCTTATTATTCATTCATAAAAATAATATTGACGACTTTCTTTTTGAAACCGAGATTTGCGATGAAGATCCATTGTGTTCCCAGATGAGCACATTGAAATATTAAATCGCATAGAGGCATGTGCTGTATTTTTATAGACCTGTGTTACAGAGTGTAACATGTCAACTGTGCAACATCCACAATGATTCATTTGATATAGCATGTTGTCAGACTAGTGGGACTGGACGTTTGGGAAATTAGTTTTTTTATGTTCTGGTAAGGTGTAAGAAATCTTATTGACATTGAATCTTCCACTTGCTCCTCATTTTCTATTCTCGTTGCGTGGAAGATCTGAAGATCTAACGCTAAGGTAATATTTTGGTAGCCTGTGATCGTGTGACTTTAAGGACGTACCAAATGGCAATCGACTGTCGTTTAGACATGATGCCTTAATGAAAATTACATCTGTAGATCTTGTGTAAATAATAAACATATAAAAATATGAATATTTGTGTATTTTAATACTTTCAAACTAAATAACAAATTTATTTGATTATTGAGTAACGAAAACTGTAATATAACTAAGAAGGTTTCTAGATTTATTAATGTATTTAACACGCGATCGAGGCGTGGGGTGAGATATTTCTGTGATGCAATTGTCTTGTTTATTTGTTAATTGCATATTTATTACCGATACTGAACATTGATGAAAGATATGAGAGACCAATTAAAGACCGACATAATAAGCCGAGAAAATGTAACTTTATATTATGATTTTTATATGAAAATTATATTTTAAAAGAGGTAAGTTATAAATAAAAATGTCAGTTAAAAATGTAATAGAAAATAGGAAAACAATCTCTATAAAAAAAGAAAGTCACATAGGATATGGATTTTATTTATTTAAAGATTTAAACATTTTGATGTAAAAGCTAAAAAATGCAAGTTATATTTAGATACTAATTGCACCCATAGTTTTAATTGGGTTCGGCTTACTTTCTTTTTGTTTTTTATGTTTTTGGTTTTTGTGTTGCGCTGTGTATGTTTGTCTATATCCGGATTTGTAACTCTCCTTGACTATTGGCTCTTGTTGTTTGGTCGGTTTTCTCTGCTATTTTTCTATAAATATACCAAGTATCGTATATAAAGTCCTTAAAAAATAACATTTTGAAGTAAATGAAATTTTGAAAAATGTATTTATAATAATACAATACATAATAATTTAGTTATTATTTTTATTAGTTTCGCCAAAATACGATTCTTCTAAATTCTGAATATATTTAGTTCTAAACATCGTTTATGCGCACGAATGCTAGCTCATTTTAAACTGTAATAGCGTCCTATTCTGATTCGATCACAATCTCATAAGTAAACATTCGATACCAATAAGGTATAAGCGGATTCAAATAAATGGTGAACGGTCTGTTTCTAAACAGGACTACAACGGAGATAACATAAGGCGTCAAAGGGTTTACCTAAATGCGTCAAATGTATTTTATTGACACAAGTAAGTTTGAAAAATATCGGAGTCTAATCGAATCTAAGCAATTATATAAAAAGCAAACTTCAACGAACTTAAAAATTAGAAGATAATAAATCGAACTAAATCGAAAAAAAAATACAATTTATTTGAAGTCTTGTAATTCGTATTATTCTGAATTAACCATTGATAGAATAATAAGGATGTATTAATATCGTTTCTAGAAGGAATATTTAATTGAATATTATGCAGTGAATATTTTTCTCGATCTTGGGCTTTGCTATTATTGTGCCAATGTTAAAATGGTGACCTACTTCATCCTAATTTTTTTTTCTATTAACTTCTAATATAGTATCATAAATTCAGTGGTGATGCGCTTTGTCAGATGCAAATGATACAGTGACAGATACTCAATTTGAATTTTACGCAATTTATTGTTACATTTTATTATTCAGGAGACAATGAAAAAATTTTTTGTATTGCGTTGGTGGATTATAAGCACGAATTTGACGCTATCATGTATTTAAATTTGTGGTTGAAGTTGTCGGAAATAGCCGTACCGTGTAATTTTGTGCAGTGATTAAGTATTCTACTCTTTAATCAAGAGTTTATAGGTTTAGTAGGTTTAATGCATGGCAAAGTAATATTCTGCCTATATGTCAATGCTTTTGAAATGGAATTAATTTACAAAAAATTATAACGCTCCATATAAGGTGGACATTTTGTATTTTAATTAACGTATTCAGATCAAATAATATTATTATCTGAATCTGTTAAAGGAGTGCAGGAAATCTTTTTTAATATATACATGTAAATGGGGGGTTTAACTATAAACAAACAGAAAAAAAACAAAATTATGGTATTTGAAGGTGGAAATGTTAGAAATGTTAGCATTTTGATGAACATGATATTGACATTGTAAATGAATATTGTAACTTACATGTTTTACTAAACATCAATGGTAAGTTTATTAAAGCTCAATGACAAGTGGCTGATCAAGGTAGAACAGTTTTTTCCATTGAAAGAAAAGGTTTTATCCTTCTTGAGTGATGTTACTTATTTGAAACCATTTGAAAGATACATCTGTTAACTTTTACTGCTGAATTTTAGAGGCTTTCATAAAATTCAGAATGCTGATGGTGCAGATAGACTTTCGCAAAAATATTTCGTTGTTAATCGACACACACATAATGTTATGCTTTATTATGAGCTGGGAAGATACCAAATTATAAACCAGAGAATGTATATTGGTTTAAAATTGTGTCTTCACAAAATTGTATTTTGAATAATTGTCATAGATCAACTCCACAAATGTAAGGGTAGGAACATATGCGATCGTATTGAATAATCTGGGTTTTGACATTCGGTACTGAAAGAAATTTTGATATCACAATACACAATACAAATTTAAAAGACACAATTGATAATCAGACTAAAAAGACGATATGTTCTTAATTTCTTATTCATTTATTAATCACAAGAATCATATATGTACTTGTTTTTCTGATCACGACAGTTGACGGATTAAAATTAAATATAGACAATGTATTGGTATTGAATTTTAAATACACAACCACAAACCCCTCAATTAATATTGCTCATTCCATTTGTTGATTTATCGGTAAAAATAAAAAAAAACATAACTGACATATTTCTGTAATATTTAAAGCTACTTAAAAGCTGTAATTACTCATTATAGATATAACTAATACATTACTTATACAATGCAATTTTACACTACTTGTATTTTGTAATATGTTTAGTTGTTTTTCTAATATGGATGATAGTCTTTAGCATTTGTCACGCCTCAAAATTATTCCTTTTACAGTATTGTTTCTTAGTACCATCTGTGGTCCCCTTTAATGTCAAAACCCTTATTATGCAGTCACTTATCTTATATACAGTAATAACACTTCCTAGCAATTCTCCGTTTAGCTCACCTGAGAATATATACACATATGTTGGTATTGGTACACTGTCGCCTTGCATATGCAGACCCAGATAAGACTGTCTCTTTCAAAATTATATATACGTTCGGATTGTCTAGACCAAACCCTCACCCGCAGCATGAACGATGAGCAAAGAGGTTGTTCATCAACATAATAAATATTTCTTCTTCTTCGATCCATCCTCGCAATAAAATTATAAAAGCTGTATCTTGTTCAAATAATGATGTATCATATATGGATTTTTTTATTTTAAAATTTGCTTTCAGTGTAACATATTTACTGTAATAAAAACTTAAAATCCTCATCGTAATCAATAACTTACCATGGTTGAAAACCGATATTAAATCTTTTTGTTAATAAACAAGATATATGTTATACCAAAATATTGTGTACAAATTAGTAATGTACAGATTATATCCAGTTAATTGACATACTCTTCCACAGATACTATGCACGAAATTGTTAAAATATTCCTTATTAGGTATGATAAATACAAACCGTCTCGACCACCTGCATGCACCTGTTTATTTATCAGCAGTATTTGTAGTGTTTACTTAAGGCAACAACAGGTGATTTGTAATTTAGTATGTAACACCATTACAACAATTTAATAAAAGCTTTCTCATTATATTAGTCTAATATATTTCGCAGCTTATACTACTCATTATCGGTACAGAAGTTGAAGATCAATTTTGAAATTTCGATAATTCACCTAGCGATCTTTGCTCTCTTATTTTGCCAGAAAATAATTAGGAACACATTACAAGTAATTTTATTATAGATTATTATCCAAGAAATATGTTCAAGATTAGATTCCATTAATAAACATACGTATTTCATTACTGATTGGAATTAAAAATAGGCCCGATTTAACATAAAGCATCACGATACCTTTTAATAAAGTGGCAAAGTGCTTTTGTGGTTTTCAGTTATTAAATTAATATAGAAGTAATTATTTGTAACTCTGTTTTATTTGGCTGATTAGAAATGTGAACATTTTAAGATTGGAACTATCGGTTATAAACCATATATATTTATTGTTTCAAAATCTGTTTTGAAACCACTAATAGAAAGATGATGATGTGCAGATATATATGATCTTTCATTGGTACGACTGGATTATCGGATTTCTCCAATTGAGGTAATTAGATTCTGGAATTTTAAGTCCGAGCCTTCGCGAGAACCTAAATTTCCATAATTTAACTATGGAGATTGGAGAAATCCGATACTCCTAGAGTATTAATGTAAGATTCCGTTTCTCTAATTTAAAAAAAAGTAAATTTGCGAAATTAAGTACAAATTCTCCCAACCCCAATTTTTACTTTCGTTACTTGAATACGCGGTAAATGGAAGGTGTTTTGTTTATGACGTCATTATGTCTTATTATGACGTTGTTAATTTTAACAAATTAACTGCTGAGAAACCCATTTTCACTAGTGACGAGAACTATTTTTTTCACACCGTTCAAGCGGTCTGAAAGTAACGCAAGAATTAGAAAAGTAACTATTGCTGGCTACGAAGATAGATCTTGACATGAGAAGTGGTCATTGTTTGAATGCTGTGAATCCTGCACAATAGCCTAAACGGGATGCTAATGGCAGTTCTGAGAAGTTTAATTTTAATGTTTCTTTGTACTGCGAGGAATCCACCTGCAAGCAACATTAAACTTACTTCGGTACAAAATGCGGAAATTTGTAAAAACTTCATTGACCTGGTATTTTCACGTTTAAATTTCACCCAATCTGAAGTAATAATTTGGCATGGCAGCCATGTTTAGGTTAAGCTAACTCAAAATGATACTAGGAAATTTTTGTAAAAGAACGCATAATTTAATCTGGCAAATTAATAATCAATTTGACTAAGTAATTTCTAAAGAGAAGACTGATTATTTGCAGCCGATCGGTGTTACGAATTGTCTTTGACGTATGTGATTTGTGCCCGATCATTGTCAAATGATGAACTTGGAAGATGATCTCATATACATCCTTTGTATCAACTTAGAGAACATTTAAACTTGTAGTGTAGTATAGAAGACTTTTGAACAATGGGACAAGAATTTGTGCATGGATACCATGTTTTGCACCCGTTCAATGATACTTAGAATGTGGAATCTTTTGTAATCAATAATTAAGAACTCCCCATAGGGGTCATTTTTTACCAACTAAGATAAAATGAAAAATCTGTGTTTATAATCTCACAAACATCAATCCTGCGATGTTTGATCTGATTTGGTTGTTTTAGAGAAAATTAATATGAACAGTTTGAGGGGCGAAGAACAACGGACAAAATGAAATATCATTTGCTGACCCCGAACTAACTCAGATAAGCTAACAAACATAACGCAAAAGTATGGACATGATAAAGAAATGAAATAACAAAAACATAATAACAGTAAAAAGCATTACAAATGAAACTAGAAAACGAAGTATATACAAAATTTAATAATTGTCCATATATCAGTTTAATTCAAGTCGGAGGAAAATTTTGAAATAAAGATTCATTTGAAATAGAGGTCAGAATAGCAGCTGTCGATTTGAACATCTATTTCAATTATAAGCCTATCAGTTAAATATATTAGACCAATAAAAATACTCTTAAAAAGAAACCTTTTGTTCTACCTGCATAATACTTAAACCACACACAGCCTATCAAACAAATGAAAAAAATATAACGAAACTATTTTGCGACAAATATTTCATCAATTTCTACAGCACACAGATAACTGTAAATATTGTTTTCAGCAAAATATTATACTGCACCAGCACGAGGTGCCATTCGTATTCGACAAGGAATAAGTTAAGTCGTATAACAATATTCGTGCAATACCTCTTGACTCTATGACAAAACTACAACATTTATCAGAATACGATTCAAAAATGTCAATTATGTCATAGTTTGGAAGTAGTATGGTTATGTGTGCAATATAAGAGGATATTAACCTTTTGCTACGTTTTACATGAAATATAATACTACCTTTCACTAATAGTGCTTTGTTTGACTTGGAATACATATCCAGTCATTTTATAATTTTAATATATAAAATAATTGGCTCAAAACAGTCATAAATTCGAAATTAAATGCAAGCAAATGCTTTTCCATTTTATTTACCATACATCAGAAAATACCAAAAGTAAGTTTATATAAAAATTATGAATTAATCCAGAATCCAATAACTATGTGTCATCACATACTGTAAATATCATCCTTCAGGTTATTGTGTACAAACCACCCCTATATGATATCAAAGTAAGTCATTGGACATCCAATATAATACAATAATACTGCAGACATAATTTACATTGATGTGCATTTGGAAGATAAAAGAAAAAAACTGATTATGACAGTCAAGCAATATAAGAATGTCCCGATTTTGAGTACAAACATTACGTTAAAATACAAAGTTTTGAATACAGAAATGCTTGCTTGTCAGAGATGTCTTGAATTTTTTGTGCTTTTTATTCCAAACCAATAACTTTATATTCGCATAAAAGTTCGATTAGTTTGCCATCCGATTTTGTCATTCGTTGCTCAGCCATCATTTTGCGGAAAAACAGATCCTTCAACGACACAACCTTCTTTCTCGTAATCAAGAAGTAATTTCTTCCAAACCTCATCGCAATTCAGCAGGTTTCTGTTTCCTATAAGAATAAAGGTACGTGATGCTATACTTTCGAATAATTTCATGATAATTCTAAACTCCTGTTCATATGTTAGATTCTTAGTGCACGCGAGGTTTTTGCCATTATGTATATATTATTTCTCAATAGCACATGCTCTGTCTTGTTATTATGTTATTTTTTTTTGTAACGATGATGTTTGAATGTTTTTATAGAACATCAAAGGTCATTATTTGATATGATAGACCCATAAAGAGAATTTTGATAATAAAATATAAATTACATAATTTAAAAATTTGAGTTTCAATTCATTACAATTCTTCTTTCAGTTGAATCACGAATAGTGCATGCCTAGCATACTATCATATAAACGAACAGTACATGAGCATTGTTTGATCAGATAATAATAATAATGATAATAATAGCGCCATTGAATTTAAGTTAGATTAGATTAGATTAGATTAGGATGCGTTTAATATAAAAAAACAAAAGCCAGGTTTAATGTTTAAAATGGTAAGCTCAGGACGTCATTCATTTACTCTCTAGTATATTAAATGCAACAGGGATGCTTTTCAGAGTATTACAAAGTAAGATTTTCGAACGCAGAGTTTTTCCTATTTGTGTCCAATCAGAATGCAAGTTTGTCTTCAATTACCATTCGTTACCATGGATTAGCGTCTTTTGTACAAAGGTCACAATAAGAAAATATACCGACGCAGTCGTAAAAAAAGAAATTGAAGTCGTTTTAATGTCACTGTCTACAATTTTTATTCCTAGGTAATAATGACATACATTTCTACAATACATTCAGCTGGATCTTAGAGTCAATGCATTTGTGACATATTTTCACATACACAATGTTTTTCTTATTTCAGCTGGATCTAAGAGTCAATGCATTGTGACATATTTTCACATATACACAATGTTTTTCTTATTTCAGATATATTAAAAATTGTAAGACCCATGTCTATCAATGTATTTCGTTTCAAATGAAATTTGTCAGTTGTGGAGGTACAAAGCAAAATGACACCAAAACACTTGTTGGGGTGGATTTGGTTTTCTCCACTAACTCCGTTTTCTTCCTCCAAAGTGTTCAATGTGTATTTGACCGGGATTCGGTGGCCGAGTGGTTAAGGTAGTTCATCAACTATTGATCACGTGGTATCTCAAAACTGAGGATGCGAGTTCGAATCTCACTGCGGGCAGGGTGTACTCGACTCCAATCTTAATTGACAAGCAGTGCCAGATTTCAAACCGAAGATCCGAGGTTTTCCCCGGCACTCCGGCTTCCTCCCCAATAAAAACAGGATACGATGATATAGCTGAAAAATTGCTGAAAGCCACGTTAAACATCATGCAAACAAACACACAAACGTATTTGACAAATTACTAAAATTAATCTAAAAACCATAACAAAGCAGAACATTCTACAGTCTAACCACCTTAAGCTATATATTGTCTTTCCTTGTAATAGTTTATGAAATAAAAGTCATCAAAGATACCAAGGCAAAAACATTTACTGCGCCACACACGCGTTGCGCTTAACCAAGACTCTTCAGTGGCGCTCACACCGTAGCAAATATGTAAAAACCAAATAATTAGGATGTTAAAATGTTTTTATCATCAAAAACCGACTAAAAGCATCTATAATGTTGTTTGATCTAATAGAAAAAATCTCTAACACCAAAAAAATTTATACATCATAAGTAGAAATTATTACGTGTGACTTAAACTAGGTAAAGTAGTAAATAACATTCCAAAAAAGGCATTTAAAATAATTACCAATTATAACTAGTCCTTTCTTGGCTCTGGTAAGGGCAACATTAATCTGGTTTGTGTCTGTAATGAATCCTAACTGCTGGAGACACCATCCTTTGGTTGGTTGTGTTGGTATTTTGAATTTTTGTACTGATCTGACCAAACTGAATATAACATAATCCCATTCTCCACCTGTACATTTCGGAATAATGTATACGAGATGAAGATCCAACTTTTTCAATTTCAAAATAATTTAGTTCTGGCAGACAATAAAGGCGAAAAGAAAGAAAATGGTAAGCAACAGTGGTCAGGAAGGTACAAGAGGTTGGAAACAAAAAAGGAAAGTCCTAAGTTAACAATAGGAATTTTGTTTTAAGGATTTTAATGTACTATTCTGCATTTCAAATTTTTATCTTTATACGATGCCTTTTATTTTATAGGACATTTTTATATGGTTAAGAAGGTGTAAACATCACCTATGTTCTATACTTTGGTTTTGAAAAATCTGTATTGCTTTTAAATAATGAAGCATACAATTCAATTTTGAATGAAATAATGCCCTAAACATATTTAATAGTATTCATAGTATCTATATTGCATTTGCAACAAAATCACTTATCAAATTCAAATGTTGCATGTACTTTTTTAAATTCAAATCAATACATTGTTGCTAGCCAACACAATCATACTGTACCAATGCGTTTCAACACAATATACATTTATAACACTTACATTCAAAGACAGTTAAACACAAAATTACATATTAAGTGAAAAGACACAAATCAAGTTTAGTTATAAATATGGTTATATTTATTATGTTCAGGGTGTAGTTTGGTTTTCTTAATTTTTTTTCATAATATTTAGAAAGCGCGTTGTTTGTCTTCGATAAAAGAGTTGTATAATTGGATGATAAATAACATAACTTACCTTGACTTGATACTACAGTTGCGACTGTACATATTGGGAGCTTTTCTTCCTTCAACGATTCCCTCACTGCATTGCATTGGGCATTGTATTGTGACATTATGTTTATAGTCTCTGGTGGTACTTTTTCTACATGTATCATATGCTTATAAACTTTGAGCTACAAAAGTTTTACAGCAGAAATGAACATTCAAGGTAATTTCACCAGTGTTCAAACACTTTGATAATTTTGAAATGTAAACAAGTAATTTTTCTATTCGAATTTCATGTAAACATACAAAACGGTGTTTTTATTCTTCGTTTCATACTGTCTTATATTATTACGATGTTCCTTCTATTGCTGAACAGGTAAACAAATTCATTTATCAAACAGGTCGGATCAAATTAATTTTATACCGCCAATGCTCTAGTTTGGACACAAATATACATTCACAATTGTAACCTTTCCCTCTTGCATATATAACTTTATTCTTCTTTATATTGAATAATCCGATTGCTGAAAAATCTTGGGATCTTACATGGTACCACGTTCATCTTTCAACAAGAACAGGATATCATAGTATGTTGAAAGTGACGTGAGAACGCAAGAAGCAATTATTTTACTAATCATTCAGTAAACATGTAAAAGTATCGGTATTCTATACATAAAAAAACGTACCACCTGCTCAATTTCCATAGTATTGCTTCGGGAGTGTTCGTTACCGTCTTCTGTTTTCACTGTCAGTGATTCTTCTTTGCCATCAACATGACAGAAAACATGAGGAAACTGACTTCCGCTTGGCCACATTCTCAATGGTGTGTAGTTCGTTCCTATATTGTGTGCTGTTTTTAATTCACCATTATAAAACTGTTTCGATGGGAAACTACAAATGGCAGGATGCTGTGTAAAAACGACATAAATTATTTTTTGAAAATTATGTTGAAATTAAAACTACTATTTCAAAACACATCATTATGTGTCTAATCAATACTCAGATTGCGGCAGTGATACTGAACTTACAGTATGGATAAGTTATAGTCGACCTATTTCCCTACAGAGCCGATGAACAAAATAAACTGTGCCTTCTTCAACAAAATAGGGTTTTGTGGTATATTTTGCGCATACATACAACTGTAGACTAAACTAGCTAACAAGAACACGCAATTAGGAAGAAATTTGATCATATTTCTCTAAACACTTGTAGTTATCGCTGTTAACTTTTCCTGTGTAGTGTACCACGAACCCATCTGTCTTCGAATAATGTTTTACTGTGGTTGTCGGTATGCTAATTTCACAATTATATACTATTTTAAATTTTGTTCGAAGTTTTCCTTACATTCATTTGCTTTAACGTGCTAGCACGAATTATCATACCATTCTATACTGAAGTTTCAGCATAGTTATCACTTCGTTATTGGTTGAATATCGCTCAAACAGTGACTTCTCTAGCCCCAATTTAGCAGCCTCATTGCATGTGACGATTGGACGTAACTGTTTGTGATCGCCAATCAGAACAACCTGTTTTGCTTTTGTAGCAATAATTGGAACAATAGTTCCCGGTTCTGAGCACATTCCGCTCTCGTCAATGATAAGCTGATAAACTTTGCCATTACAAGCGCCCAAGAGATTTGGGTTTGTTGCATATGATGTAGTACAAAATATCACATCATAGTGTGTTAATTCTTCTTGTTTTGCCCTCTTCAGTAAAATCTTGTATTTCTTGATATCATTCAAAGAAGTTTTGATTTGTTTTGTGCCCTTTGAATTTTCATTCACAAATATTTTTGCTATTTCCATATCTGCTCTAAACTGGTCATCAAACTTCTTCAGTTCTTCGGCATATATTTTAGTCTCTTGTCGAATAGTGTGATGCAAAACAACACCGTTTTCAACAAGATATGCATCTGCTGTAGAGCCTCGCAGTGATCTGCGAGAAACAGTTGCCTTTCCAGGAATAGGAAAATCGAGATTTTCGTACGCACTTCCATAGACCCTGACTATACGTGGTGCATCTGTCTTCAGTTTTTCAATTACAAGTCCTGCAAAAGATCGCGTATATCTAATGACCTACTCTTTAGTATATTATAAAATAACATTTTGAATTGTAAGTTTGAGAACAGCGACATAGTATAAGCTCTCTTTTAAAAATTAGTGGAATGTTATCGTGATCTTCCAGATTGGAAAAATTGTTTAAATAAAACCACCAAAAAGAGTTTGTATTTGTATGAATTTTGCGCTTGATTTAATTAACATGGGTATTACAAATCACAACACTGATCACTTAGGATTTATGATCGAAACCTGTGTTTCTTTCTAATAAGATTGAAATTCTTATTTTGAACACACTAGATAATAAAAGGATAGTGTGAAAGTTGCAATTGACAAAAAAAACAGTTCCAGCATCCGATATTTTATGTAAAATGCGTGCATGTACTGTTATATAAAACAATTTATTATAAGTTCTTTCAACTGGTGAAAGTGACTTAGTAGCCCAGACTTTAAATTAAGCATTTTGATATGTCATTCTGTCACTCAAAAACAGTAGGTTTAGTTATTACTTATCTTATATACATTGCAATGTTGCAAGTTAAATATTTCACTGTTAGTAATAGTTAGGATTTTTACAAGATCTTTTTATTGAGAATGCTACCTAAGGCAAGTTACGAATGAAATAAAAAAGTATATGATACTAGCCAGGTTTTATTTTTCATATTATGACTTACTCTTCCTTAACACCAATATCCTACATTTTTCTTCATGATTTAGTTTTGTAAAAGTGTAACTGGTCATTTTGTAACACATGCTTTCAAAAACGTTTCAAGGTCGACAATACACCAGTGACTCACACATGTGTAATGTGAAAGATAACTGTTATCAAAATTTAAACTGCCTCCAAAACACGAATTATTATTATTACCGTCTCCCATGGGAGACGGTATACATAGTCAAATGAAGATCAGTCTTCGGAGTAAATGACTCTCTGTTACATGATTGGGTGTTTTACTAAATCTATAAATATTTTTGTCATTTCATTGGTTTACGTCAGGATCGCACTAGTATGTGTACTGAAATTTCGATATATTCTTAGGTTTAATCCGGGTTGTAATCAGTATTTTAGTGTAGTAATGTTACGTTCCACATATTGACTTCTATTTCATTCAATGCATTGGTCAGTGAACAATTATAAGGTGAACATTGTACCAAAATCTCCCTACTTTATAAAGCTGTTTTGGAAAAAAATTATATATGTTCTATATCTTTATTTTCCTTAAATCAGTATTTTAGTGTAGTAATGTTACGTTCCACATATTGACTTCTATTTCATTCAGTGCATTGGTCAATGAACAATTAAAAGGTAAACATTGTACCAAAATCTCCCTACTCTTTAAAGCTGTTTTTGTTAGTCAAAATTATATGTTCTGTATCTTTGTTTTCGTTCTGATATTGATGCAAATTTAACAAAACATATTTTTACCGCTCATATTGAACATTTGGTTAGGGAGTCAACTTTTGTTTAATTATTTTGTGTGAAGTGACGACAGGCATTTAAATCTCTCATGCACAATTGGATAATAGTTTATCGCAAAGAAAGTCCTTACAAGGTATATGTACAATATTTACCTATCCTACATATAATAACAAAAAAACCAGATACTTTAATACATCTATAAAATTTGTAATGCAGCTAAGAGACGGTTAGCTTTTTAGAAAAGCTAAACTTGTAACTATTAGTATTATTATTGTTGTTGTTGTTGTTTCTATAGTCTAACCAATGTTAACAGCAGGTAGGAGTTATATAAAAAATACTGCATATATGCAAATCGTGAAAGTGTTGGAGAATGTAATAATATTGTACAAAATATATTTTCTATATTCTAACCAATATTAACAGCAGGAAGGAGTTATATAAAAAATACTGCATGTGGTATTTAATCATTATTTCAGTATTTCATATTCACGGAGCATTTCCGCGCTGACATTATTTTTAATGAACAACTCTCTTTTTGCAGTCGTTTATCGACATTGGCATTATTTATTTGTTTGCAATATCAAGACGTAAAGTTAACACTTTTTTCTATGTCAGTTAGCAAAATATCGCTATATTTAACAAAGACACTGAAATTATATTGTTAACTTACGTGCTACTAAGTCAACTGATCTGTTAGACGGCCCACAAAATATGATCTTTTTCTTTTCCTCTCCTGTCTTCTGTTGCATTAAGGTGTTAAACTTGTTAAATAGGTATAGAAGTTTAACTCCTGTATAGGTTTTACCAGTCCCTATCAAAATTATCATACAAGTAAAAAATAATTGTTAGTATTAAGTGTATAGATACTAAATCTTATCTGTGCTAACAACTACATATGTAACTTTCTTTCTACGACAAAAAGTGAATATTTAACAGGCAAATGTATACAGATATAACCGCAGATGATTTTTTACAAGAAAACCAAACATAACTATAATATAGAAATGACGTTATAAAACAGTTTGGATGTTTCAAAATACATTATGTCATGTTGAAAAAAATCGTCTTCTGCGCCAGATATTATTTATCTTGTGCACAGATGTGAATAGTTGTTAAATATTTCAACTACATCTAATTGTAATTACATTACCTGGTGGTCCTTGAATCATTTTAAATCTGGATTTTAGACTTCTTCTAATTGCATGGCACTGTTCTTGATTATTCGGCCAGATTCCATGAACGTCCAATCCTCCGTCATCCACGGCATTCGCAATTTCTATATGTAGTCGGTCTACAAAAGACACGAGCTGCATTTTAGTAACATTAAATGTTACGTTGCTTTGTTATCCACTTTCATTTTTGAATTGGATAATCATTGAGTAAAATATTGTCGGGTGCCCTTTTTCTCTAGACTTGATAACGATAAAAATAACTGTATAATTATTACTTAGTTGTAAAGAAAAAAGTTTTGTCCATTTTACTCATGTTCTTATTTTACTTTAGCACGAAGATTTCACAAAATATGATTAATGCAAGAAAAAATGAGAAAGAACGAGAAAAACTTGTTTAAAATATGACTAAACGTTTTAATCATTGAATACTTCTTCTTACCATGAACATTTATTTCTCGCCTCAATGCAATATCTTTGACCAGTTTACTTGCTTTATCAAGTCGTTTTAAGTGGATTTCCATGCGCCTTTAAAAAAATCATTAAAAAAATTAATTAAAATATAATGTCATCAAAATTAAAATTCAACAGATTTTTTTAGTTATTTCATAAGCGCAACCACTATGTATTTAATTTAGTTAGTTACTTTTGTTATATAAACTTAACTAACAATCGTATAATGTATAAACTAAGTAATTATAAAAGCAACAAGTTAATTAATTTGAAGTGTTTCCGTCCTGGAAATGTCAGGGTTTTATTGTCAACACGTGTCCACAAAACCCAGACACATACTAACACATTTAGTAAAGAAATTTCAAAGATTTCAAATGCCGTCATAACTAAAAAAATATTAACCAATTGTATTGCTCGAAAGAAACCAATGCTTGGCAGTAGAATACATACAACATATATTCTCAAACGAATTCGTGCATTTTTTTATTTCAACTTTTGATTAGCTACATGCAGTATCCAATCAAAAGAGTAACTTACAGCTCTGGAATTGTGTTACTAAATTTGTCAGGGTTTCGTGGACAAGTGTGTACACAGAAACACTGATTTTTGAGGATGAAGTGTTTCCACATACGATTCTTTACAAGTGTATGCTATATACGATAGGACATAATAGATCAAACTAGCTTTTCGTCATTGACACATGATTGAAGTAGCTAAGTTGTATTAATGTTTTTCTATAGATTATAGAATGCGAACCTAACAACTCAGCAAACGTTAAATTAGTCAGGATTAGTTTTATTAGTACGTAAACTTGCCATATTTTGTAACGTTTGCTCAACATAAAATATTTTATATACCTATCATCTTTTGATTTTTGTATAATTTCCAGTCTGCATTTCTCTACTTTTCTGAATCGTAAAGGATTTTGTTCGTGACTTTCGTGTAAATGGAAAACAACACCAATTTTATTTTTCCATTCATTGTTACTTTTTGTCCTCGCCTTACATATCTTTGTGATGATAGCATGGGCTTGCCAATAATAACTGTTATGAATACCAATATGTTTACCGAACGTACTTTTGGATTTTGCATCCAGAGGTTGTTCTACCATAATACACAAATAATCGGAACTTATGACATCATTATATGTTTTAACATCGTTTGTGGTGTTGTCATTTTCCGAAGGGAATGATCCAAAATCTATATCTCTTTGTTCACAAAAGTCTTGATCTAAAAAGAATTCTCCGTGCATTTGTGTAAACTCAATGGGAATATTATTTATTATCACAGAGTCTTCACTTCGAACAGCACGATATGTCGTCTCCATTTCAATAATTGGGATCCACGTGTCGATATACTCGTTTGGATTCTTGTACCTGACATGATGAGGTAGGGCACTCTTTGTTGCATATTGGTGAAGAGTTTTTATTGGATTCTGAACATGAGGTAGACATAATTTTACATTGTCAGTTATAAAAAGGATTGTTGGTGACGGTTGTAACCTCCCGGAAATTGCTAATGATGATAATTGTAATGTTATAATTTGCCCATGATGGAATGACATCTGAAATGAACATGCATGCTCGGTTATTAAATGATCGCTAACTTCAGAGTTTACATCGCTAATGCTACCATTAAAACTGGCAATACTGTTAAGGTTATCTGTTAGTCTTTCATAGTCAATATTTCTTAAACATATTTCATTTAAATCCGCAAAACTGCCTCTAAGAACATGATCCAGTAATTCAGTCCAAACTTCATTGTATCCTACAAAAACCGTATTTCTATGTGGATAAATTTTAAGAAAGCTGTCACCATCTGCTGCTGCTGGTCTTTTGCAGCTATCACCAAGGTAACAATATATACGTTTACGCCATTTAACATTTACTTTGTTTAGCTTAAATTCTTCTCTAGTTAGCGTAAACATATCATTGTCAAGCTCGATTTCTGGCTGTGAACAAACGTCTATGTCACAAAATTTTATTCCGAGATTTTTTGTCAATGACTGGTTCAGTCCTGGTATAAAAATACCAATTTCTTCATCCGAAATATCAGATATGAATCCACTAAAAACTACAGGATTTTCTCTTAAATAGTGTGCTAGAACAAGTTCTTTGCACTGAACACGAACAGTTTCCTCTTTACTAAGCAATGCATTCAAACGACAACACATTACATTCATTTCGCGGGGTTTGTAAGGACAAGGTGCATTGTCAATCGCTGCATGCAGTAGTCGTTGAATAACGATATCACAATACCGTCTTAATGGAGAGGTAAAATGAACGTATGAATTACTCACGCGACGCGAAATACTTTTAGGACATATATACTGACTCTTTTGCCCAACTGAAATCCAGGAATGTAATGCCAGTGCTTGTTTTGGATGAAGAAGATCAGAACGAATAATTTTAGCGGCTTCACCGAAATCCTTCTTAACCAAATTGGTGTAAATATCACTATGAAGGATTTTATTAATTGGCACTAACAATTTTCTGACGTAACTATTATTTTCTTGTGCTCTTTGTTCCATTAATGGAGTTGATGCTTTATCCAATGAAACTATTTCGCCGTTACTAAATTCCAATCCCTGAAGTGCCAACGTGATGTGAACATAGTCGATGTGAGTTTCGTACCAAATCTCCTTCGCCTTTCTTATGCGATTCGTCATTTGTATTTGCTGAAATGCAGGTGCACAATCTGGAAACGTATCTTGCAATCGTTTCCATACGAAAATCTCTGTAATATAAGTTAATTCATTCACAATGTCGCGAGCTTTGACAGTATCCATAGGACTGCAACTAGAAGTAAGGTCTATGATAACAGGAATCGTGAATGCTGAATTCCCAAGTCGGTTTTGTTTTAAACGCTGTGTCAATTCGTAGAGACACTTCATGTTTCGTATGTGTTGTTTTATTTCTTCAGAATCATTGAATCTACTATCCGATTCAAGTATATCTTCAATGTCTTCAAAGGCATAATTTCTTATCGGCCTAACAACGGTTTTTTTAACTACACCAGTATAAAGTACACTACATGAATCGAAATCAAAGAAAACTGATAAAGCACATCTCTTTTTATTTATAATAAAGCTACTTAGATTTTCACTTATTGGTTCAGGAATCATCGGGTTCCGTTGTGCATCTTTACCCATTATATAGGTAAACCCACGGTCACTCGCATCTGTGTCGATGCTACTGCCTTTTTTTACTGTCTTGCTGACATCTGTTACATGAACCCCAACTCTCAGCTTCTTATCTTCAGAAGTATGAATACTGTAAGCACAGCCAAGATCAGTTGTTCCTGATTCATCAATGGTAAATACAGATAAAGATGTTAAATCTTCATATCCATCAAATTCGGTAATTTCGGATAATTCCTCCGTTTCTTCCACTGTATTAGCACTATAACAGTAATGCAAATCGTTTTCGATTGAGATCAATTCTAAAGTGTCTTTAATATTTTTAGAACAGTGTGACACATCTATGACAGCACCTAAAGGATAAATGTTCGTAAGCTTCCATTTCAAAATAACAACAATAAAAAGCCAATCTTTCTTGTCGCCGTCATTTATTCTGTGATATCTGCTAAACTTCAGGCTCTTTGTATGCTGGTCGTAAGCATGTATTTCTACTCTGGATCTTGCTAGTTCTGGAAGGTTTTTTTGAATTTTTCCATTCAGAACTTTAATTTTGGGTACTGTTTTATCAATCGGAACCATCAAATGACTCTGACGGTCATCTATTTGACAAATCAGTACTGGTTTATAATCATTTTTTATATGTTTGAAGCGTTTCCGTTCAATAAAAGAAATTACTTCACCATAATAATTCCCATCTGCTGCCTTGTCTCCGTTGTTAAACACTTTAACGTACACAGTGTCTCCCGAATATGCTTGGCCACAGTTTACACGGCCATGAATTTTAATAACCATATTGTCTTGTAATGTCTTGCAAACTGCGTCTTCTGATGAAATTATTTCAAGTTCACATTTTTTGTAGATATTAGGCTCTTGATTAAACTTCTCAGCGTCAACTTCTTTAAAAATATCGTTATACGTTATATGTGGTGTTAAGATGACACTATAGGTTGGCATAAATTCAAACTTTTGGACGTCAATCCCTTCAGTGTACCATTTGTTGTGGAGCTCACTTGTTGTTTCGTAGTCTCCATTTCTTGCCCTTACACTCCTTTCATAAAATGTTTCTATTGTCTTCTTTTGATTACTCATTTGAATCAGTCTATTGCATGAAAGATTTGCAAAGAGTTCAATCTAAAATGTAAAATTGTACAAATAAATCAAGTTTTCTTTATCATCAGGTCAAATGGATTTTGTCAATGTCAAAATGCAGCATTACAGAATCCTTTTTTGTTATTCTGAAGTAGGGAATGAACTATGTTGACAATTTAATATTGTGTAGTAAAATGTAAAAATTTAATCTACTAAACGTCATACTCTGCAGCAGATGTGCACACAAATTGTAAAATGATATCTCGTGTGATTATTGATTATCTGTTGTTTATTTCGAAATTAACATAAGACATGTTAACTTGAGAAAAAACAACAAATAATCAATAATTGACACTATATTTCTCTAGTGGGACTGTCCTAGATAAACTATGAATTTTACATTTTGTGCTAGTGTATTTTCAGGTAATTAAAAACAATTGGATGACCAAGTAAAATCACAGAGTTAGTTTGTAATGTAGAGTCTGTGTGCACTATATGGGTCATCTTTCCCTGTCCCAAGAAGGGTTTCTGAGTATAGGTGTGAGTCCTGTGAAAAAGGAGAGGTTTGGTCCGCGTTTTCTCTCTCTAGGTCATGGTTTGGACATTGTATTATGTAGTGTTCAACTACATGTTCAACTCCTCTTATCCACATGTACAAAGTGGACTTAATTTGTCACTTCATCAGCCATTTTTCGGCAAAGTAAAACTACCGTAAATTAGTCTGATCGATGTCGTTCAGGTTTGTAGACGTCAGAATTACGAGGCAAATCCAGTCTAATAGGCGTCTAAAGCAAACTGAAAATCTTATTTTTTTAGATTTTCCCTGTCTAAACAGAATTTCGTCTCACCATACATCGAAGACTGTTCAATCCATTTCAATGTTAATATTTTTAAACATTATATAGAGTTGAATTTCCGACTCAACCTTACTTACTTTATGTGCAAAATACTTAGTAATTAGACTCAGTTTGGAGTGTTTAATTGAGCTGCAATTTGGTTTAAAGGAAAACAATCTTATATATCCAACACGATTAATTTTAAGTCGTACTTTGTATTTTGTTTGTATCTAGTGCAAAAATAGAAGTTTATAATGTAAGCGCATTTTCACATTACAAAGATAAAGGTAAAGTAAATTCATCTAGTCTATATAAATAGTTTCACATTTTTGCGCTATATGTGTATTTTATGTATTAACCTGTTAAAAGTTATCAAAACTTGTTTGCTTACACTAACACGTACAGCATGTTTAAAGAAAATATTTTTAGACAGACAATAGCAATTTTACTGTACAGTATATAATATTAATTAATTACTGCATGTTTTGTCCATGCTTCCTTATAGACCTGAAATTATATTGATTTGACATCACGGTGTTCAGTTTATCTGGGGGAGCAACGTACTCGTAATATAACACATTGTTTATGTGAAAGGACCACATAAAATTAAAGTTTATATTAATTTCGTCTTCAGGGAAATTTTTTGGTTGATAATTGAGTCACTTCAGTAGCAGATGAATTATTACAGTATTATTATGTGTTGTTGTCACATTTTGTTCATATCTTGAAAATTTTACCTTTTAGTATTCAGAGCAATCATTCATGATAATATTCAAAAATAAAATAAACGATACTCTAGCACAGTGTACAGGTGTTTATATGTATTGAGTTTATCATATGTATATTATATACTGCTTACCCTTCTACTTTAAGCCATTTTTTTTATGTAGTTGCTCTTGGTTTATTTTTCTTTCTTTGCCACTTGTATGCCCATCAATATTTTTGCTTGTGTTATCACGTCATGACATCTTCTGCATTCATTCCTGATTATACTAGTTTGAGAAAAAATAAATACCGAGAATGCAAAGGTAAAAATTGAATTGAATCTAAACATTTAGCTTAAAACATAAAAACAGGTTAGAGGTATCCCGATACTGAAAACAAGTTACAAATAAGTAGTGCCACCACCCCCACCACCTCCCCCCGGTACAGTTTTCATTAGTTAGAAGTATAGACATGAATTCAATGCTTACCATCATAAATAGGCGTGTGTGTGTGTGTGTGTAAATATTGTAACCTAAAGCCAAAGATGTCATACGTAAACAAATTAAAAAAATCAAAATGCAAATAGACACAGAGACGTTAACAGAAGGTTTGCTGAAGACAAGCCAAGCACGCGTACAGTGTATGCTGTATTCACATTAAAATAAATTTACAGTGCAATAACCTTATTATGTTAAAATACATTATCTGCGTATGACATTGTGTTTAAATAATTAAAATTTCCCAAAACAAAATTACTTGTTTTCAAATTGAACACACATCTCATAAAATAGCATTAATATATCAATCGGAAAAAATAATATTTTAAACATAGCGAGTAATTTAAGCATTTACTGGAAGTTACTATCGTACCTTTGCACGTTCACCGCCTTGAGGTTCTTTGTCTTGTAAGTTGCTTTGTTTGAATCACTTTGTGCTGATAGCATTTATATGTAAGATTGATATAATCTTAAGGTTTAATCTGCAATCTCCATATTGTAAACGATTATTCAATTCATGGACCAGACAGCTAAAACGAAAGATCAAACAAGAACTAAAAATAAAGAAAAAACACGACTGAACAAAATCTGGAATGAAACTAAGCGAAGGGAATGCATAGATACATTTACTAGAATGTGTATTGATTGGTACACGCCTCGAATCCTTGGATGTTTTCTGTCTGTACCAGACTGATTTGGGCGGTATAGGTATGGAAATTATGTTACCTGTGATAAAGGATTTTTATCATCCTACAGATGCATATGACAAGTCTTTATCAGACAAAACGACTGGCGTGTTTTTTTTTCTTGGATATTTCTGATGACTTTTATTTAAGTTTTCGAACTTAAAAGAATAGCCCTTTTATTCAGGACTATATTTTAAGAAATGCGTAATGTGATGACATTTGTTTACCCGACATACCTGAAATATTTATGCACAGTCAAATCCAGTTTATAACAATTAACACGGCTTTATTACCAATAAATACACGCACGTAACTACTTTCACTTTTGGTATATATACATTCTTTTTATTTATAGTATCCGGAAACTTGTGTAAGATGCGGATAAATGAAAATGAATAGTTCCGATTCTATGTTAACAGTCATTTAGACGCTTTATTATTTAAGTTACAGTTGTAATAACCTGGTCTCCTGGTGCAATATTTTTCATTAACGCAAGCTTAACTTCAAAAATAGCTTAGGCTAATGAGGATATCATCGTCAGGGTACCAGAATAGAGAATTTGGAATCTCCCTAGTATAATGGTATAGTCCAGATTTGGGTATATAAACCGTTGCAGAGCTAGTATTAAGGTCCGACCAAGGGCATTAAGTTGTCGGTGTAGGACGTAAAAACCTCCCCAAGTCAAGTATTAAGGTCTTTTAGAAATTCGTTTTTCATTCGTCTTATCTGCCGTTTAAGCAGACGTCTGGGTGATAGAAAAAACTGATTGAGTGCAGAGACAGAAAAGAGAATATTAGGTAACCTCGAGTTAGATTCTTCGATAGTTATTTGTTTACCTGAATAAGGTTCACAGGGGCATATACACTGATTCTCGGGTGCATAGGCAAATAGTGCACAGGTTAATTGTGCACGGGGTAGATAGTGCACAGGATAAATAGTGCACGGACTGATTGAGCTATCAATTGGGCACATATTAATTGTGCACTGAATAGATAGTGCACGGACCACTAGCAAGCAGGAAAGCGTTCGGTTAAGCGCAACTGTCTCTACAAAAGCTAAGCCCTCAGAAATTGCATCGCTACCTCTAAATTAAACCTGGTAAATTGCCGAAGCGGGCATCTTCCAATATCCAGAGATATACTCCGGTACGAACTCCGAGATCACGACACAGAGTGCGTGACAGAACCATCATAAACTTTACCGAATCAAACAGCTAAGACAATTAATTACACGTGTGTAGAGCAATATGTACTTATATACAATTCCGAAACGATTGGGGGGCCTCGGTGTCCAAGTGGTTAATGTAGTTCGTCTACCATCGATCACGTGATCTGTCAACACTGAGATTTCTTGTATAAGTCTCACTCAGGGTGCGCTCGAATCCAATCTAATTGACAAGAATTACTCGTTTTTCTCCGGTTCTCCGGCTTCCTCTCACAATAAAAACTGGACGCCATGGTATAGCTGACCACTTGCTTCAAGTGGCGTTAAACAACATTCAAACAAACCAAAAAAACGATATTACTTGACACTCTTGACACTTTCCATTTTCCGCTATTTAACCTATGTCTTTATTTAATAAATGTGTTTTCTTTCCTCCGCCGTTCATCTGACATGTCTACAATGTCTAATTAAATAATTAAATAATTTTTACACTTTTTCGTAATCATGGCATTGTTGATATAATTAAAATTGTGGAGTGTAGAATTCGGTAAAATTTGTAATAAGGCGACATAATCATAATGCAATGAATACAGCTGAAATCATCCGGAATGATATTTTTTTTACCAAATATATTTGATTACATCTTGTTGGAATATTTGAGCAAAGCCTAGTAACAGCACGGCATATATATATAGCGGATTTTGCCGAGGGGTCTAGACCGCTGGACATAGTGCAGGCGAACTGGTGCCACAGTGACGGTGTTTCTTGTCAAAAATTTAGACAAAGACTGACCAACGAATGGCCTTAGTCATTGAATGTCAATATAAATAAATGACGTAAACAAGTCATAACATATTAATCTTATTAAACTTTCTCATTTCCAACCTAACCCAAAATAGTTGCTTTTCAAGTCCGCCAGCCGCGGACGTGCCGTGCTGTTACTTGGCTTTCCTCAAATATTCCAACAAGATGTAATCAAGATGTAATGCTTCAAGTATTTTTTCATTCGGTGATGGAATGATATAAGTCCACTGGGATCGTGTAAAAACACAATACAGCTAGTTCAAAATATTATATAAACGTCTAAAGAGTCTACCAACCAGTAAAGCTTATTAAGTATCGGATTTGGCCGAGGGGTCTAGACCGCTGGACATAGTGCAGGCGATTTGGTGCCACAGTGTCACAACGTTGTGAGTTCGAATCCCGCTGAGGGTAAACACAAATTTGACAGTGTTAAAAATCTAATTCAAACAGTGTTGGGCTTAATTTGTAGAAGTATATATAAAAATTTGATATTAACCCTGTATTTCTGATGTTTCAGAAATCCGCTGGATAGATATATTATATGGTTGTCACAATACTTAGACGTTTGTATATATATATATATATATATATATATATATATATATATATATATATATATATATATATATATATCCATGACCAATCCTTTTTTCGCTAGTTTGAATATTTTGAACCGATCCCAATTTTACATGCAATTTTTTATGAAATCAGTGATTGTAAAAAGACATCCTCCCAAGTCAGGTGTCCTGTGTCCACGTTTGCTTCGTCATCAAAAGTTAAATAAAACCCCATTTAAACAAATTACATGCGACTCATTTGCAAATATATAATTTATATAATTCTTCCATCAGCCTATACTAGTATAATTAGAGGGCTGGGACACTGGGAAGTTTAATGAAAGTGGATTTTTAAAATTCAATGATAAATTATTTTGAGTGTAAGTGTCTTGAACCCTCATTACCATCCTCCCAAGTCCGAGGTTCCGCGTACGCTCCATCATCAAGCGTACGCGGACTCAGAACACCTGATTTGGGATGATGCCTCAACAAACTCATTTAAAATGAATTGAGTTGAGAATAATGTTTCCAAGTGTCTTAAAACGTTAGATCATTTATTCAGTTTGCATTATCATGCTTCAAGGAATTTATTGCAGATAACTCATTTTTGTCATCCTCCCAAGTCAGGGGTTCTGAGTCCGCGTGTCTACGTCCAATTCTACAAAATAGCGATATACATGTATACAAAACTACAGTAGATTGATTGAACAAGTTACTTGGAAATATATCTTGTATTAACAAATTCAAAATGCAAACTTAAGATTACCAATATATTTTTTAAAACCCAATGTGGATCTCAAACTAAATGTATTTTTCAATTTTAGTTAAGTTAGCCTTGTAATCACATTTAATTTCCATATCCCAAATATAGGAAACTTAAAAGTCCAGAATTTTGCTAATTCGGACATCTCGATTCTTAAGCAGCAATTCAAACATCAAGCCATTGGTCTGATATTAAGCACACCAGAACGTATAAAGCGTTCCTATCTACAATGATGTAGCTCCTGTTAGAATTTTTGATCTACAAAGAGGTACCGTTATTGATCGGCCGTTGAGATTCATGCCCAGGAGTTTTAGAAATAGTACTCGTTATTGAAATGCTCCGCTGTTAATAAATATTTTTCAGGCATTTTATATTTCTAGAACACCAGTTGAATTAATTTTAACACCACATTAATAACCATCCAATGTTGACAAAAACCAATGTGTTTATTTTGTTAACCCCAAAGTTATGATGCAAAGTTGTAATAATCCCAGAGTAGATACGGTATATAAGTCTATGTAAATTAGTACGTTCTGACTATCATTTGCTATTTACAGACAAAAACTGGTAATTATGAAAAGGCAGATAACTCCAATAAGTCTAAGTATATAGCAGAAATCCTTCTGCAGAATATTTTTTTCTTACCCTCTGCTTCCAAAATATTTTTTCATCAAAAATCATTTTCAAAATATTTTTTTAGGAAAAAACCAAGCCCCCTTCCCTCCTGCAAGTTAAATGGTCGGTCCCTAAATATTTTAAAACGACTTGGTAAACATTTGTCGAAACTGGGAAGATTGACAATATACTATTCATTTATTTTGTCAAACTATTGTTATTGTCCAATTGTTTGGCACTTTTGTCGGGAGGGTAATACTCAAAAAATGGAAAAAATACAAGAAAGTGCCTTGAGGTCTATTTACGAAGATTATTCCAGTAACTGTGACACACTTTTATACAAATCTAAAGTGTCAACATTAAAAATTAGAAGAATAAGATCTATGGCACTTGAGGTTTTTAAACTCTACATAAGAAATTACCAATGATTGATTGATTGGTGTTTAACGCCACTTTCAACAATTTTTCAGCTATATCATGGCGTCCATTTTTTATTGGGGGATGGAAGCCCCAAAATTATTACTGTACTTAAAAGGTGTTATTAGTTCAAATTACTCTTTCAGAAAGTTTTTATTGGGGGATGGAAGCCCCAAAATTATTACTGTACTTAAAAGGTGTTATTAGTTCAAATTACTCTTTCAGAAAGGAAAACACTGTTGATATTCCACAGGTTAAGGTAGATCGTCTACTAGTGGTCACCTGGTCTGTCAACACTGAGGTTCGGGATTCGAATCTCACTGCGGGCAGGGTGTACTCGACTTCAATATTATTAGACAAGGATTCCCGGTTTTCCAATCGAAGGTCGGGGATTTTCTCTGGGTACTCCGTCTTCCTCCCCAAATAAAAATCGACGCCAATTAAGATTCGAGTCGAGTACATCTGACTGCACTGAGAAATCGAACCCGCAATCTCAGTGTTCACAGACCACGTGATCAATAGTAGACGAACTACCTTAACCACTCGGCCACTTGCATTTATAGAAGTTATTTATAAATGTAAATAACAAAGTCCTTTACTACATTTCAGTTCAAGAGAAGACAAAGCACTTGCATCAAATTCTCTTTATAAAGACAATATTCTGCAAGTCAAATACTTGCAAAGATTTAAGTGTTAAAAAATTTAGTTTATTTTAAAATTGTAAAAACAATCCGTTCTTAAAATTGTGTTTTAAAATTTTCATAATCGGTAAAATACTACTTTCATTCTGTTTTGCTTTAAAGTTTTGCAGTATGCGTGCAGGTGTGTCCGTAATGTTGAAAATTGTAAAATTAGCGAATTTCAAATGAAGTAAAGTGTTAAAAATGTGAAAATTAAAAACATAAATGTGTATACACGTGTGTGTATACCACGGTGTATACTTTTATATATATGTGCAAAACATAGTTTATACAAACTGTATTAAGCAATTCACGTCTGGAGTGGTGCATAATTGAATATTAGCAGAACATAATAGAAATTTGTAATATTTACTTACATGGTTTCTTGTTTATCCAAACTTTAATAAAATAAGAAAAACTTGTGCGGTCACCGACTTTGAAATTTAAAATCATATTATTATTTCACACATTGTCTGCCATTTACACTTAGTGTAAAGGATAAACAATACATCTGTATTTGCGACATGCATTAATCGATTAAATCCATTTAAAAGCAAGATATGGAGTCGCCCATTCGTCAACTTAACTGAGCATAGATTTAAATCCACAATAAACAACGGAAAGCTCTCTTTATAATGTTTGGTCAATCACAAGTTTAGTTGCGTAATATTCCTGTCAAGATGCATGTTGTGAAAGAAATTATATTGTTTTTTGTGTTTACACAAATCAGAAGTATCCTCTTTTGTTTAGTCAAGCAGAAGAAACAATGGCTCCTTATTTAACCATAGATAAGATAAAACTCTTAAACCTTGACATAATGAAGTTCTATAAATAGCTAAAAATATAAAATCAGGAACAAAAATCAATACAAAAAAATCCATCAACTTACCATTATTTATTTACAATAAGCCATTAGAAATATAATATAAAACATTGTTAAAACACCAACAATCTAAAAAAGAATCAATATGGTTAGTAAACTTACAATATGAAAACTCGATGGTCAGTCGGGTGTGGACCTGAATTCCTGGAGTGGCTCTGTTGGTACATCTCGCGTCCTCAGGTGCTGCAAAGTCACATAGGCGGCCATCTTCGCATGGGTGGCAATCCACTGGAAAAGTCGTCTCGGGGTCCTGTTCGTGTTTGTACATTCTCCCAACAAGACTGTTCCGTCCTCCATCATCATTGTCTGGCGTCTCTGGACAGCCGTCCATGAATGACGTGTGGTCGGCAAGTGCTGAATTCTCTGGACAGCTGATCCAAGGCGGTGGATCAGCTGGAATCGATCTCCTAACTGGATAGCTGTCCGATGTTGATGTGTGGACAGCTGGAGGTGGTCGATTTGCACTGACCTTAGGTGGCGTTTGGTCAGTGCTGGATAAAGTAGAAGGTCCAAATAAAAACGATTTTATTGAACCTACATCATTTTTCATTTACAACAAATATTTGTAACAAAATTAAATAAAACTTTAATACGAGGACAGGAAATAAAAATATGATGTATGTCCTCTTGGACCCCACAAGAGGGACACACATCAGACTGCTGATAACCGGCCTTACAATAAAAATTACCGGTAGCAATAGCACCATGAAGGAATCTCCAGTTAAGGTCACCTTCATGCATGCTATGAGGATATTCATAAACATGACTATATATGACATTAGGGGGAATATTTAATTGGAGAAGATTATTCCAGGGGGACAGTAAATTTTTAGTACGGGAACTATTAAAATTCTGAACAACAGATAACAAATAAATCATTTTCTTGGGACATTTATCGAGAACAACGCCCTTACTTGATTCAGGTGCACTGTCAATATCTATATTTTAAAAGTATTGGTAAACGACACCAATATCAATATTATTATGTAAAAAACGGTCTTTCAATTAACTCCACTCCGGAGGAAAAGACCACCACAATAAGTCCTTGTTGGATACAGCGTTCAGAACTAAAGCTAATGCCAACGAGATCTGTTGCAGTTAATTTTCTTTTAAAACTAATATCAGAGATTTTTAATTTTAGTCATACCAGCAATTACAAAATTTTCAAAATAAAAGGTTCCTCAGTTTTTGGATTACCTAAAGAAGGATTAAAGAACAAAGGTTCTTCTAAAACGTCAGCAACTGAGGTAGCATCTATTTTAATTCTAGATGACGCAAAATATTTCCAGGCTTTTATTAAATCTTGATAAAAGCTAGGGATGCTAGGATACTGAAAATCCCCATCAAGTAGTAATAATCGAACATTATAATTCAAATTCGAAACAGCAGACATAAAATATTTACAAAAATAGTAACAAGGATGAACATCTTCACCATTCATTAATGTCAAAAATCTATATATAAACTGAATTCGAAAATCACGAATTCTAGACAAAATATGAACTAAACCCCGTCCTCCAGTACATACGGAGATACAACATTTCTTTGGAAATCCAATGTTTTCCTTGCAATACAAAAAATATACAAATTTGTTTTAATGGCAATAATAATTTAATCGGGCACGGTCACGGAAGTTAATCAATGCCACACTTTTGACGCAGATAGTAAATAAATAACAAGCGTTCGTCCACTGAGTGACAAACGGCGAGCAAATGGTTTCCAACTGTCAAGTTTGATAGTAATATCCTCCTCCATCACTTCCCAGTTTTATTTAAAGAAATCCCCATAGTGCCCAACAAAAGTGTCCACAACTTTGAGGACTTTATTGTTCTACATGAGACTATGTGGACAATCATTTGTCTTTTTCCAACTACTAACCAACAAAACTTCGGACTTTCTTATATTTATTTTTGAATTAGAAGCTTTCTGATATATATCGAACCAGACAGACAACTTTTCAAAATTTTAAGATAACGGGATATTAATTTTAAGTAAACTGTGCACATCTGTATAAATAGATGTAGATTTTATATACGATATAAAATAATCGTCAAAAGCGAAGGCTTCTAAAGTCTTCATCAAGTAACCATGATGAACCGACGGTCAAATGCCTTCTCTTGGTCAAGGGAAGTAATACCGAGGGGGATATTATCCGGATTAGCATAACACGTAGCATTAGAAATAAAACGAATATTGTAACTGATATGACGACCAGGAACACAATAAGTTTAATCGATATGTAATTTATCGGATAGAACGGTAAGGAGTCAAAGCGAGAAGGCTCTAGTTAATATTTTATAATCGCAGCATAGAAGAGACACTGGTCTCCAGTTTTTCAACAAACTACTGTCATCTTTCTTCGGAATCATCCTCAGAACCGCTTTCTTCAATAGAAGAAACAAAAAATCGTGCATATCCTTCCCAACGATGATCCAGAAGGTTTTGTAAAACTCACTAGACAGCCCATTAATACCAGGGGATTTAATATTATTTATTTTATTTATTTTAAAAACGGCAGAGAAAAATTCATCATAACTTATAACACTATCTAATGTTTGCCTTTGGGTTGCACTTATTGTATGTAATAAGGTCTTTCGAAATCTCATTGTGACAACCTTCATCAACAGGATCAGGGTTATACCTCATTGTGACAACCTTCATCAACAGGATCAGGGTTATACATCTCATTGTGGCAACCTTCATCAACAGGATCAGGGTTATACCTCATTGTGGCAACCTTCATCAACAGGAACAGGGTTATACCTCATTGTGGCAACCTTCATCAACAGGATCAGGGTTATACAAGTTAGGGTTAAAATTTCTGGCATGGGTTTTTATTTCCTGGTCAGAATCAGTTATACTGCCATCAGGCAAGGTTAAATGTGACAATAATTTCTTTGTACTACGTTTCATTTCAAGGTTAAAGAAATATTTTGTAAGTTTATCTGCATCATTTACATATTTTAATCTTGAACGAACCCAAGCACCACGGGCCTGGATACGTTCAAGTTCAGACAACTGATGTTGTTTCTCAATTTAATGGCATTGAGATCATGGTTTGCTGCAATATTTGATTTTAATAATTGAATATCAGATTGCAAACTATTGAATTTACATTTAAAATCATAACTCTTTTTCATGGAAAACTCCTGTGAAACCCTTCATTTTGTGTTTTCCACGATACCACAATTCCTGAATACCCTTTAACTCTGATTTCTTTAGTCGCCAAGAAATACTAAAATTATTAAGTAGCTTGACATACGATTTGTCATCTAAAAGAGATGTTTTTAAACGCCAATAAGCACTTTTGTTGTGTTTACTTTGTATGTCTTTAATATAAAGACGAACATAGTTGTGATCGGAATTTGTACATTATTTTTTTCTGAGGATCGGATGAACTGAATGTAATGTTTGGAGATATAAATTCGATCGAGTCTCGAGGCGACACCATCATTTCTCGACCAAGAATATATTTTATTGTAGGGATGAATATTACGAAACGTATCAATAAATCTGAGACGTTTAACAATATTTTTTTAATTCATTACAAAAATGTGGGTGGGGTTCAGTGTCTCCTGTCCTATCTAAGGAAGGATCATTAGTACAATTAAAATCCCTCTAAGAAATATTGGAATGGAAGAATCAAATTGATTCAAATGGTGTTTTAAATGTTTCAAAAATTCGTTTCTCTTTAGGGCAAGTTGGGGAATAAACATTCAACGAATATACAGTTTGCTCTTGTATTTTAATAGTTGTATGTAAAATGCGACCGGGTAAAACTATTTTATGACCTAGAATAATTTATTCCAGATGATTCGAGAAACATATCGCTAATCCTGCAGAATTAGTTGAGAGATGAGAGAAAACTATTTCTCCTCTCCATATCATTTTCCATATACCTTCATCAGAAGGAATGGTATGAGTGTCTGAAGAAATACAATATCTGCATTTAATTTAGATTTCAAAGAATCTAATATAAAATATCTTTTAAAACTACAACCTCAGACCTCATACGAGAGGCAGCCATGTTTTCTGGTTTGACAATAGTAGCAATATAACAACAACTAGTCCGAGAATCCTCTGCCGTGCAACTCTTTTTTTTTGCGTGGGACGTCAGAGAGCTCTCTATTAGCAAAACAGTGGATTTTGTGGCAGAAGATTCTCGGACTAAGCAACAACATACTGCTCGATTGAGACATACGGTATGCTTGTTATTTTTACTTTCTTGAAAACTTTCTTGAAAATTACTTTCACTTCTTTCACTAGACAAACATTTTTATCCTGAACTTTCGCGGCTTAATAATTATTAGTAACATTTGCCCTAGGCAATTATTTTCCAACTACCTTTGAAAGTATTGTTCTTTCAATTAAAATAAAGGTTCCTATTGTCCTTATCATTTAACACAGTATTGCCCGAGGCAAAAATAAAGGCGACGCCATCTTTGAACGATATCAAACCAATGAACAAAAATTAAATCCAACAAAAATCTCGGCAATCCGAGATTATAATACAAAAAAAACACCGCACAAAATGAAAGAACTTCTTCTTCCAAAACACAATAATAATATTTACAAACTACAATACAAAATAACCAAGAAATAAATGTTTTGAGTGGAGCTCCGAAAAACACGTCCTATCGGTTCCGTAAAAATGAAGTCTTTAACATTCTCGCGTTATACTTAAAATATGATTACACACACAAACACACGTAAATCATCCACGATTTTCTTAAAGGTATAAAAATTATTGATTTCAGGATACATTTAACTAACATCTTATTTCCTAAAAAGGGACCTCGGTGGCCGAGTGGTTAAGGTAGTTTGTCCACTATTGATCACGTGGTCTGTCAACACTGAGGTTGCGGGTTAGAGACTCACTGCGGGCAGGGTGTACTCGAACTCAATCTTAATTGATACAGTTTTCCTACCGAAGGTCTGGGGTTTTCTCCGGGTACTCCGGTTTCATTCAAAAATAAAAACTCGGCGCCATGAAATAGCAAAAAAGTCCGTGCGATACCGTTGTACGGTAGTCAAGGACGTTAAAAACCCCCATAAGTAAGTAAGTATAGCCAAAAAATTGCTGAAAGTGGCGTTAAACATCATTCAAACAAACAAACAAAATGTAACCCTTTATCCCTTGGTTCCATCATGCTGTGTAGACAGAGAAACCGCCCGTACCCTGTAAGGGAAATACATCTTAAGATAAATGTCTGCAGCCATTTTAATTTAAAATGGCTGCGGTAAATCAATAGTTTGCATGCCAAGTTTAATCTAGCTGGGACTAGTTGATTTATATGTTCCTGCTTATCAACAAATAGGTTTTGTTAGAGAACAGAGTTGTTAGATAATCATATTGCTATTCTTGCCAAAATTGTAGACAAATGGGAGAACAGCTTTTAACCAAACATGCATTTGTGATTTTTTTAACTGTAAAAAATCATGACAGCTCTCGCCCAAACATTTTCCTGTATTATATTTGCTTTGACATAAGAGAAGCTTTTTTCTGAATATCTTAAATTGCCTACATGCTACTGAGCATTTGTATTGGGACGGCGGGTAATCGCATATGCTAAATTCGTGATGAGCTACTATTGAGATTTTGTTAACCGTGGGAAATTTTAGATTTTGTTGCAATATGTTCAATATTTTCTGCTTTCGTTAAAATGTATACTTAGCTGGTAGCTCGATAATGTTCGATTGAAATAGCCTGTTAGACATGGAAGCTCAAACACACCTTTTTGTTTATTTATCTTCTAAACTGATCAGCAAAAGAAATTTATCATGATTATTTTTAAAATGTTTGATTACAGTCGTCAATTATCATAAATTATGGTTTTTCAGTTTTTAACACTGAACATTTTAAAAGTACTTATTTACAATATAGTATTTCAATAAATAACCAATTCGATCTTTACCTCTCATTTTAGGTTTCTATATATGACTTAATTTCCACATAACCAAGCCTCTGAAAGTATTCCCGTGTAAAAAAATGAGGTTAAAAACATAAATATATACATCAATCATACATTCATTCATAACTTTATTTCATCATGTAGAGATTATGAATTACAAAATTATAGTGCAAACAACAAAATCAAGAATTATAGTGTAAAGACAATGAATATACAAAAAGGCTGTACAAACATGTATAAATATATAAATAATACTGTTTTTAAAAACAAGTATGATTGATAGGAATTAGTGTTATAATGTCCCAGAGATTAAACAACATGTAGTTGACACAGTCTCATGAATTCATAGCTTTCGATGTCAGTAAACGAAACAGGTTTTCCTAGGAGAATCAAGTGTAGAGTGGTTTCATCGTACTCATTCAACTCGATGAACAGTTCGAGGGGAAAATTTTCTATAATGATATTCCAAAATAGATTCCGATGAGATAGAGTTGACTCGCAGTTGCAGCAAATGTGAGTAAAAATTTCTAGATATGGTCTGTAACAGAGAATACATTGTCCAATTGAAGAATCTGGTATTTCGGTAAGAAGTTTTGTAATAAGGTAATAGTTTTTCAGATCGTAGTGCGTTTTAACTACTTTCTGAAATGGCGCAATTTCGACATGATTGATAACTTGTATAAACCGCTGAAAGTCACTGTCAGAATGTGTACGTTCTCTCCAGTTCAGTTCTTGAAAAGTGTTAATCGAGTTGTTCACAATAGCCTTCCATGCATGTTTGGACGGGAAACAGCCAGAAATAAAAAAGTCTTTTAGAAATCCTTGCAGATCGTAAGAAAGTATTATCTTAAACACATCAGGTACAAAGCCATAGTGAGAACGGTTAGTGTCTACTATAGAAAAGAGAAAAGGCGGTTGAAGAATATCTGTTTGGATTTAAAAGCATCACCTAGAGAAATAAGTTTTTGTAGAAATAAAAGTTTTTTTTCTTTTCAATCGCTACAGTTATTGGGTGTAGTCCTAATAAAGCCTGACACATATCTGATCTCGTTCTCGTTTTTAAATCTAGAATCTGTTTAACTACAAGGAGATGAATAGTCTGCAGATTTCTGGTTTGTCCATGCTTCACACCCGTATAGCACAGATGGTAGTACTACCATGTTATACAGTTTTAATAATACAATCGGGTTTGATGATTTACATCTTAGTTTATTCAGGGCAAAGAAGCTATTGCGTCCTTTACGGCTCGAACTTTTAGTTCGGTCGATTGATTTAAAAGAACTATTCATTTGTACACCAAGATGAGTATACTCCTCTTCAAAGGGGATTATGTCTCCGCCTATACGCCACTGATAGTCTGGTTTACGTATACGAGAACTAAATGAAAACATTACAATAGCGAACTTTTTCGCATTAAACCTAAATGCCATTTGGACGCATAGTTGGCACAAACGTTAAGCATATCCTGTAGCCCGGATGGAGAAAGGCTAACGCAGCAAACATCATCTGCTAACGCAGGGCAACAACTAATGACAATAAAAACACTAGTATTGTTATAAAACTGCTCTAACTCATATAACATTTGGTCAATAAAAACTAAATATAAAAGACCAGACAGCAGACCACCTTGTCTGTACCTTGTGATACTCGGTGATAGCAACTACAGCACTAGATGTTTCATAATGTATATCATTAATAATACAACAAATTTTACCCTTCAGACCTAAATAAAATAGTTTGTACATTAACCCTATTCGCCATACAGAATCAAAAGCCTGTTTTATATCAAGAAACGCTACATATACTTTGCTTGACAATTCAATGTTATGGAAAATCGTTTCATGTAAATTAAAAGATGCTGTTGAGCAGCCGAGGTGTTTCAGAAATCCCTGTTGTTGAGGGTTGACTGAAAATGTTACACGGTTTTTCAAGACGGCTTCGAACAACTTTAACACTGCCGATAGCAAACCTACCGTTCTGTAACTTTCCGGATTAACTTTACTTTTAGCACCACCCTTATATATAGGAACTATTAAGCAGAGCTTCCAGGACTTTGGAATTTTGCCATGTTAAATAGGCAACATACAGTTCTAGTTAAAGTTTTACCACCAAATTTCAAGTGTTTATTTTAAATACGATCGTATCCGGGTGCCTTCCTCACTTTGAGGTTGGAGATTGCAATAGATAGTTCAACTTCAGTTATCGAACCGCCAGGTGTTTCATCGTTACCACATTTACAAGCCTTAAGAATGTTAGAATACTCCGTCTCTATATGTTGTTTAAAGTTATTGTCAAAAGTATCACTTTCGCTTTCTGTGTATATTTCTTCGTAGTATGACGCAAAAGCATTTGAGACAGTTTCGGGGGAATTACAGACTTGATCTTTATAGATTATTTCCGGAAACACTTTCGATTGTTTACTAGTATTGGAAAAACGTTTCAGAGATTTCCAAAACATACGGATATCCAACTCGGCATCGTGATTAAGTTCGTCAAAACACTTTTGCTCATATTCTTCGCACGCAGACCTCTGTTTACGTCTAAATTCGTATTTTGCATGTTTGTAGTTACTGTAGCTTGCATGCCCCATGCCACGCGGTTTTCCTTCGGAGATCCACTTCCTCCTCATTGTTCGTTCATAAATGTGTGTACTTCCTTAACTTCGTTCGTCCAGTACGGTTTGGTATGCCGATTGAAGTCATTTTTAGGGATAACACTGTCAGAGACATTACGCAAGAAAGTCACTCGTGAATCAAAGGCAGAGTCGATATCGTTTTTTCCGTTTACTATGTCCGATGTGAGCGATTTTAACGGTTCTTCTAAACGATTATGGTACAGTTTAATTTGGTCCTCTGAGATTTTATGCCACGACGGTAGTTTGATACACTTCAAAATAATATGCAGATCTCGGTCAATCTCAATTTTAACAAGAATTGGTAAGTGGTCGGACGTGGAGCTAATAACGCCCTCATCAAGATTTTGTAACACCTCAGCTGCCTTTGAATAATTTCATCTACTAAAATATAATCTAACATCGATTGTTTAGTAATAAATGAATATCCAGGACCTTCATATGTAAGTTTACCACCGGCATATAAAAGATTATTTCTTACAACAAAACTTGAAAGTTCATTCCCTTTTCTTAAATTGACACTAACTTGTCTTTTTCTAATAAGCTACCATTAAGATCACCACCAATGATAACATGACCATAGTCTTTGTAATATGTATACAATGAGTCTAAGGTATTTAATACAAGTGTATAATCATCTATACTATCATTAGAAGGCATATACACACCAAAAATAAACAATTATCCATAATTAAGATTCTTTAACTCAATACCTACAATTCTGTCGGAGTTAGTTTCATAAATTTCATTGACAGAAAACTGCAAGGGTATCCCTGTACAAAATAGCAATACCGCCTTTGCCATGGTAGGCTTTATAACCGGTGGTAGAGAGTCTGCTTTTGCAACACAGCCAAACCCTCTTTCTAAACAATGTAAGAAATTGAATGAAGCTTCTTTTAGCTTATGTTCCGACACTATGCAAATATCACACTGGGTTACATCAATAAGATTACTGAGGCACAGCGCAGAAGACATTATACCCCGTACATTCCAACATACAATATTAATACTACCCATCAAAATACAAATATTAGTACATACCATTAAATAACAAAGAAGTGTAATTTGATGCATAAGTTCATGATTGGGTTTCTTAAGAGTTGCGATTCTCAGATTCGTAAGAGTTCTCGGAAAGACGTTGCTCCCATTCACGCTAACTAAACCATTCGCGGCAAGAAACACTAGTGGGCCAGAAGTTACGTTCGTTTATGATATCGACACATGTTTCGTCAATGTTCAACTTCGCCGTGAGAAATCGCTGTCGATCCCGTTTGCTAAATATTTTTAGGTATGTGACATGAACATTTCTGTTTTCTAGGTAAGTAACTATTCCTTGGCGCGTAGAGTTTGAATTTATACCCGACAAATAGTATCTCACAGTTTGACGGCGTTTTAATCCTGAGAAGCACTCTTCTTCGTTAACTGATGGCTGATCGTAAGTATAACCGTGCATTCTGGCAGGAATGCGCTGACCAGGTTCACGCTCAGATTCATTAGAACGAACATTCGCGTCAACATCCATGTTTCTACTTATTTGCAGCAGGTGAGATATTTGCCGAGTTTTTGTTCACTTCAATTGTATTTCCGATTGAATTCAAGTCTACGGATGACTGATCAATACCGGTATTTTTACGGACTACCAAAGGCTTTTCAATTGAACTCGGTATTGATTTGGGGGGGGGGGGGGTTCCATTTGGGCAACTTTTGCATACGCTTGATTGTTAGACATTTTCACTTCGTTTACACTTTTTTGTAAGCTTGCAATTATTTTTCCGTGTCGCTCAGTTTCGGTATTAGTACGATTTACAAATGCAACATAGTTATTATAGTATTTACGTTTTGAATTGTTCTTTATGATTTTGGTTTCTTTTTTAAATTGATGGGGAAAAAACCCGAGAGTGAAAATAAACGATAATTTTCACATGTGATTTACCGTGATTTCTGTCACTGGGAAAATTCGATATTTCATCTCTATCTATATAATAATAGTTAAGTAATTTATTGTAATTTCATTTAAAAAGTCCCTTGTCATGCCATATCTTGATTTAGTATTTATGATTTTATATTGTTTTACAGAGTTCTATTGTGTACCCGATTTTTTGCTAATTGACAATAAAGAATCCACAATTGATTTCTGTCTTTCTGAATACCCCCGGAATTTACGAGATTACATAATGTGTGCTTATAATTTATTTCCGCCTTTCCCTCAAGAGAGTCCTAAATAAATTACAGCCGTATCGTCGTTTCGAATTTTCGTTCTCTTTTGTCCACATTCATTATTAAGCCAGTCATTGCAAACTTTCTTTATTTACTTTTGCGAGAATGTTGTGGTTGAACCAATAAGAACATCAGTTACATCATTAATGATATCATTATTGCAAGTTATCTTGATTGTATTATTTAGATTCACTTTCAAAGCTTCAACGCTATTTATATCTATATTCCTTCTATACTCATTTATTTTAATATGGCCTCATTTACCTATATATAGTTATCGTCATTTGCATTGTTGGGTAATGACTCATCAAGATAAAATTTATTTAAACACAATGGATATCTGAATACAGATTACTACAATCAAGAACTGGAAAGTGTTCTATTTTGTGTATAATTTTAAAGTGCATATAATTTAATCTACTACGCTATTATTTATGCTTGTTGCTTTACCAAATTTCTCTCCGTGCAAACGGCCGTTTAAAATCAACATGTCGTTATTTTTTTCAAAATGATACAAGTTCCTATCATAATTATTAACAGTTTTATCAATTGAATTCCCATCTCGGGGAATATTACTTTAATCTTGAGCCTAAATTTCAATTCTACTTTTAACATCGCCAAAAAAAACATGTTTAAAAAATTCTTTGAAAACTGTTGGTAATCGTTTTCAATTTCTAAAAAGGCGTCGTTTGAAGCATATCTTGTATTTCGGGGGGTAAGTAGGTTATTCCACATATCGTTTGGCAAATTAGTAACTTTTCTACTTATTTTAAACCAGTAAACAAATTGACAATTTGTCTCTATAGGTTGTATATATTTCATAATAACAAAGTATCACCAAATAATGACAAAGTATCATCACATAATGAAAAAGTATCATCAAATAACTACAAAGTATCATCACATAATGACAAAATATCACATAATGAAAAAGTATCACCACATAATGACAAAGTATCATCACATAATGACAAAGTATCATCACATAATGACAAAGTATCATCACATAATGAAGAATTGTCACCACATAATGACAAAGTAACATCACATAATGACAAAGTATTATCACATAATGACAAAGTATCATCACACACTGACAAAGTATCATCACATAATGAAGAATTATCACCACATAATGAGAAAGTAACATCACATAATGCCAAAGTATTATCACATAATGACAAAGTATTATCACACACTGACAAAGTATCATCACACACTGACAAAGTATCATCACACAATGAAGAATTATCACCACATACTGACAAAGTAACATCACACACTGACAAAGTATCATCACATAATGAAAAAGTATTATCACATAATGACAAAGTATTATTACATAATGACAAAGTATCATCACACACTGACAAAGTATCATCACATAATGACAAAGTATTATCACATAATGACAAAGTATTATCACATAATGACAAAGTATCATCACACACTGACAAAGTATCATCACATAATGAATAAATATCACCACATAATGACAAAGTAACATCACATAATGACAAAGTAACATCACATAATGACAAAGTATTATCACATAATGACAAAGTATTATCACACACTGACAAAGTATCATCACACAATGAAGAATTATCACCACATACTGACAAAGTAACATCACACACTGACAGAGTATCATCACATAATGAAAAAGTATCATCACATAATGACAAAGTATCATCACACAATGAAGAATTATCATCACATAATGAAGAAGTATCATCACATAATTAAGAAGTATCATCTGATTATGACATAGTATCATCACATAATGACAAAGTATCATCACATAATGAAGAAGTATCATCATATTATGACAAAGCATCATCACATAATGACAAAATATCATCACATAATGACAAAGTATCATCATATAATGACAAAGTATCATCACATAATGAAGAAGTATGATCATATTATGACAAAGCATCATCACATAATGACAAAATATCATCACATACTTTTTCATTATGTGATAATACTTTGTCATTATGTGATGTTACTTTGTCATTATGTGATGTTACTTTGTCATTATGTGGTGATCTTTCTTCATTATGTGATGATACTTTGTCAGTGTGTGATGATACTTTGTCATTATGTGATAATACTTTGTCATTATGTGATGATACTTTGTCAGTGTGTGATGATACTTTGTCATTATGTGATAATACTTTGTCATTATGTGATAATACTTTTTCATTATGTGATGATACTTTGTCAGTGTGTGATGTTACTTTGTCAGTATGTGGTGATAATTCTTCATTGTGTGATGATACTTTTCACATAATGAAAAACGTCTTCATAAGGCAGCTATGGCGTTCCATATTTGTCACTATTGTCATTTCCAGTACCTTACTGTGAGTGGTAGTTAGATCTACCCTACACTTTGGTTTGAATGTCCTCCCTGTCCAAATTAATCATCTTTCGTCAATTGTCCTTGACGGGATTTGCCTTGTCTAAGTTCGTGTGTGTTGTGTGTTTTCGGACGAACTCTACTGCATAATGTTGTCGGTCGTTTGTCTCCATTCGTGCTTCGTTTTTCGTGGGAAGTACAAATTCATTACGATCTATGAATAAACGATCTTTCTTGAAATGTTCCTTTTTTCTCTGCCCTTTAGCTTCTTTGAAATAAGGCCACAGTGCTTTGCGATGATCATTGATTTCTTTCGGATGCTGTTCGTTTACGCCATATCTAGTACCTTGTAATTTGCATGCTGACCTTCGGACAGTTTATCGGTCTTTATAACATTTGAATCTACATACTGTAGGTTTGGGCACATACAACTTTCGTCCAACGTAAGAATCTATACCGAATCAATATCCCCGGTGAAATTCATTCAGAGTTCGCAACAGTTGGCATACAGATAGGTACAAACTGTCACAATGCATTTAACTACTCTCTTACTTGGTATTGCGTTCATAAGAGGCAGATTTTATTCGTGCTCTAGTAAGACAAGAAAAACGAAATCCCTGGCACAAGCATTCAGTATCAGCTTTCAATATAGATGGTGTTTTGGTGACTGTAGTGTCATAGTTGAGCTGCAGATCTAAACAGTTGAAGTTTTCGTATAAATAACATCCGTGCCGTGAAATCGACCGGCTAACTATAAATTCTACGACAAGCGAAACAACTTTCATTTCTCAGTCCTAAATTTCCCGATTCTGAGTAGTAACTTTAAAAAATTTTTCACGTATTCAAGTCTAAAAACTCATGGTCTTGTTTTTAATTAAATCGCACTCAATAACTGTATATATTTTGCAATGAAAATTAGTTTTTATTATATGTCATAAATATCGAAAAATATTGATAAAAGCATCTGTTCAAGACTGGATAGCTATCATGGATTCCTCTTGCAGCTAAACTGTATGATTGTGTTCGAACACTAAGCATACATTTACAAAACTGGTGTATGTATTATTTCAATTTTGTTTTGTTATGAATGAGTTAAACATGCGTTTGAATTGTATATGTTGGGAAAGGGTGCCTCAAATGTAGTATACTTCTGATACTTCTACCAGGATATGTCTGACTGAATAACTAAATATGTCTAACAATGAACACTTCTTAATTTGAGAAAAAAGTATTTAATGTGAATTATGCAATTATATAGAACAATTTTTTTTAAATCTTTGTTTCATTCATCATTCATGTGGTCTGTCAGCACTGAGGTTGCGAGTTCGAGTCTCACTGTGAGCAGGGTGTACTCGACTCCCACCTTAATTGACAAGGATTGTCAGTTTTCCTATCTACCGTAGGTCGGGTATTCTCCCCCAATAAAACTGGACGCCATGATGTAGCTTAAAAATTGCTGAAAGTGGCTTTCAGCAATTTTTCAGCTACATCATGGCGTCCAGTTCGTAGGTCGGGTTTTCTCCCCCACCCCCAATAAAAACTGGACGCCATGATGTAGCTGAAAAATTGCTGAAAGCCCGTTTTAGCAATTTTTCAGCTACATCATGGAGTCCAGTTTTTATTGGGGGAGAAAATCCCGACCTACGGTAGGTCATTCATCATTCAACTTCATTCAAAAACTACAATCATTCATCATTTCAAGTACCACGTAGAGAACTATCGATCTTTAAGGCATGTAAGAATGTTCCATACTTTTCAGTATTATAATAATGAGATGTGGGAAAGATTTGTCCGCTTTACAAATTTAACAGGGGGATTTTGTCTGCCTTGTAAATTTGACGGGGATTTTGTTCGCTTATGCTAAATTACACAGAAGGGATTTTTCCGCCTATTTGAACTTGATATATTATTAGTGATAGTCTCATAATTCTTTTTAGAATGGCACATATATTTGTATTATTGCAATTTTGTATCTTTTCTGTACAACTGTACATTATATGAAATCAGGAACCTATAAATTAATTATACTATAAAATGCAAGTGGTGAGACTTTAATATAAAAAAAAAAGTATTCTGCACTTCTGGATTTTAGTTTCTGAGAGGAAATATTCAAGTTAAAATTAACTGTTTTATAATATACTTAAATTTTAATTTCCACTAAACTTTTCTTCGTATACGAAAGATGACCTGAAACGGTATTAATTTTATTGCATTATTGTGAGCTTAGTTGATGTCGACCAATGAATCAGGAGCCTATAAATCAGTTATACTAGTCCCAGCATGAATTAAGTTAGTCAGAATGTAACCGTGAAGCATGATACTCTTAAGAAAAATGCACCAAATGCGCGTTTTTTAAGCATACATGTAGCGGTTTGAACTTTAAACGTATACAAGAAAATTATAAGCCAAGCTTAAGAATTTTCTCAGTTAACTTTGTACCATGCTTTCTTTTCTTTTCTTTCGTTTTCCCTTCAATCTTGGAGCGCAACCGTCAATCTGGTTAATAATATGTGAATAAATTTGTTTGAATTGTGCTTTAACGCCACTTTCAGCAATTTTTCAGTTATATCATGGCGTCTAGTGTGTATTGGGGAGGAAGCCGGAGTACCAGGAGAGAACCCCGACCTGCGGTAGGAAAACTGGCAATCCTTGTAAATTAAGATTGGAGTTGAGTACACCCTGCCTGCAGTGAGAATCGAACCCGACCAGGGCCCAGTGCCATAAAAATTTTCTTTGCTGAGAATTTTTGTATTCACAATTTCATCCAATCAAATCTTTCCTTTTCCCTTGTTGTCATGGTAATTGAGTAAATTCTCATGCTGAGCAAAATATTTTTACTCAGAAAGGTTTTATGGCGCCCAGGCCAGGGTTTTAATATGAAGTAAGAATAAAATCACATGAAAAAATCTGTATATTGTATTACATCGCTAGTACTTTCACTGCTTCCTGCAGCTCTTCAGGCGACAATAATGTTTGAACATTAAAGCATTATTGCCGCCTGAAGAGCTGCAGGAAGCATTGAAAGTACTAGCGATGTAATACAATATACAGATTTTTTCATGTGATTTTATTCTTTATTCATATATATCTATATTATATATATATAAATAAGAAGGGCTTATATACATTAGACCCACTCGGTTATATCGATTGTTGACAGTGAGCAAATAAAAGCACTATTAGCAACTATTAAGCACTGACCGTAACCATAGGCTATTAGTCTCTACTATTGTTATATGTAAGGGCACCATTGAAAAATTAATTGCTGTGAAAAACTCACACTATATGATTCTATCTGATAACTTTTATTGCTGTCTGCATTGAATGTTATATGACAGAATTGTTCATAATATGAGTTTTGATAGTTTCTTAGTATGTTTTGAGGGGCCTCAATAGACGAGTGGTCAAGGTAGTTCGTCTACTATTGATCACATGGTCTGTCAACACTGCGGGTTCGATTCTCACTGCAGGCAGGGTGTACTCGACTCCAATCTTAATTGACAATGATTTCCAGTTTTCCTACCTCAGGTCGGGGGTTTTCTCCGGGTACTCCGGCTTCCTCCCCCAATAAAAACTGGACGCCATGATATAGCTGAAAAATTGCTGAAAGTGGCGTTAAACATCATCAAACAAACAAACAAACAAACAAACAATAGTATGTTGTTGAAAATTTTAATTAAAACTAAACAAAATATGCTTAAAAAGAAAAGTTTAAATTGGGAGATATTTAAATACAACGGCCCTAGACTTTCTTATAAACAAAAAAAGAGAATATGGGGAATGCTAATTGTTAAACAGAGAACTCCGACCAGCTTGAAGTCTCATCACAACTTGGTTAAACATTACACTTCGTCTTAAATGTTAACATTCTAGCTTATGTAACTGCTTTTATGACATCTTTAACTGAGTTGTTGATTGTATTTCATACCAAGTGGTTTTTTCCTCAAGTGATTCTATGATGATTCAGAGTAGACTTTGCTATACATTCCTCTTGTTGCTGTTTTTTGTCCAGCAAAGGTTGGTGGCTCTTTTTACCATGAATTTCCACATCTGTTTTGACCATTCAACCTTAATTAATTCCCCAAAATTGGGCAGTTCATACATTTTGAGAGTTTCTATTATCGTATAAAGAAGCCATAAAAACAGAGGAAAACGGTTTTTTATTTGATACGATTGAGAATTAAATTAATTCTCAACTAAGCGCGAGACCTGTATTCTGTTAATAATTTTCAAATATTATCCGCAATTTTTCACCCTATAATGTAAGGGACCGGTCAAAAACTAACCCTGAATCAAGTGTTCGACATGATATGTTTGTTGATAAACCCCATCTCAAAAGTTGCAGCCTATACCTTATTTTGAAACGTTAGTTATACCAAGAATATCCATTCGAGTATCCCTATATCCTTTTTCTCTCGGTTTTCTCGGGCTCTTGCCATGTGTTGAAGAATGCTTTCTGACATGACAACAACGTTATCAAAAATGAATATTATGGCCACAGAAAACTTATTTTTACCCAAATCAAGCGATATGTACGGAATGATAGAAGCTCTTCTACAGGTAATTAAACTACAAGTGACTTTTCATTAAGGAACAAGTTATTTTATGTAACACTAACAGTAATACACACCGAACAAATAAGTGTGGTGTGACCTGCCCTGGTTTTGACATGCGTACACATTTACATTGAATTAATTTCGTATTACTGATTTACTTACTACCAAATTCATAAACAAAGTAATTAACAACCGCATATGTATCTTTAAATAAATATTTACAATTTTTAAATGGGTTATTCAGTAAATAAATTATTGATGGCTGTCGGTACTGGGGAAATTTTTATAAAGATTTTAGAAATAATTTGTAGTATATAAGTATTAGTCAAAATATTAAATAATAGATAACAATAAACTATTATTTGTAACTGTGAAATTAACATACAATAACAACAATGTAATTTTTTCTGTATGACTGCTGTTTTTTTACTGTGGAGGATAAAATGATAATATTTAAATTTGAATACCTTATGGTGATTTAAAGTAATATTGTTATTTATTATATTTTGTTCTTTTATATTACTAATATTGAGCATCCCAGATGTGAGCCATATAGTAAAATGTGTGTAAAAAAAGTGATCCATATGAATAAACAACATTTCAGATGGTAGCTGAGCTGTCTGGAAAAAATATTAAAAGCGATCACCAGAGTAATAAAAATAAATAGAAATAAATTTGACATCTATGGAAATAAAGTATCTTGTTTTAAATAACAAAAATGTCTCTAAAATGCTTTAAAAGTTGACAGTGATATAAAGTCATTAACATAATAGAATATACATGAAGTAGATCAACCGATTACCGGTAGTTTGTCTACACTGAGGTTGTGAGTTCGTGTCTCACTGCAGGCAGGGTGTACTCGACTAACATCTTAATTGATATGTATTGCCAGTTTTCCTACTGAAGGTCAGGGTTTTCTGTAGCTCAGAAATGGGTGCCTCGATTGGCCAAATAAAATATCTTGTATCTTGTATCTATCATTTAAACGAACAAAAATCAACCGATTACATTATATAATCTGCTGATTTATGTTAATTGATCATTTATTGATAACTTTTACCGATTGCACAACACAACCAGCCGGTATTGAGAAGATACATGTAGGTGAGATGATAAAGCATAGAATATCTGTCTGTTTGTGTTTAATGCATAATAAGACAAATCAATATCCACGGGCATTGGATGTGTATGCAAGGCTCACCACACTGGGCAAAGTCACCCTTCTGGGACCTAAAGTTTTCCTAAGGCACCTCAAAAATGAACTTTAACTTCCTCTATTGTTTTAGACACTCTTCCTCAAGTGGTTAACAGAAGACACTTGAATATCTTGTCAAACTGTTTAGCCCTGACTTCCACCTTTTTAATTACATTTGTAATAAAAATAAAAAGTGCACAGAATTTGCATATTTTAACCTTTTTTAAATGTTCTTTGCTTTTAAATATTCTGAGTGTGTTATGGCTTAAAAACAAAGGAAATCATTCTGAAAAACCGAAATTATTAACAATTTGATGTATATGAAGAAAATATTATAATGACTGTGAAATTAAATAGTATATGGTCTCCCTCACTTCTCTCTGTTTGGTTGTACTTTTTAAGAGCGTGGAAACCCCTGCATGTACAGTGTATGTACATGTATTTTTAACAATTATGAACATTAGAATGCCAACTTTTAATTCTACAGAAAAATGTTCTGCTTTTAAAGGTGTTAATTTCTTAAATAAAATATTGGAAATTCAAAGAAATAATTTGAAGACTACCAATTAAATGTTTAAAATTAAATAAATCCTCTTATCTTACATTAAAGTATTATATAAAAATATGAGGTTTAAACCACGGATACAATCCATCAGACACAAATCATGTATCACATAATATCTGTGTCCTTTTAATACTGCCCTGACAACAACTGTATAGATTGTGGAATACATAACACATTCAAAAATTATTAAGAAATCAAAGTGGTTTTTTTTCATATTTTCCAGATGTTTTGCATCGGACATATTGGTTGAATGTTGTGATGTGATGTAATGTCATCTGTGAAACAGAGCTTTTTTGACCATTATTTTTTCAAATTTATAAATTACACCTTACAGTGTTACTATATTTGTCCTATGACAATGTCAGATAAATGTATATATACATAGTAGTAAATATGTTAGTACAACTGTTTGTATCATGTCTCGTCAGTTTTCTGAACGGGTAACTACTCAATGCACAGCATAATGAGTTGAGAAATTATTAATTAAGGCTGTGGTTTAATATCGTGAGCATTATTGTCATATTATTTTATAGTGAGGGATAAAATTAATAACGACGTAAATGGCAGGCTTCAAGCGGGCCCTTTTTTTCTTAATTTTCCTTATTTTTACAAACAGCCCTAAAATTTCTAATTAAAGCTGTTAAATCCTAAAAGAGCCCTAACAATTACACAATATGTATGAATTGTCATTTATTTAGAACTGATCTATGACGTTACAGAAATTTCCAAGTCATGTAAATTCTTGAACTTCATAAGGTTGCACTAATTAGACTTACTTGTATATCAAATGTGACACATCTTAATAATCCCACAGCAGATCTAAAATTAGACACTTTTCTTTCAGGCTCCAACTTATCATCTGGTGTTTGAGGCCTTATTAATTATATGGATTTTTAAGTTACTATTTTTCTCGAAAGAGTACAGACCAGAATCAGTTCTCACAGAGAAGGTAAGATTTTGTTTCGTGAATTAGATCTTCCTACATGTATACTAGTAGTGTATCTTTATTACAAACCATCAATCAATCATTTATAATGCTGATATTTTGTATACACATTTTGTATTCAGATCATGACAAAACATTATTTTGATAATGATAAGCTGTATGCATTTTTAAAGAAATGTATTTTTTGAGGAGTTATGTACGTTTTGGATTGTTGTTTTTTCTTTTATTTTTTATTCAAGCAAGATTAAAAAGGGGCCATCATTGGTCATGTACATGTATATATGTTGCAAGCTCCTCCACTACTTTGAGCATGGTGTACCTAATTGACATAGATTGACAGTTTTCCTACCAAAGGTCAAGGGTTCTTGCCTGTTACTCTGGCTGTGTCCCCCAATAAAAACTGGATGTTATGATGTAGCTGAAAAACTGTTGACAGTGGCATAGAACAGCATTCAAACACATGAAACCAGTTTTTTATGATAATTGGTTCAAATTAAATCTAATTCATTATTCTTATACTAGTAACACTGCTTTACTGATCTACTTATATTTGCTGTTGGTGTTTAGGAGAAGGCAGAATTAATAGAAGAATGGCAACCGGAACCATTAGTTCCTGATGTAGAGGATGATCACCCACTGTTACAGTCTATGGAGAAAAACATTATAACTGGGTAGGTTTTAACTCAGTTGATGAGGTCAGGTAGAATACAAAAAGGATGTTATATTTTTCTATGAATTGACATATTATAGTATACAAATGTAAACACTGTAGTACAAATCCAATCTAGTTACTGAACTTTTAACACCAGTAAGATTAACGAATATAAGGTCACTCTTACATACATGATATTTTCCACTGTAAACCAGAATTCTGCTTTTTCCTATCTGGAAGTTACAGTTACTAGGTTTGTTTTATATTAATTTTACTTCCAGCAAAACCACTTATTTAGTTTTACTGTCAGGCAGATTATGACTTCTTTTAATTGTTTTACAATCTTCACTATGTCATTCTAGAGTTGTAGGAATTTATTCATTGAAAATTGGACTTTGCTCAATGTTTCCAATTATTTAACTTTTAAAAATATTTATCTGATACTTCTCCTAGGGCTATAGTTGATCTAGTCCCAATTGCAAGTAATTCTCTTTTGTGATCGAGATCTTTACTTTTGTTAATTCTGAGCTATGGGGCTTATTTAAAAAAACCCACCAATTTCTTTTAATGTTGTGCACTGACTCAATGGCCAATTCTGAAAATTATTTCAACTTTTGTACAAAATAAGGCTTTCTATGTGCACTTCTATTATTAACAGCAGTAGATAGTCATTTGTAAATGCAGGATGAAAGTTTTATGTTCTGTTTAGTCAGGACGGTATTTTAAGTAGGACAATAGCAAGTTCCAATATCCAGTAAACAGACAATGGTGCTCAAGACCATTACACGTATACAATTGCTGATGAATAGTCAAGAATATATTTACAACAAAACAAGGTTAATACACACGATCAATGAATAAAAAACAGTGCATGGCATATATGTTTATATTAATTTTTTTGACTTTCGCAAGTAAAAATATTACTAATCGTATAGTGTTCTACTTAAAATGGAGTGTATCATTCTCCCAATAGGGATGGGGGTGTGGGGGTGGGGTAAATCTCTGTATTTAAATTCTTTAATATCCACTACAACTAATTTTTTTTATCTTAGTGTCCTCTGCGTACATTGCCAAGGAAAATATCAGTTTGCTCTCCATTAGTCTGTAAATCACACATCAGGATTTGTTCTGAATGCTTGAATAAATTGAGCTGATATTTGATGTAAGAGTCACAATAGTTACAGATCAGGTTTCTAATTTTGTTCTGGTCTGATGATTTTTAAAATTATAGCCCTTGGACTTGGACAAATTCTTTAAAATACTAATTATACTCTGTGGAATACTGTTACTTTTAAATATATTTAAGCTTATCAAAATATACAAGTATTTTGTCAGATAACTTCCATCCAAGATGTAATAAATGATTGTTTATGATATTTTCAGTTTGTGTTCAGAATGTATCAGGTGAGCTATAAAGGCTCTAAACAGGTTTGTCTAGAATTCCATCTTCTATGTAGATTTAGATATCTGTTGACTGAGCAATACTTTCTGAATGCTTGTTTTGGTTTTTTTTTAGAAAACCAGACAAGTATGTAACAATAAATGGGAAGTCCTGTTTAAATATGGCTACACTTAACTTCCTTGGCATGGCAGGAAACCCAAAAGTCGAGGTTAGTATTAAATATTGTGAGAGGCTTAAAATGGGAGCAATTAATTGACAGGTGATATTCATAGTGTTATTACCCCAAGTTACCCGAAGTTGGTGGTGGTATAATGTATTTGAACCGTCCGTCCCTCAGTCCGTGTGTCATGCTGTTGTCGCCGGGATAGCGCTCAAATTCAGGGTTCGACATTAACGGCTGTCCGATCGCCCGGGACAGGTTAAAGTCTGGTTAGGACAAGTAAAACCGATCTTGTACATGTCCGATCGGACAAGTAAAAAGTTTGAAACAATCTTAAAGGCTAGTAATTTAAAAATCTTAGTCCTGATTTTGAAGTTGCTGTAGATCGCCTTTTAATTTTATAGCCATATGGATCAGATGTAGTTTTATTTCTGTCACCCCCGTTATGTTTATCATGTTGACGCGCCATTTGTAAGCTGGTTCCTGCGTGACTTTTACAGTGTACAACATAAAGCGTAGTATAATATCTCTTGAGGAAACCAGTAAAAAAGAAAACAGGAAAATACGACAAGTCTCAGGATAGGCTACGAAGTCGGTTACGGAGATTGCAATTCAATAATGATTACTGCAAAGATTCAAACATAATAAATTAGTATTTTGGTAGACACTTTAAAACAATCATTTTAATCTGTTTAAATATTTGTAATAGTGCATTTTTCTATTGAATACATAATAAATGTTACACAATTATACCATTTTCTACTTCTAGTTCTTCTTCATTTGATAATTCAATCAACTAGTGTACTTACTCATGACAAAGAAACATTTATTTTATTGTACAGTTTTGTGACATTGGATTCATTTCATTGAAATTAACATGGAAATGTGTGATATATTTTATTTTGTAAAAAGAAGACTGGAAAGTTAAAAAAACTGTTTGTTCTCTTCTTCCAATGTCAATGATACTTTATCACACTATAATTTAAACTACTTCTTTTATTCAAATAAATTTTAAAAGATAATGGGTGCCCTTGTGTAAGCTGTACGGCTTTTACACCTTTGTACTTTATTTCTACAACAATGATCCTAATTTTTTCTACTAGTAACTATAAAGATGTAACTTCTGAGCTTTCTCTTCAATCTGATTACTTTATACAACAATATATTTTTAAAACCTCAATAATACAGCATATTTAATTCAATGAATTAATTGAGAATCATAAAAGGCAAGTGACATGTACTATTAGTTTGTAATATTGAAAGAAAGTTTGGACAAGTGAATGTAAATTTCGGACAGGTCAACTGTTTACACCACTTGTCCGAAAGGACAAGTCATTAAAAAAATTAATGTCGAACCCTGTAATTTGTTAATGGATTTTAATGAAACTTTGGGAAATTGTTACTTATAGTAGGTGCTAGGATGGGATTGATTTCCAGGGAAATTGGTCAAGAGGGACCACATTATTGGAAGGGGGACTTCGTAAATTTTCAAGTACATGTATATTCAATGTTGTTGCCTGAATAACGCTATAATTTCTTCTTGGATTTACATGAAACTTCCAGAAATTTTTACTTACAGTAGGTGCTTGGATGGGATTGATTTTTAGGGAAATTCATCAAGGGGGACCATATTTTTGGGAGGGGGACTTAGTCAACTTTCATGTACATGTATATTCAATGTTGTCGCATGGATAGCGCTTTCAATTCTTCATGGATTTTCATAAAACTTTAGGAAATTGTTACTTATAATAGGTGCTTGGATGGGATTGATTTTTAGGGAAATTTTTTCAAAGAGGACCATATTTTTGTGAGTCAACTTTCATGTACATGTACTGTATATTTAATGTTGTCGCCTGGATAGTGCATTCATTTCTTCATGGATTTTCATGAAACTTCAATATACCAATTTAAATACCAAATAGTACCACCTTGATGTAATGGGAACGTGTGGGGTATTGTGAGCTTGCTCACTAAGGTTCTTTATCTATATATAGATTACATACTTTGAATACTTAGCTACTGATTTCTTGATTACCAAAAACTGTATTTCATTGTTTGATTGATATATTTCATCGCTTGTTTCATTGTGTCAATTGATTTCAGTACATTAAGAGTAAGTAGAAACAGAAATGATCAGGGTGATTTAATTTGTTTGTAAAGTTCTGGTAAATCCATGCCTAGAACTTGTTGTTAATGTTTAATATCAAACTAATAAGCAAAACAAACGAAATAAATTAGAGAATCCAGACTATAACATCAGTATATCATTTATTTCATTTTAGTCAGCAGCTATTAAAACACTAAAACAGTATGGTGTCGGATCATGTGGCCCCAGAGGATTCTATGGAACTATGGGTAAATTTAAGTTGTTGTATTATAATTTGGTCTACTTCTTAAGTAGAAGTGACCTAGAAGGAGGAATGTTCTAGGTAGTGGTAATGCAATACAAATAGGAAATAGGTTAAAGTAGTTATGTGCCTGTCAACATGAAGGTTGTGGGCTCTACCCTACTGCAATCTGGGTGTGCTAGACTCCAACTGTCAACTTGAAGGTTGTGGGGTCTACCCTACTGCAATCTGGGTGTGCTAGACTCCAACTGTCAACTTAATGGTTGTGGGCTCTACCTTACTGCAAGCTGGGTGTGCTAGACTTCAACGATCAACATCAAGGTTGTGGGCTCTACCCTACTGCAATCTGGGTGTGCTAGACTCCAACTGTCAACTTGAAGGTTGTGGGCTCTACCCTACTGCAAACTGGGTGTGCTAGACTCCAATCATCAACTTGAAGGTTGTGGGCTCTGCCCTACTGTAAGCTGGATGTGCTAGACTCCAACCGTCAACATCAAGGTTGTGGGCTCTACCTTACTACAAGCTGGGTGTGCTAGACTCCAAAGGTAAACTTGAAGGTTGTGGGCTCTACCCTACTGTAAGCTGGGTGTGCTAGACTTCAACGATCAACATCAAGGTTGTGGGCTCTACCCTACTGCAATCTGGGTGTGCTAGACTCCAACTGTCAACTTGAAGGTTGTGGGCTCTACCCTACTGCAAACTGGGTGTGCTAGACTCCAACCATCAACTTGAAGGTTGTGGGCTCTACCCTACTGTAAGCTGGATGTGCTAGACTCCAACCGTCAACATCAAGGTTGTGGGCTCTACCTTACTACAAACTGGGTGTGCTAGACTCCAAAGGTAAACTTGAAGGTTGTGGGCTCTACCCTACTGTAAGCTGGGTGTGCTAGACTCCAACCGTCAACATCAAGGTTGTGGGCTCTACCTTACTGCAAGCTGGGTGTGCTAGACTCCAACTGTCAACATCAAGGTTGTGGGCTCTACCCTACTGCAATCTGGGTGTGCTAGACTTTATCTGTCAACTTGAAGGTTGTGGGCTCTACCCTACTGCAATCTGGGTGTGCTAGACTCCAACTGTCAACTTGAAGGTTTTGGCTCTAACCTACTGCAAGCTGGGTGTGCTAGACTCCAACTGTCAACTTGAAGGTTGTGGGCTCTACCCTACTGCAAACTGGGTGTGCTAGACTCCAACCATCAACATCAAGGTTGTGGGCTCTACCTTACTGCAAGCTGGGTGTGCTAGACTCCAAAGGTAAACTTGAAGGTTGTGGGCTCTACCCTACTGTAAGCTGTGTGTGCTAGACTCCAACCGTCAACATCAAGGTTGTGGGCTCTACCTTACTGCAAGCTGGGTGTGCTAGACTCCAACTGTCAACTTAAAGGTTGTGGGCTCTACCCTTCTGTAAGCTGGGTGTGCTTGACTCCAACCGTCAACATCATTGTTGTGGGCTCTACCCTACTGCCATCTGGGTGTGCTAGACTTTATCTGTCAACTTGAAGGTTGTGGGCTCTACCCTACTGCAATCTGGGTGTGCTAGACTCCAACTGTCAACTTGAAGGTTTTGGCTCTAACCTACTGCAAGCTGGGTGTGCTAGACTCCAACTGTCAACTTGAAGGTTGTGGGCTCTACCCTACTGCAATCTGGGTGTGCTAGACTCCAACTGTCAACATCAAGGTTGTGGGGTCTACCCTACTGCAAGCTGGCTGTGCTAGACTCCAACTGTCAACTTGAAGGTTGTGGGCTCTACCCTACTGCAAGCTGGGTGTGCTAGACTCCAACTGTCAACATGAAGGTTGTGGGCTCTTACCTACTGCAAGCTGGGTGTGCTAGACATCAAGATTGTGGGCTCTACCCTACTGTAAGCTGGGTGTGCTAGACTCCAACTGTCAACTAGAAGGTTGTGGGCTCTTCCCTACTGTAAGCTGGGTGTGCTAGACTCCAACCGTTAACTTAAAGGTTGTGGGCTCTACCTTGCTGTAAGCTGGGTGTGCTAGACTCCAACCGTCAACATCAAGGTTGTGGGCTCTACCCTACTGCAATCTGGGTGTGCTAGACTCCAACTGTCAACTTGAAGGTTGTGGGCTGTACCCTACTGCACACTGGGTGTGCTAGACTCCAACTGTCAACTTGAAGGTTGTGGGCTCTACCCTACTGCAAGCTGGGTGTGCTAGACTCCAACAGTCAACTTGAAGGTTGTGGGCTCTACCCTACTGCAAGCTGGCTGTGCTAGACTCCAACTGTCCACTTGAAGGTTGTGGGCTCTTCCCTACTGCAAGCTGGGTGTGCTAGACTCCAACTGTCAACATGAAGGTTGTAGGCTCTAACCTACTGTATGCTGTGTGTGCTAGACTTCAACTGCAATGGTAATGATGCTTCCCTCTTAATGAAAACCGGATGTCTTGATATAGCTGAAAAATTGCTGATGGTTGCTTTAAACCCCATTTAAACAAACCAAAAAAAACTCAAAAGTTATTGAGACAAGTGTTCCAGATCAATCAATCAGTAAATAAATCAATCAATCAAACTTGAACATTCCTAACATAAATGAAAACATATTCAGAGTTTTCTAGCCAATTGTTTGATATTTTATTTTAGAATATTTTTCTCCTGTAAAAAAAGACATTTTGTTTGTTTAAATTATTAAATGGTAAGTTTATAACTGCCTATATCTCAGGAACCCAGATACAATATAATGGTTGAATTGATAGATGTGAAATCCGTTATATATCCATGTAGTGTTTTTGCTATTATCAATCTTACAGTCTGTTATATGTACACAGCTATTAATCAAACATTATATAAGATATTAATACAGATAAATCAGACAAGTTTACCAGTGCTCCAGGGTACAACTAGATCAGACCTAAGTGTTTTGTTTACTAGATCATACAATTTAACAATAATTATAATCGTAACTGTCATTTAATTGTCTTCATTTTGCAGTTGTTATAGAGATTAGCAATTTTTTATACATTTATATGTTTCCTCTGAGTCTGTCATTCTTTGCACTTTCAACGTAAACAAAAGTATTAAGAAAACTGTGCAAAAATAAACCTGGAGATTTGTTTTGTGACATTTAAATTACAACAATTCTCTTCATCTGACTTGTTCAGACAAAGGTGACTAGGCATTTTATTGTCTTTTAAAAATAATGACAATAATATCAGCATCCTTCTTATATGACTTGTTCTAAAGTTTATGCCACTTTAAGAAATTTTTCAGTTGTATCAAGGCATCAAGGTTTTATTCTAAGGGGGAAACTGCAGACCTGGTAAAACTCTCGAGCTTCACAGAAAAACTTACCAGTTCTGGTGTTTGGTACTAAATTTGGGGTGATGTGGTAGTGCAATATTTAATGAGCCAATGTTTGATCAGGCAAAAGATCCAGATTATAATACTTAATCGCTTATTGTATTATCATTGATAATGTAACACAATTGATCAGATTTGATACTTACTGTTACCTGTATGTTATGTTGTAAGTACAGGAGTCAGTAGAAATCACCAAATATTTAATTAAAAGTGGGAAAAAACCCATATTAGTGCAAGATTGATTGGAAGTACTTTAAATATTATACAATGTTGTTTTTTAGATGTTCATCTTGAATTAGAAGAGAAGTTTGCCAAGTTTATGAACTGTGAGGAGGCTGCCCTGTATTCCTATGGATTTGCTACCATTGCCAGTGCCATTCCTGCATACTCCAAAAGAGGAGATGTCATTTTTGTGTAAATGTCAATATAGTTGTCTTAAAAAATGTGATCATTTAATATCATTGCCAAGTAAAAGTTCTATACAGTAATACTTTGATATAAATATTCAGATAATATTTGCCATGATATAGATAATTTTTATTTTCACTCAATCAACAATTCCAACCTAATGTAGTTAAACATGGAGAAAATTCTATCCGTTAGTAAGCTGATAAGTGTCTGATTGTTGATACTGTGGACTCATTCTTGTAACATTAAGCATTCAAATAGCTGCTTTGTCAAACATGTTTGAAAACTGGTGGTAACCACAGATTACCTTCTATCAATAATATGAATATAGTTGCAGCCTAAATGCGAGAATCACACATTTTAAACCATTAGTGACGTCACAAAAAATAACAGTTTAAAATACAGCGTTTCAGAGATTGCCAAAAAAATGTGACATATTTGTTGTTATTTCAAAAATAAACACTTTAATTTTATCAATGTCAAAATAAACACTTCACTTTTATCGATGTCAAATTTATTTTTGTCCACTTGTAAATTAAATTGTAAATTAATTTTAGTCTTTGGATACTATCTGAAATGGATCATGTAAAGTTTTTTATACACACGCATGTAACAATTTAGCTCACATCTGTGTTGCTCGCTATAAGGAAGACAACAACCCAGAAAAATATGTGTCATCACAAAATAAATAATGAAAATCAGTCAATAAAGCAAGATGTCATCTGTTAATACCATGTCAATAAAGCAAAGATGTTCAACAAGTTTAAATTTGAAGTTTCTCACAAACATAAAATCCATTAAATTGTTTATTAGATGTTGGATTTTCTAAATTTCAGATCAGTTAATTACATATTTTTTATTTTCTGAGTAATACAAAGTGACAATGTTTTATTTATTTCTTTATTTATTTTACCCGAAATTTACTTGAAAGCAATATAATTAGTTTTTACTTGTTTGTTTGTTTCTCCTTAACATAGATAGATCATGTGTTAAATTTTTTTTCTTGTTTACTTACAGAGATGAGGGTGCATGTTTCTCTATACAGAAGGGATTGGTGGCCTCAAGAAGTAGCATTAAATGGTTTAAACATAATGATATGGAAGATCTAGAGAGACTGTTACTTATACAACAGGATGAAGATAGAAAGGTACAGAAGGAAGAGTCTACATGGGGCTTTTTAATCATAGACATGAACATGCTTTCTTTTATTTTAATGTTTTACTCCATGCACTCAGTTTTTTGCTTGCATTTTTATATTATTACATATTGTACATTTGAATTTCAATGATCCAATAGAAACAATTTTCCTACAATAACCTGTCCATATTTCATACTATGCCTTTACAATAACCTGTCCATTTTTCATACTATGCCTTTACAATAACCTGTCCATTTTTCATACTATGCCTTTACAATAACCTGTCCATTTTTCATACTATGCCTTTACAATAACCTGTCCATATTTCATACTATGCCTTTACAATAACCTGTCCATTTTTCATAATATGCCTTTACAATAACCTTTCCATTTTTCATACTATGCCTTTGTTGTTTACATATCACAAATTGTGCTTGACTTTTTTACAAGAATTTTACATAGTATGAAGTCAGCCATTTTTGTTTCTAAAGGGACCTTGCATTGTCTACAAAAGTTTTTCTGCTTTCATGATGTTCAGTGGTGTTCTGACAAACCATGAACTATTCCCACTAAACTGCAGATGACATTACATGAAGGATTTTGAATAGACAACAATGCAATGTTCCTAACTTTCACTTCCGTTCTAAAAATCACTGTATCAATTTTCTCAACTGCCACGCAAAAAAACCTAAAACAGACAAGCAGGGCTTTCAATAGAAGCCGGTAGGCGGCGGATTTCTACGCCTATATCAAAGAAACCTGCCGGCTACTTTTTAGCTCACCTGACCCAAAGGGTCATGTGAGCTATTGTTATCACTTTGCGTCCGTCGCCGTAGTCGTCGTCGTCGGCGTCTGTAAACTTTTTACATTTTAATCTTCTTCTCTGAAACCACTTGGCCAATTGAAACCAAACTTGGCCATAATGTTCATTGGATGGACCTTTACAAAGTTTGTGTTTTTTATTTTGATTGGTAAACCAATATGGCCGCCACCTCAAGACTTAGTTTAACATAGGACCCTATGGGAAAAAAGTTAAAAAGGGCTTCTTCTCTTAAACCGGTTAATCAATGGAAACAAAAACTTACTAGCAATATTGTTTGGATGGTCCTCTATAAAGTTTGTGTTTTTTATGGCAATTGGAAATTCAAAATGGCTGCCACCGCAGACTTAATTTAACATAGGACCCTATGGGAAAAAGTTTGAAAGGCTTCTTTTCTGAAACCGGTCAACCAATGGAAACAAAACTTACTAGCAATATTGTTTGGATGGTCCTCTATAAAGTTAATGTTTTTTATCCCAATCGGAAATTCAAAATGGCCGCCACCGCAGGACTTGGTTTAACATTCGACCGTATGAGAAAAAAGTTTAAAGGGCTTCTTCTCTGAAACCGTTTAACCAATCAAAGCAAAACTTACTAGCAATATTGTTTGGATGGTCCTCTATAAAGTTTATGTTTTTTATGGCAATTGGAAATTCAAAATGGCTGCTACCGCAGGACTTAGTTTAACATAGGACCCTATGGGAAAAAGTTTTTAAAGGCTTTTTCTCTGAAACCGGTTAATCAATGGAAACAAAAACTTACTAGCATTATTGTTTGGATGGTCTTTATAAAGTTTATGTTTTTTATGGCAATTGGAAATTCAAAATGGCCACTACCGCAGGACTTAGTTTAACATAGGACCCTATGGGAAAAAGTTTTTAAAGGCTTCTTCTCTGAAACCGGTTAATCAATGGAAACAAAAACTTACTAGCAATATTGTTTGGATGGTCCTCTATAAAGTTTATGTTTTTTATGGCAATTGGAAATTCAAAATGGCCGCCACCGTCGCAGGACTTAGTTTAACATAGGACCCAATGGCAAATAAAAAAAATCTTCTCTATACAACCGGTTAACCAATGAAACAAAGCTTTCTAGTAATATTGTTTGGATGGTCCTATTTAAAGTTTATTGAAAATTACAGGACTTACTTTAACATCAGGGAAATGCCATCTTCATTGCCTATAAAATCAGGTGAGCGATACAGGCTCTTAAGCGCCTCTTTTTAGCTCACCTGGACCGAAGGTCCATGTGAGCTATTGCTATCACTTGGCGTCCGTCGTCTGTCGTCCGTCGTCTGTCGTCCGTCGTAAACTTTTTCAAAAATCTTCTCCTCTGAAACCACTGAGCCAATTTTTTTCAAACTTGGCCACAATCATCCTTAGGGTTCCTAGTTTCAAGTTTGTACCCAGGGTGTTGATCAACAGACAAATATGGCCACTGTTACTAAAAATAGAACATGGGGGTCAACACAGGTTTTTGATCATTATCTAAAAAACTATAATATCTATAGAGAAAAACGTTACTTCAAATTGATCAGCACATTAAGGTCTACCATAGTTGCTATTAGTGCGAAGTTGTGTATTGGCTTCTTGTAGGAGTTATTGCCCTTTTTTGACGATTTTTGACCAAATTTTTGGTATTTACAATATAACCTGAAAAATATATGAGGTAGAGTGAAACTGTAAATGGCAAAAATGATCAGCAATAAAAGCCCTACAATTCACTTGATTGGTCTGAAATTGTCAGATGACTCCTTATATGAGTTATTGCCCTTAAATGGTAATTTTTTATGAAATTTTCCGTTTTTGTCCTGTAACTTTAAAACTATAACAGCTAGAGTAAAACTGTAAATAGCAAAAATGATCAACAATACAAGCCCTACAATTCACTGTATTAGTCTGAAATTGTCAGATGACTCCTTATAGGAGTTATTGCCCATAAATGGCAATTTTTTATGAAATTTTCCGTTTTTGTCCTGTAACTTGAAAACTATAGCAGCTAGATTGAAACTGTAAATTGCACAAATGATCAGCAATAAAGACCCTACTATTCACTTGATTGGTCTGAAATTGTCAGATGACTCCTTATATGAGTTATTGCCCTTAAATGGTAATTTTTTTATGAAATTTTCCGTTTTTGTCCTGTAACTTTAAAACTATAACAGCTAGAGTAAAACTGTAAATAGCAAAAATGATCAACAATACAAGCCCTACAATTCACTGTATTAGTCTGAAATTGTCAGATGACTCCTTATAGGAGTTATTGCCCTTAAATGGCAATTTTTTATGAAATTTTCCGTTTTTGTCCTGTAACTTGAAAACTATAGCAGCTAGATTGAAACTGTAAATTGCACAAATGATCAGCAATAAAGACCCTACAATTCACTTGATTGGTCTGAAATTGTCGGACAACTCCTTAAATAAGTTATTGCCCATAAATGACAATTTTTTATGAAATTTTCTGTTTTTGTCCTGTAACTTAAAAACTGTAAGAGCTAGAGTGAAACTGTTAATAGCAAAACTGATCAACAATACAAGCCTTACAAATTACGTTTTAAGTCTGAAATTGTCAGATGACTCCTTATAGGAGTTATTGCCCTTAAATTGCAATTTTTTATGAAATTTTCCGTTTTTGTCCTGTAACTTAAAAACTGTAACAGCTAGAGTGAAACTGTTAATAGCAAAAATGATCAGCAATACAAGCCCTACAAATTACTTTTAAGTCTGAAATTGTCAGATGACTCCTTATAGGAGTTATTGCCCTTAAATTGCAATTTTTTATGAAATTTTCCGTTTTTGTCCTGTAACTTAAAAACCATAACAGCTAGAGTGAAATAATAAATTGCAAAAATGATCAGCAAAAAAAGCCCTACAATTCATTTAATTGGTCTGAAATTGTCAGATGACTCCTTATAGGGGTTATTGCCCTTAAATGACAATTTTGTTATGAAATTTTCCATTTTTGTCCTGTAACTTGAAAACTATAGTAGCTAGATTAAAACTGTAAATTGCACAAATGATCAGCAATAGAAGCCCTACAAATGATTGCTTAGTCCAAAAATTGCAAGATGACTCTTTATAGGAGTTATTGCCCTTTCATTATGAATTTGGACATATGAACAGTTTTTTAATTATAAATTAGTCTATAACACACCTATTAGTAGAGTTAAACTGTAAATTTCTAAAGTACCCTAAAGGACAAAGCCTAAAAACCATTTAATTTTCAGAAATTGTCGATGGCACCTTATAGGAGTTATTGTATTTAACAAATTTTTTGAAGAAATGTTTAGTTTTTGCACAGTAACTTAAAAGCTATAACAACTAGACTGAAACTGTTACTTTCAAAAATTTTAATATAGTCATTTGGATTCCATTTGAGCGATTACAGGCTCCTGGGAGCCTCTAGTTTACAAAGTGTACCTTTAAAAATTGGCAAATTTTTGTACTTGTTAAAAATTGCAATGTCAACACTTAGGGGTTTTCCTATTTCTATTTTAAAACTTCCTCTTTATCCACGACTTCTGGCGGAAACGGTCTGGGTCTCCACTGAATTGTAACTAAGAGTAAAGGGAGATCAAGGAAACCGGTTGAAAGCATTCCAAAAACAATCCGTAAGGAGATTTGTGATTGGCTAAAGGACGATCTATTTTTAATGTTTATAAAATGTGAAATGAAAGATGAAACGAAGGCTAAAAGACCTAAGCCAGGGCTCACCACACTCGGTGAAGTGGGCGACAAAGTCGCCCTATTGGGACCTGAAGTCGCCCTACGCTGCCTCAAAAGCGAAATCGAAGTCGATTGCCCGGTTGTTTCCCTCAAGTCGCCCGATGGTTCAATGAATATACTTGTATATGATCTCGTCCCAATAATTCACCCAGACTTCCAATTTATCAGTAAATGTGTAAATTCCAATAAAAAACGGCAATCAATATGTGTATTTAACATTTTTTCAAAGGATTTACGTCTTTCAACTAGATTACGCGCCATTTGTTTAGGATTTACTAGATGTGACTAATTACCGGAAGTGAACAATGAATCAAAGTAATGTACAACAGTCCATAATGAAAAATCATAATTTTTTTGATGAACAAACATTTTCAATTGGTTTCAAACTTAATTTCTTTCAAAGTGTATTGTATTTTAACATTTTTCTTTGATAAATATATGAGCTGCACTTGAAAGAATAAAGATGTATAGTAATTATTGACATCATGATAAGTTCTGTAGATGGGTGTCCCATGAAGCAATTTTGATCAGCACAACTTTGTCCAAGTGGAAGTGTGCTGAACAGAAGAATTATTTCTGGGTTTAATGTTATGTTATTTTACCTATCTTCTTTGAAAATTTTGCTCAGGTGTATATTAATGTTTGATGAATGGCAACAGTAGCAGCGATTAAACAATATTTTTTAATGCAATAAACCTTGTCAAACACTCCCGAATTCCTCTTGAAACATTTGGCATGATATGACCCACCTGTTAAGGGAGGTCTTAAGTCTGAGGACGAGTGGCTATGAACTTAACTGAACATTGATAAATGTGGACATTATGTGTCAAAATGTGTTTAAATAGAATAGATTCACTCAAACTGAATCTTTGTTTGTTTTCATGAAACAACATTCATGTCATGACTATCATATGCTTGCTGTGATAAAATTTTCTACCATATTGTCATAAATACTTATACATTTTGGCATACATTTTAACATGAACATATAAAAAAACAGGAAAGATTAGATATGGTTTAATATCCAAATTTGTCTCATTCACATTCAATCAGTGATCCACACTTGGTTCATTCCAAACACTGAAACAAATTAAATGAATGATTGAATTGGATACAGACTAGCTATCAAAAGAGAAAGAAAACTGGGCATATCACTTTATTGAATATAAATGATATTATGATAATCATAAATGACAATTACAAAAGAAACCTATTCACATGAAAAAAAATGCAGAAACATGCAAAAATTGGAAAAAAAGACACAAAATTATCATCCAAAAGACAGAAAATAAGTCTCGGGACACTGCCAGAATGCAGGATTTTTCGTCTAGTACCCCAGAGCTTCTGGGGGCCTTAAGCGGCCCCCCAGACCCCCGGCTGTGCCACCTGCTGTGGACTCGGGTCAGCTACTTTGATTTTTTTCCTTCTACTTCAAAATTTATTGAAAGCCCTGGACAAGATGACTTTTAGTATAGGCATTTTAGTTTTTTCTTCCAAAATTCTTCACAGAAACAATTTTTTAGAAATACTTAGTCAAAAAATTTTGAAAACTGAAAAATATTTTAGGTACGGTCAGAATGTTTGGTCATTCTGTAAACAGCTAACCAACAATATTATTATTATTATATTTATTTCACCAATATAAATTACTTACATTTGACAATCTCGGACAAGTTACATGGTATATAAAGGTGAGGCAGACATACACTTACTCCATAGAACTGTGGGATATCTTCATGAGTCCTATCACTGTGTTTTAACTGACATTTCTTTATTTTACAGAATCCAAAGAAAGCTAAAGCAACAAGAAGATTTCTGGTTGTAGAAGGTTTATACTTTAACCATGGAGATATCTGTCCTCTTCCAAAACTGGTGAGATCTGTGTTTTATATCATTGTACTTTTGTCTGTCATCTGTCTGGTTGTAGAAGGTTTATACTTTAACCATGGAGATATCTGTCCCCTTCCAAAACTGGTGAGATCTGTGTTTTATATCATTGTAATTTTGTCTGTCATCTGTCTGGTTGTAGAAGGTTTATACTTTAACCATGGAGATATCTGTCCTCTTCCAAAACTGGTGAGATATGTGTTTTATATCATTGTACTTTTGTCTGTCATCTGTCTGGTTGTAGAAGGTTTATACTTTAACCATGGAGATATCTGTCCCCTTCCAAAACTGGTGAGATCTGTGTTGTATATCATTGTACTTTTGTCTGTCATCTGTCTGGTAAAAGGTTTATACTTTAACCATGGAGATATCTGTCCCCTTCCAAAACTTGTGAGATCTGTGTTTTATATCATTGTACTTTTGTCTGTCATCTGTCTGGTTGTAGAAGGTTTATACTTTAACCATGGAGAGATCTGTCCCTTCCAAAACTGGTGAGATCTGTGATTTATATCATTGTACTTTTGTCTGTCATCTGTCTGGTTGTAGAAGGTTTATACTTTAACCATGGAGAGATCTGTCCCCTTCCAAAACTGGTGAGATCTGTGTTTTATATCATTGTACTTTTGTCTGTCATCTGTCTGGTTGTAGAAGGTTTATACTTTAACCATGGAGATATCTGTCCCCTTCCAAAACTGGTGAGATCTGTGTTGTATATCATTGTACTTTTGTCTGTCATCTGTCTGGTTGTAGAAGGTTTATACTTTAACCATGGAGAGATCTGTCCCCTTCCAAAACTGGTGAGATCTGTGATTTATATCATTGTACTTTTGTCTGTCATCTGTCTGGTTGTAGAAGGTTTATACTTTAACCATGGAGAGATCTGTCCCTTCCAAAACTGGTGAGATCTGTGATTTATATCATTGTACTTTTGTCTGTCATCTGTCTGGTTGTAGAAGGTTTATACTTTAACCATGGAGATATCTGTCCTCTTCCAAAACTGGTGAGATCTGTGTTTTATATCATTGTACTACCCACCTGAAAGATGAGAATGGGGTCTTGAAAAAATTATGTTGTATTTGTCTATCTTCTTATTTATTGATAACTTTACCAAAACAATTCTCCATCTTAAACACTTGGATCCAATAAATGTAGAAATGGACCTCAACAACTGTGGCGGTTAATCTCATGTTATTGTAGGTTCATCCTAATATATTAGAAATTATGTTTATTACATTTATGTCATCCATATGAAACTTAATATTCAGGAATACAAATGAATGTAGTATTCTTTGTAATTAATTAGCTTTGTCTAAAATAAACCAAATATGTTAGATGTTATATTTTCTGATGTTAATGTATCTATTACAGATTGAATTCAAGTGGAAATACAAACTTAGATTGTTTGTTGAGGAGAGTTTTTCTTTTGGTGTCTTAGGAGCAAATGGACGAGGAGTTACAGAGCATTTCAATATTTCAGTATGTAAATTCTCAGCTTACTTTAAAAAAAAAAACAATCACTATGGTTTTTACAAGTACATAAAACACTAAAGGTCATTAGTACTATCAATGTAGGAGTTGACATTTACAATACTTTAAGTAGGAATTTATTTGTCAAATAACAAAGGATTTTTATATCCCCAATTCGAAGAAGAGGGGGTATTCTGTTTTACCCTTATCCATTGGTTTGTTTGTTTGTCTGTTTGTCCGTATGGCCATCCATAACAGAAATTTCTGCTCCTTGGTCATCTACTTCCTGTTTATTGGATTTTTACACATAGTTGACATACATGCAAAATTTCCGTTGCAGTTTTCTAAGCAACTATAGGATGCAGAAGCCTGATATTTTCAATATTGCTTTATCCCATAGTACCTTATGGTTTATAGCGATTTTATGCTCCTTGGTCATCTACTTCCTGTTTACCAAATACATATTAAAGTCATATTTGTGAGCGGCGGTATCACTAGTGAGCAGTAGCTCACAGTCCACACTTATTTTTATTATCCGGTGTTTATTATAAAATTAATTTGTATGTGTGTTTGTACAATTAATGTATTCCTTTCCTCATTCAGTGTAATTTGTTCAGATAAAAAAACAAATTTAATTATAGCTATAGAGTTCATTAATATATGTTTTTCTATACTACAAGTGAACGTATTTTGGAGAGGGTTTTTTACGTGACAAATAAAAATTGCTTACTGCGTATGGTTCAGCTTATGCTCCTTTTGTAGATCAAGAACGGTACTTTTTGAAATCAACAAATTATTTCCTCAAGATGTTCAGCGTTTTGAAACATGGCTGTTTTTTTAATTTTTATGGGGCCATTTTCCATACTTAAATTTGACCTTAATTAGAACAGAAGTGTACTTTAGGAACAATCAATTGTTGTATATTTGAAATCTTTCGGGTGATGTCGTCTGCAGTTAAGGTGGGAAAACGACATGAAAAGCAGACAAACATTTGTAAACAATGCAAGATCCCTATAGAAACAAAAATGGCTGATTTATTATGTAAAATTACCGTAGCAAAAGTCAAGGATGATTGTAACAACTAAACAACAGAGGCATAGTATAAAACATGGACATATAAGCGTATCTAATTTTTTTCTACTGGATTTTTGTAATAAAAAGGTAAAATATAAAATAATTAAAAAATGCAAGCAAAGTAATTTGATCAAGGGGGTGCTGCATTTAGTATAGTATATATTTAGGTAATTTAATGGACATAAATGACTTTTTATTCAGGTTTTATTTTTAAAATGATTGTCCATATATATAAATATCAGAGCGTACCGTAAGCAAAAAGCAGAATAATAATGTTCTGCCTATCAGAGCATTTCACCTGAGGTCTTGTTAAAGTACATTAAGTACATTTTCAATTGTGTAATTTGCATAATTTTTCATGGAAATAATAAAGCTGAGTTTAATTTAAACCTTATCTTTTACTTGATAAAAATGGTATATTTTTGTATTTGGTTGTGTACAAAACTATGGAAATATTAGCCACATACATTTATACTTTCTATAGACTAAACAGGCTTATTTTAAGGAACGATTTGATGTAAAATTATTACATGTACGTTTCAGGTTGATGAGGTGGATTTGATAGCGGCATCATTGGAGAACTCTATTGGCAGTACAGGAGGATTTTGTTGTGGAAAGAAATATGTTATAGACCATCAGGTAAACATCATACAATATATTGTCCCGTACTAATGGTGTAATGATACCATCAGGTAAACATCATACAATATATTGTCCCGTACTAATGGTGTAATGATACCATCAGGTAAACATCATACAATATATTGTCCCGTACTAATGGTGTAATGATACCATCAGGTAAACATCATACAATATATTGTCCCGTACTAATGGTGTAATGATACCATCAGGTAAACATCTTACAATATATTGTCCCATACTAATGGTGTAATGATACCATCAGGTAAACATCATACAATATATTGTCCCATACTAATGGTGTAATGATACCATCAGGTAAACATCATACAATATATTGTCCCGTACTAATGGTGTAATGATACCATCAGGTTAACATCATACAATATATTGTCCCGTACTAATGGTGTAATGATACCATCAGGTAAACATCATACAATATATTGTCCCATACTAATGGTGTAATAATACCATCAGGTAAACATCATACAATATATTGTCCCGTACTAATGGTGTAATAATACCATCAGGTAAACATCATACAATATATTGTCCCATACTAATGGTGTAATGATACCATCAGGTAAACATCTTACAATATATTGTCCCGTACTAATGGTGTAATAATACCATCAGGTAAACATCATACAATATATTGTCCCATACTAATGGTGTAATGATACCATCAGGTAAACATCTTACAATATATTGTCCCGTACTAATGGTGTAATAATACCATCAGGTAAACATCATACAATATATTGTCCCATACTAATGGTGTAATGATACCATCAGGTAAACATCTTACAATATATTGTCCCGTACTAATGGTGTAATGATACCATCAGGTTAACATCATACAATATATTGTCCCGTACTAATGGTGTAATGATACCATCAGGTTAACATCATACAATATATTGTCCCGTACTAATGGTGTAATGATACCATCAGGTAAACATCATACAATATATTGTCCCGTACTAATGGTGTAATAATACCATCAGGTAAACATCATACAATATATTGTCCCGTACTAATGGTGTAATGATACCATCAGGTAAACATCATACAATATATTGTCCCGTACTAATGGTGTAATAATACCATCAGGTAAACATCATACAATATATTGTCCCATACTAATGGTGTAATGATACCATCAGGTAAACATCTTACAATATATTGTCCCATACTAATGGTGTAATGATACCATCAGGTAAACATCATACAATATATTGTCCCATACTAATGGTGTAATGATACCATCAGGTAAACATCTTACAATATATTGTCCCGTACTAATGGTGTAATAATACCATCAGGTAAACATCATACAATATATTGTCCCGTACTAATGGTGTAATAATACCATCAGGTAAACATCTTACAATATATTGTCCCATACTAATGGTGTAATAATACCATCAGGTAAACATCTTACAATATATTGTCCCGTACTAATGGTGTAATGATACCATCAGGTAAACATCATACAATATATTGTCCTGTACTAATGGTGTAATAATACCATCAGGTAAACATCATACAATATATTGTCCCGTACTAATGGTGTAATGATACCATCAGGTAAACATCATACAATATATTGTCCCGTACTAATGGTGTAATAATACCATCAGGTAAACATCATACAATATATTGTCCCATACTAATGGTGTAATGATACCATCAGGTAAACATCTTACAATATATTGTCCCATACTAATGGTGTAATAATACCATCAGGTAAACATCATACAATATATTGTCCCATACTAATGGTGTAATGATACCATCAGGTAAACATCTTACAATATATTGTCCCATACTAATGGTGTAATGATACCATCAGGTAAACATCTTACAATATATTGTCCCATACTAATGGTGTAATAATACCATCAGGTAAACATCTTACAATATATTGTCCCATACTAATGGTGTAATAATACCATCAGGTAAACATCTTACAATATATTGTCCCGTACTAATGGTGTAATGATACCATCAGGTAAACATCATACAATATATTGTCCTGTACTAATGGTGTAATAATACCATCAGGTAAACATCTTACAATATATTGTCCCATACTAATGGTGTAATAATACCATCAGGTAAACATCTTACAATATATTGTCCCATACTAATGGTGTAATGATACCATCAGGTAAACATCATACAATATATTGTCCCATACTAATGGTGTAATGATACCATCAGGTAAACATCATACAATATATTGTCCCGTACTAATGGTGTAATAATACCATCAGGTAAACATCATACAATATATTGTCCCGTACTAATGGTGTAATAATACCATCAGGTAAACATCATACAATATATTGTCCCGTACTAATGGTGTAATCATACCATCAGGTAAACATCATACAATATATTGTCCCGTACTAATGGTGTAATGATACCATCAGGTAAACATCATACAATATATTGTCCCGTACTAATGGTGTAATGATACCATCAGGTAAACATCATACAATATATTGTCCCGTACTAATGGTGTAATGATACCATCAGGTAAACATCATACAATATATTGTCCCGTACTAATGGTGTAATGATACCATCAGGTAAACATCATACAATATATTGTCCCGTACTAATGGTGTAATGATACCATCAGGTAAACTCATACAATATATTGTCCCGTACTAATGGTGTAATGATACCATCAGGTAAACATCATACAATATATTGTCCCGTACTAATGGTGTAATGATACCATCAGGTAAACATCATACAATATATTGTCCCGTACTAATGGTGTAATGATACCATCAGGTAAACATCATACAATATATTGTCCCGTACTAATGGTGTAATGATACCATCAGGTAAACATCATACAATATATTGTCCCGTACTAATGGTGTAATAATACCATCAGGTAAACATACAATATATTGTCCCGTACTAATGGTGTAATAATACCAGCAGGTAAACATCATACAATATATTGTCCCGTACTAATGGTGTAATAATACCATCAGGTAAACATCTTACAATATATTGTCCCGTACTAATGGTGTAATAATACCATCAGGTAAACATCATACAATATATTGTCCCATACTAATGGTGTAATGATACCATCAGGTAAACATCTTACAATATATTGTCCCATACTAATGGTGTAATAATACCATCAGGTAAACATCATACAATATATTGTCCCATACTAATGGTGTAATGATACCATCAGGTAAACATCATACAATATATTGTCCTGTAGTAATGGTGTAATGATACCATCAGGTAAACATCATACAATATATTGTCCCGTACTAATGGTGTAATAATACCAACAGGTAAACATCATACAATATATTGTCCCATACTAATGGTGTAATAATACCATCAGGTTAACATCATACAATATATTGTCCCGTACTAATGGTGTAATGATACCATCAGGTAAACATCATACAATATATTGTCCCATACTAATGGTGTAATAATACCATCAGGTAAACATCATACAATATATTGTCCCGTACTAATTGTGTAATAATACCATCAGGTAAACATCATACAATATATTGTCCCATACTAATGGTGTAATGATACCATCAGGTAAACATCTTACAATATATTGTCCCGTACTAATGGTGTAATGATACCATCAGGTAAACATCATACAATATATTGTCCTGTACTAATGGTGTAATAATACCATCAGGTAAACATCTTACAATATATTGTCCCATACTAATGGTGTAATAATACCATCAGGTAAACATCTTACAATATATTGTCCCATACTAATGGTGTAATGATACCATCAGGTAAACATCATACAATATATTGTCCCATACTAATGGTGTAATGATACCATCAGGTAAACATCATACAATATATTGTCCCGTACTAATGGTGTAATAATACCATCAGGTAAACATCATACAATATATTGTCCCGTACTAATGGTGTAATAATACCATCAGGTAAACATCATACAATATATTGTCCCGTACTAATGGTGTAATCATACCATCAGGTAAACATCATACAATATATTGTCCCGTACTAATGGTGTAATGATACCATCAGGTAAACATCATACAATATATTGTCCCGTACTAATGGTGTAATGATACCATCAGGTAAACATCATACAATATATTGTCCCGTACTAATGGTGTAATGATACCATCAGGTAAACATCATACAATATATTGTCCCGTACTAATGGTGTAATGATACCATCAGGTAAACATCATACAATATATTGTCCCGTACTAATGGTGTAATGATACCATCAGGTAAACTCATACAATATATTGTCCCGTACTAATGGTGTAATGATACCATCAGGTAAACATCATACAATATATTGTCCCGTACTAATGGTGTAATGATACCATCAGGTAAACATCATACAATATATTGTCCCGTACTAATGGTGTAATGATACCATCAGGTAAACATCATACAATATATTGTCCCGTACTAATGGTGTAATGATACCATCAGGTAAACATCATACAATATATTGTCCCGTACTAATGGTGTAATAATACCATCAGGTAAACATACAATATATTGTCCCGTACTAATGGTGTAATAATACCAGCAGGTAAACATCATACAATATATTGTCCCGTACTAATGGTGTAATAATACCATCAGGTAAACATCTTACAATATATTGTCCCGTACTAATGGTGTAATAATACCATCAGGTAAACATCATACAATATATTGTCCCATACTAATGGTGTAATGATACCATCAGGTAAACATCTTACAATATATTGTCCCATACTAATGGTGTAATAATACCATCAGGTAAACATCATACAATATATTGTCCCATACTAATGGTGTAATGATACCATCAGGTAAACATCATACAATATATTGTCCTGTAGTAATGGTGTAATGATACCATCAGGTAAACATCATACAATATATTGTCCCGTACTAATGGTGTAATAATACCAACAGGTAAACATCATACAATATATTGTCCCATACTAATGGTGTAATAATACCATCAGGTTAACATCATACAATATATTGTCCCGTACTAATGGTGTAATGATACCATCAGGTAAACATCATACAATATATTGTCCCATACTAATGGTGTAATAATACCATCAGGTAAACATCATACAATATATTGTCCCGTACTAATTGTGTAATAATACCATCAGGTAAACATCATACAATATATTGTCCCATACTAATGGTGTAATGATACCATCAGGTAAACATCTTACAATATATTGTCCCGTACTAATGGTGTAATAATACCATCAGGTAAACATCATACAATATATTGTCCCATACTAATGGTGTAATGATACCATCAGGTAAACATCTTACAATATATTGTCCCGTACTAATGGTGTAATAATACTATCAGGTAAACATCATACAATATATTGTCCCATACTAATGGTGTAATGATACCATCAGGTAAACATCTTACAATATATTGTCCCGTACTAATGGTGTAATAATACCATCAGGTAAACATCATACAATATATTGTCCCGTACTAATGGTGTAATGATACCATCAGGTAAACATCATACAATATATTGTCCCGTACTAATGGTGTAATAATACCATCAGGTAAACATCATACAATATATTGTCCCGTACTAATGGTGTAATGATACCATCAGGTAAACATCATACAATATATTGTCCCGTACTAATGGTGTAATGATACCATCAGGTAAACATCATACAATATATTGTCCCGTACTAATGGTGTAATGATACCATCAGGTAAACATCATACAATATATTGTCCCGTACTAATGGTGTAATGATACCATCAGGTAAACATCATACAATATATTGTCCCGTACTAATGGTGTAATGATACCATCAGGTAAACATCATACAATATATTGTCCCATACTAATGGTGTAATGATACCATCAGGTAAACATCATACAATATATTGTCCCATACTAATGGTGTAATGATACCATCAGGTAAACATCATACAATATATTGTCCCAAAATCGGAGTACTAATGGTGTAATGATACCATCAGGTAAACATCATACAATATATTGTCCCGTACTAATGGTGTAATGATAATACCATCAGGTAAACATCATACAATATATTGTCCCATACTAATGGTGTAATGATACCATCAGGTAAACATCTTACAATATATTGTCCCATACTAATGGTGTAATAATACCATCAGGTAAACATCTTACAATATATTGTCCCGTACTAATGGTGTAATGATACCATCAGGTAAACATCATACAATATATTGTCCCGTACTAATGGTGTAATGATACCATCAGGTAAACATCATACAATATATTGTCCCGTACTAATGGTGTAATGATACCATCAGGTAAACATCATACAATATATTGTCCCATACTAATGGTGTAATAATACCATCAGGTAAACATCATACAATATATTGTCCCGTACTAATGGTGTAATGATACCATCAGGTAAACATCATACAATATATTGTCCCATACTAATGGTGTAATGATACCATCAGGTAAACATCATACAATATATTGTCCTGTACTAATGGTGTAATAATACCAGCAGGTAAACATCATACAATATATTGTCCCAAAATCGGAGTACTTTTGATGTAATTATACATACCACAAACGGTTTATTCCTATTTATTTAACTTTTTGCAAAAATGGTACCACAGGAAGACATTTTAAAGTTAGATAATTGAGATCCAAGGCAAGAACAAGGGACTTAATTACAGCTTAGGTTGTGTGACAAATGAAAACCTTGACTGACTTTCAGACCTAGATGATTTCAACTGTATGCAATGAATTAAATGTGCAATTGATATTTCCCTTGTACATTCAGTAATAAATTTGTTTCATATTTTCCTAATTTTCTAACTTGACAAAATTTATTTAAATAAACATAATTTTAGAAGTTTTTAGATATTATTTTGTTCCTAACTTAAAATATTTCTAAAAATGCTAAAAGCTGAAATAAATATCGGAGACATATAATAGAATTATACATTCCATATATGTATTATGTGTGATAAGATATATTAACTAATGGTTGAAGTAATGGTGGCTTCTCCAAAAATCTCTGGCAAGACTTTTTTCTGAGTTTGTAAATTTATATCTAGGAATTTCATTGAAAAAGAATACCTTATTGGTATTTACTTTTAATAAAATAAACAAAATACTTGTAATCGTTATTTACTTTTAAAAAAATAACAAGCATAAATGTTCATGTACATTAATATTAATGGACTATATTTTATGGTCAATGTAGTTCGTCTACTATTGATCTCGTGGTCTGTCAACACTGAGATTGCGGGTTCGATTGTCACTGCAGGCAGGGTGTACTCGACTCCAATCTTAATTGACAATGATTGCCAGTTTTCCTACTGCAGGTGGGGTTTTCTCCGGGTACTCCGGCTTCCCCCCCCCCCCCAATAAAAACTGGACGCCATGATATAGCTGAAAAATTACTGAAAGTGGCCTTAAACACCATCAAACAAACAAAACAAAAACTAACTATATTGTAATCAAACATAATATACATCATTTATAACTTTGAATACAAAATAGATTTTTAACAAGCTGTAAAAGGTTGGATAGTGCTTAAGTGTAGTGACTATACAATGCTTACTAAGTAATGTTTCAGTTTTGTTAACTTTTATGACGCTTCTACTTTATTTGACACTTTTTTTTACTGTATTTTTTTTTATAATAAACATATGTTATTAACAACTGTAAAAAAAATTTGATTACAAGTTTAAGAACTTCAAAAACTTGTCTGAAACACATAAAAAATAATTTAAAAAACTCTTAATCTTATTCATTTCAACTGAAAATAGCTAAGATATTTTCTTTTTATACCTCGCCACACCAAATGGTGGGGTATTATGTGATACCCTCTGTATGGATTTGAGTGTCCGTCCATCTGTCTGTGGCTCCATGGTTTCCAGATGATAACTTGAAAATGCGTCAACAGATTTTATTTAAACTTTGCAAAGCTATTAAATACTATAAAATGAAGATCAAGTTCAATTTTCAGCACAATCCAATTTGAAGTTTTTGAAATAGGCCAATTTAAGGATTTTTTTGGTCAACAATTTGCAGTTTCCATATGATAACTTATAAACGCGTCAACAGATTTTTTTTTAAATTTGCAAAGCTGTTAAGTACTATAAAATGAAGATCTGGTTGAATTTAAATTTGAATAAACACTCCCAACAGATAAGAAAAAATACAAGTTGGATGAATGGGAAAACCTAATTAACAACAAACACATATCTGACATATATACATATAAATTACACCATTATATACATAGTGAGCATAGAGAAAGTATAAGTATTTTTCTTATCTACATATTTTTACTCAGTTTTTGTTGGTTGCAGACATAATTTGTTGAAATTTTAATATATTTGGTCTTTGTGTAAAACTACTATCTAGTAATTGATCTGATTGGAATTGGGGAAAAAAAACTATTTTCTCTCTCAGTGTTATTCCACAGATCTGCTTGTGCAAAGCCTATTTCTCTGTCAGTGTTATTCCGCAGATCTGTTTGTGCAAAGCCTATTTCTCTGTCAGTGTTATTCCACAGATCTGCTTGTGCAAAGCCTATTTCTCTGTCAGTGTTATTCCACAGATCTGTTAGTGCAAAGCCTATTTCTCTGTCAGTGTTATTCCACAGATCTGTTTGTGCAAAACCTATTTCTCTGTCAGTGTTATTCCACAGATCTGTTTGTACAAAGCCTATTTCTCTGTCAGTGTTATTCCACATATCTGTTTGTACAAAGCCTATTTTCTCTGTCAATGTTATTCCACAGATCCCTTTGTACAAAGCCTATTTCTCTGTCAGTGTTATTCCATGGATCTGTTTGTGCAAAACCTATTTCTCTGTCAGTGTTATTCCACATATCTGTTTGTACAAAGCCTATTTCTCTGTCAGTGTTATTCCACATATCTGTTTGTACAAAGCCTATTTCTCTGTCAGTGTTATTCCACAGATCCCTTTGTACAAAGCCTATTTCTCTGTCAGTGTTATTCCACAGATCCCGTTGTACAAAGCCTATTTCTCTGTCAGTGTTATTCCACAGATCTGTTTGTACAAAGCCTATTTCTCTGTCAGTGTTATTCCACAGATCTGTTTGTACAAAGCCTATTTCTCTGTCAGTGTTATTTCACATATCTGTTTGTACAAAGCCTATTTCTCTGACAGTGTTATTCCACAGATCCCTTTGTAAAAAGGCTATTTTTCTGTCAGTGTTATTCCACAGATCCCTTTGTACAAAGCCTATTTTCTCTGTCAGTGTTATTCCGCAGATCCCTTTGTAAAAAGGCTATTTCTCTGACAGTGTTATTCCACGTAAATAGGTAGTTACCTCAATCATTTATAATATTAAAATAATTTTCAAATTCTAGATTATTTTAACATAATGTACCTTTATGGTCACATTGTATGTATCTTCTGATCTGTGGTCAACTTAATGCAGTCTTTACTACACCATGTGCCATTTAAAATGCTATACCAGTAAAGATATTTGACATGTACACATGGTTTGCTTGTATTGCAGAGGTTGTCTGGACTTGGATACTGTTTCTCAGCCTCACTTCCACCAATGTTAGCTACGGCAGCAATAGAAGCTCTTAACATCATGCAGAATGACCACAGTGAGTATTGAGTGTATCTGGGGGTCGTCAGTATATTTAAGAAATAGGAGAGGTCAATAATTTCTGTAACTCCTGTTAATTATGACTGCTATTTGGCTCTTAACATAAGGTACAATGGCTGTTTTGTGTTTTACTGGATTAAAAGTGATAGACAATATTTTTTTGCATAGCAAAAACAGATCTATTATGAGTAGTTGTTGCCATGATGAATTGTGACCTGCTGTAATGTAATGGTGGCTGTACTGTGCCACTTTGTTGTAAAATTTATTGTGTAGGATTTATTTAAATGTAAAATCATTTGTTCGTGTAGGAAAGGAGATTTTTGTTTAATACTCCAGTTTTCAGTTCTATTTTTTTATTATTTAGTTTTGCACAACACAGCAAGCTTTCTAAAATTTTAATTTGATTTTGCTAAAAAAATTTCATGAAAACTTTTTCTCAAATTAAGTATTTTTGAGAACAACTAATTACTAATGATTTTTGTTTTATTTTATTCTTTCAGGTCTTCTGTTGAAATTGAGAGAGAATTGTAAGAAAATATACAATGGCTTGTCAATGTAAGTTGTAAAGTTTATAATTGTATAAAATATAGTCATTTTAATCATGCAATATAAATCCATATGATACTAATTAATAATAATAATAATCTTTATTTTAAGAGGGTACCACAGTAAGTCTACAAACTAATCTTCCCTGAGGCCCTCAGACAGTGCATAGAAAAATTATAGAAAATACAGAAATAAACATAAAACACGTAAATACCAATGTCTATTATTAGTTTTTGTTGATCATGACATTAATTCAGAACTCTGAAGATATTTTTTAACATTTATTTTAAATATATTGGTTCTTGCAAGTGTGTCTATTCATTACACTTCCTTACAGACAGGTACAATGCGTCCTCGATATACTGTCCCCTTTTTTTACTAAGTGTAAATTTGTGGCAATAAGTGACAGTGGCAGTATATCCCAGAGGAGCATTATATGAAAACTACATGCATTTGGAAAAGTGGACTTTTTAAATCAGTATCTATAATATCTTTACAGTGAGGAGGTGAAACGAGGGAGCACTGCATTATGATATCTGTGGCATGAAACATCCCAAAGGAGCCTCATAGCATTACTACCTCATATTATTTTAATTACTACATATTTTGTCTCTCTGTTACAGTTGTCACACAAATTAACATATGACCCTTTTGTTTACTTCGTGTAATGTGATTTAGCAGACAAAGTTTGTAGCTATGGACATATGGATATAGTTTCGGTTTTGTAATTTTCTTTTTTTTTCCATGTATATATTATTAAATTCTACTTAAAACAGGATCCCTGGAATACAAGTGATGGGTGACCCCTTAGCACCAATAAAACACATTCGTCTTGCTGAAATAAGTGATAACAGAGAATTGGACATGCAAACCCTGCAAAGAATAGCCGATTCAGCCATGGAGAATGGTGTAGCAGTAATCCTGGCTAGATATCTTGATAATGAAGAACATAAATTACCTCCCCCTAGGTATATAGTTATGGTTGACAATATACATTCCATACATTTGATATATTTGACAAAACTAAATGTTAGTCAATATAGAATAATAAATTATATTGCATGTGCTTTTAAGGGCACTGTATATTGTGCAACGAATAATAATCATGCAATAACTATTTTATTGTATGGCAGAACTTAAAAAAAATTATCAGAACACTATTCTAACTTGTTGAGGATGTCAGGATTTGGAAGTAATATACACTGCATGCAATACAAGAGAGTACTGTCCCCTTACGTTGAGTTTACGTTGCACAGGAAATATAATACTGCTTTACAATAATAACTTGTTTTTCTTTTTTTTGACATGGGCTTCAGTCAGTTGATATCAAGTTGTTAAGACAAAGATTACTGGTACTTGTTGTTCCCCAATTTTTGTCTCGCCTGCGACGAAAGTCGCTGGAGGCGAGACATATGTATGGGAATCCGGCGGCGGCGGCGGCGGCGCAAACACTTGACATCTTGATTCATATCTTTGTACGCCCAAGCCCTAGGTCCATCAAATTTGGTCCAGAGGTAGCTTATGATGAGTACTTGCCAGTCAGTCACCTGTCACCTGACCTTGACCTCAATTTCACGGTCCAGTGACTACGTTAAAGTTTTTGGGTTACGACAGTTCCTCTGTAACTACGCATGGTAGGATGACAATATTTGGTGTATAGGTTGCTGATGACTAGTACATGACTGTCTGGTAGGTGTCACCTGACCTTGACCTCAATTTCACGGTCCAGCGACTACGTTAAAGTTTTTGGGTTACGACAGTTCCTCTGTAACTACGCATGGTAGGATGACAATATTTGGTGTATAGGTTGCTGATGACTAGTACATGACTGTCTGGTAGGTGTCACCTGACCTTGACCTCAATTTCACGGTCCAGCGACTATGTTAAAGTTTTGGGGTTATGACAGTTCCTCTGTAACTACGCATGGTAGGATGACAATATTTGGTGTATAGATTGCTGATGACTAGTACATGACTGTCTGGTAGGTGTCACCTGACCTTGACCTCAATTTCACGGTCCAGCGACTACGTTAAAGTTTTTGGGTTACGACAGTTCCTCTGTAACTATGCATGGTAGAATGACAATATTTGGTGTATAGGTTGCTGATGACTAGTAAATGACTGTCTGGTAGGTGTCACCTGACCTTGACCTCAATTTCACGGTCCAGCGACTACGTTAAAGTTTTTGGGTTACGACAGTTCCTCTGTAACTATGCATGGTAGGATGACAATATTTGGTGTATAGGTTGCTGATGACTAGTACATGACTGTCTGGTAGGTGTCACCTGACCTTGACCTCAATTTCACGGTCCAGCGACTACGTTAAAGTTTTTGGGTTACGACAGTTCCTCTGTAACTATGCATGGTAGGATGACAATATTTGGTGTATAGGTTGCTGATGACTAGTACATGAGTGTCTGGTAGGTGTCACCTGACCTTGACCTCAATTTCACGGTCCAGCGACTACGTTAAAGTTTTTGGGTTACGACAGTTCCTCTGTAACTACGCATGGTAGGATGACAATATTTGGTATATAGGTTGCTGATGAATAGTACATGACTGTCTGGTAGGTTCACCTGACCTTGACCTCAATTTCACGGTCCAGCGACATGTTAAAGTTTTTGGGTTACGGCTGTTCCCCTGTAACTATGCAGGGTATGGTGACAATATTTTGTATACAGGCCGCTGCTGATATTTAATGCTATTTACGTAATGCTTATGACGAAATTTATTTTCGTTACTGATGCGGAATGCAGGCGAGACGTTTTTCTGTGTCCACACTTGTTTATTTGTTGTTCTGCATCTATAAGGTCATTTGGATGAATTTTTTTCTAGATTTCAGAAAATAGTAGGAATATTATAGCCTCTACATAATGCTAAATTTTCTAACTCAACCAGACTTTCCATGTAGTTGTAAAAATGTCTGGTCTATTAGTCTATCCTATTCCCCACCCCCCCCCCTTGATTTATTGTTGTTGACTTTTTCTTTGTCTTGAATAAAGACTTAAACCACTTGCTGAATGTTAAACAACCAATCAATCAATCATTATAATGTTACCTCTATTTCCCAATCTATTCTCAGAATGTAAACATGGCACATGTATAAAATTTGATAGTGGCAATATCTAATTTGTCCTTCAGTTCAAACATTTGTTTAGTTGCTGTCATTTGCCAAATTGTGGAATGTTCAACTTTTGTTGTAAATAAATGTGATGTGTTATTATTTCAGTATTAGAATATCGGTTAACTGTCAGCTGATGGAGAATGAAGTAAATAGAGTGGTGGATGTCATTACTAATGCATGTAAAACCATACTGTGAATAGGTTTGTATCAACAAAACTCATTTTCTGTTGGCATTTAATTTAATTTACTTTGTAAGCTGAAATCTGATTGGCCAATGCCAATGGTGCAACTTAAGTTATATGAAATAACCTGTGTTGGTCACATGACCTATTCTTACACCATTAAAATTAAAATATTTATCATGTCATTGCTGTTTTTAAAATTTCAATTAAATTATAAGGACTACTTCAAATTTCAGAGTAGGTTATTGTATAACGTGTCATTATTATTGATTCTTGAAAAAGCATATCAATATTTAGACATGAATTTTTTTTGTATATAAAAACTTTGATAATGTCCAAGTAATTTTAAATGCCTTTATTATTAATTTTCAGGTCTGCAGTTAACTGCTGGTATGAGTGAAGAGTTTTTGTTGACATTTGTTTATAAGCAGCGTGGCATTGTATAAAGAATAGTGTAAACTTTTATTTTTGAGCATGCATTACAAGTATTGTATTGTCAAAGTATTTTTCATGATATAATTGACATTTTATGTAATGTGTTATTGAACAAATGACAAGGTTACTTCCCTTGGATGTTTATTTTTTTTGTTGCAGGTTTCCAGTAACCATTATTATCTCTTAGAACTAACATTCTTTTACATACCCTGTACAGGATGTAGAATTGTCTACTCTTTGAATATTGAGCCCAGCCCTGTTTATAATACAGTTGTCCTATGTGGTTATATTAATATCTATGTACATAATGGCATTATAATTCAGTATTTTGGAATCAAATTGACTGATGATTATCAAGTTAGAATGAATATGCAACTATTATTATGTTATAATTTGGTTTTTCTTATTTTTCTACTTTTATATATTTTTACAAAATGGTAATTAATTGTTTACCATATATATATACCAGCGATATGTCTTATTCCATTATGTCAAGTTTTGTTCATACATCTCTTCAATCTTTATATAATTATTCTGGTTTTATTTCGGTATCAGTCATGTGTGTTGGTATCAATCATGTGTGTCGGTATCAGTCATGTGTGTCAGTACACTAATACCAACACTCTTCTAGTCCTTCTATAAAACTATGTTGTGCTAGGATTGCTACTTCCTAATATTATAGAGCTTGGGGAGTGTATTTCAGGTTTTTTTTTAAACAACTATCACAATACAGTCTTAAAACACATCATCGTCCTTCAGGTGTAAAGGAGACATGGTTATATATTATTAATTTCAATTTTACCCTCCGCTCTAAATAAAATGGAAAAGAAAAAACTCCAAGAAATCATATTTTTGCCATTAAACAATGATTATAAGGTATCGAAAAATAAACACATTGGAAATAAAAGGGATCTATTATATGGTATTTATAGTATATATTCATCGCATTAGCAGAAGTTTTTGAGATTTACATGTATCTGTTCATTCTGGTTTTTATTAATTTTTTGCGACTTGATGGTTATACTGCTAACTTGATATGTAACTACATCCTCAGAAGTCACTATTTTGATTGGCTACATCCTCAGAAGTCACTATTTTGATTGGCTACATCATAATAAAAATAATCAAATAAAGCCAACTTGTTTAACAGAAAACCTATTGTCGAATACTTGTTTAACATTTTGACTACTATTTCCTGCTCTTACCACCTATTTCGTTACACTTCACTTTCATTATTTCGAGTACAATTTTAGGTACCTGATTTCAGGGTTTATTGTATTCTTAAAATTGCACTGTAAAGCAATGTTCCTATAAAACATACATTACATCCAGAAAAGACATTTGGAAAACTCCTTGTAAAGACTTTATTAATTTTTCCAAAGGAAATTGTCAGATTTCTTGTACATTAAAAAGCTCGTATACTTTCTTACAATTTTAACTTTTCATGCTGACTGCAGTTATTAATAATTTTACTAATGGATTATCTCCCTTTCATCATGCCGATACCTAAATAGTTGTAAGATGTTTATTACTACTTTATTGAAACATGAAATGCATATTCTTTGTTATCTTTTAAACAAACATCTGAAATACTTTATTTTGTACATGGGGTCGCTTGTCATATAAGCTGTTATGTGTCAAAAGATATATGCATGTATGTATAGTAATAATTGGTACATAAAGATGTCTTTGTGGTAAATATATTTGTATTTATTTTTCCTGTTCACCCAAGGGTATTTAAGTGTCACACATACTACTTTTTTTAAAAGTTTCTTGAAACTTGAAACAGTCCCTAACAAATGTTTGTCTACAATAGGGTACAGTTTTTATAAGAGCTTGCAAATAATATTGTGTTATAAATAGAAATTTTATGTAACTTTTGTGTGATATGAATAAATTGTATTTTAATTTTCAGTTTAGTTGATTTTCCTTTTTTTTCTCTGGTAATGAAACAGCTTGCATCTACATCATGTCCTGTTCATTTTTTGTTTTCTTTGATGCAGCTATGAAATCGTGTCTATAAAAAAGAGATAGATTGTCCTTGTTTCATATAATGAAGACTTATTAGTGTCACAAAAATGTTGAAAAAAGTATCTTAATCCCTTAACATCTAGAGTGAACTGTACATTTAAAAAAATGATCAGCAGGGGCAAGGCCTACAAACCATTACTTATTCCGAATTGGTCATGACACTTTATAGGAGTTATTGCCCTTAAATGACGAATTTAGACAAAATAATCAGTTTTGTAATATAAATTAAAGTCTATAACAGCTAGAGTAAATCTGTAAATTACTAAATTAACCTAAACGCAATGCCTACAAATCATTTAATTTTCAGAAATTGTCTGATTGCACCTTCAAAGCTACAACTAGACTGAAACTGTCAAATAGCAAAATTTAATGATAGTTAAAGTCATTTGTGTTCTAGGTGAGTGATTACAGGCTACTGGGTGATACTAGTTCACCGTAGCCATAATAACTAAAGGGAGGAACCAGTGCAAGGTTGAATTAGATTGGGGACAGTTAATCAGAATATTGGAGGCGAGACATATGTATGGGAATCCGGCGGCGGCGGTGTAAACACTTGACATCTTGCTTCATATATTTGTTAGCCCAAGCCCTAGGTCCACCAAATTTGGTACATAGGTAGCTTATGATGAGTACTTGCCAGTCTGTCACTTGACCTTGACCTCAATTTCACGGTCCAGCGACTACGTTAAAGTTTTTGGGTTACGGCAGTTCCTCTGTAACTACGCATAGTAGGATGACAATATCTGGTGTATAGGTTGCTGATGACTAGTACATGACTGTCTGGTAGGTGTCACCTGACCTTGACCTCAATTTCACGGTCCAGCAACTACGTTAAAGTTTTTGGGTTACGACAGTTCCTCTGTAACCACGCATGGTAGGATGACAATATTTGGTATATAGGTTGCTGATGACTAGTACATGACTGTCTGGTAGGTGTCACCTGACCTTGACCTCAATTTCACGGTCCAGCGACTATGTTAAAGTTTTTGTGTTACTGCAGTTTCTCTGTAACTATGCATGGTAGGATGACAATATTTGGTATATAGGTTGCTGATGAATAGTACATGACTGTCTGGTAGGTGCCACGTGACCTTGACCTCAATTTCACGGTCCAGTGACTACGTTAAAGTTTTTAGGTTACTGCTGTTCCCCTGTTACCAAGCATGGTAGGATGACAATATTTGGTATATAGGTTGCTGATGAATAGTACATGATTGTCTGGTAGGTGTCACCTGACCTTGACCTCAATTTCACGGTTCAGCGACTACGTTAAAGTTTTTGTATTAGGACAGGTCCTCTGTAACTATGCATAGTATGGTGACAATATTTGGTATACAGGCCGCTGCTCATAATTAATGCTACTTACGTAATGCTTATGATGAAATTTATTTTCGTTAACTGATGCGGAATTCAGGCGAGACGTTTTTCTGTGTCCACACTTGTTTTTTATACTAATGTGGTATTAAAGATACCATGGTTGCAAAATCTACCATTCTCAACTCAAATTTTCGATAGCAGCACAGTGTGTACATTTCACAATGGATGAATTAATAGTATCAGATTGTCTAGACCAGACTCTGCTGATGACTATTAAGGCCTCCATGGCCAAGTGATTTTACTACATTCGTCTACTATTGATCACGTGCCTGTCAACTCTCATTTGTCTAGACCAGGCTCTGCTGTTGACTATTAAGGCCTCCATGGCCAAGCGATTTTACTACATTCGTCTACTATTGATCACGTGCCTGTCAACTCTCATTTGTCTAGACCAGACTCTGCTGTTGACTATTAAGGCCTCGATGGCCAAGTGATTTTACTACATTCGTCTACTATTGATCACGTGCCTGTCAACTCTCATTTGTCTAGACCAGACTCTGCTGTTGACTATTAAGGGCTCGATGGCCAAGTGATTTTACTACATTCGTCTACTATTGATCACGTGCCTGTCAACTCTCATTTGTCTAGACCAGACTCTGCTGTTGATTATTAAGGCCTCGATGGCCAAGTGATTTTACTACATTCGTCTACTATTGATCACGTGCCTGTCAACTCTCATTTGTCTAGACCAGACTCTGCTGTTGACTATTAAGGCCTCGATGGCCAAGTGATTTTGCTACATTCGTCTACTATTGATCACGTGCCTGTCAACTCTCATTTGTCTAGACCAGACTCTGCTGTTGACTATTAAGGCCTCGGTGGCCAAGTGATTATGGTAGTTAGTTTACTAGTGATCACGTGCCTATCAACACTTGGGTTGTGGTTTCGAGTCTCGCTGCGAGCATGGTGTGCTAAACTCCAGTCTTAATTGACAAAGTTTGCCAGTTTTCACTAGATAACAACAGGTGTTTAACAGGACAATGTCACTAGATAACAACAGGTGTTTAACAGGACAATGTCACTAGATAAAAATAGGTGTTTAACAGGACAATGTCACTAGATAACAACAGGTGTTTAACAGGACAATGTCACTAGATAACAACAGGTGTTTAACAGGACAATGTCACTAGATAAAAATAGGTGTTTAACAGGACAATGTCACTAGATAACAACAGGTGTTTAGCAGGACAATGTCACTAGATAACAACAGGTGTTTAGCAGGACAATATCACTAGATAACAACAGGTGTTTAACAGGACAATGTCACTAGATAACAACAGGTGTTTAACAGGACAATGTCACTAGATAACAACAGGTGTTTAACAGGACAATGTCACTAGATAACAACAGGTGTTTAGCAGGACAATGTCACTAGATAACAACAGGTGTTTAACAGGACAATGTCACTAGATAACAACAGGTGTTTAGCAGGACAATGTCACTAGATAACAACAGGTGTTTAACAGGACAATGTCACTAGATAACAAAAGGTGTTTAGCAGGACAATGTCACTAGATAACAACAGGTGTTTAGCAGGACAATGTCACTATATAACAACAGGTGTTTAGCAGGACAATGTCACTAGATAACAACATGTGTTTAACAGGACAATGTCACTAGATAACAACAGGTGTTTAGCAGAACAATGTCACTAGATAACAACAGGTTTTTAGCAGGACAACATCACTAGATAACAACAGGTGTTTAACAGGACAATGTCACTAGATAACAACAAGTGTTTAACAGGACAATGTCACTAGATAACAACAGGTGTTTAGCAGGACAATGTCACTAGATAACAACAGGTGTTTAGCAGGACAATGTCACTAGATAACAACAGGTGTTTAGCAGGACAATGTCACTAGATAACAACAGGTGTTTAACAGGACAATGTCACTAGATAACAACAGGTGTTTAGCAGGACAATGTCACTAGATAACAACAGGTGTTTAGCATGACAATATCACTAGATAACAACAGGTGTTTAGCAGGACAATGTCACTAGATAACAACAGGTGTTTAGCAGGACAATGTCACTAGATAACAACAGGTGTTTAACAGGACAATGTCACTAGATAACAACAGGTGTTTAACAGGACAATGTCACTAGATAACAACAGGTGTTTAACAGGACAATGTCACTAGATAACAACAGGTGTTTAGCAGGACAATGTCACTAGATAACAACAGGTGTTTAGCAGGACAATGTCACTAGATAACAACAGGTGTTTAACAGGACAATGTCACTAGATAACAACAGGTGTTTAGCAGGACAACATCACTAGATAACAACAGGTGTTTAACAAGACAATGTCACTAGATAACAACAGGTGTTTAGCAGGACAATGTCACTAGATAACAACAGGTGTTTAGCAGGACAATGTCACTAGATAACAACAGATGTTTAGCAGGACAATGTCACTAGATAACAACAGGTGTTTAACAGGACAATGTCACTAGATAACAACAGGTGTTTAGCAGGACAATGTCACTAGATAACAACAGGTTTTTAGCAGGACAACATCACTAGATAACAACAGGTGTTTAACAGGACAATGTCACTAGATAACAACAGGTGTTTAACAGGACAATGTCACTAGATAACAACAGGTGTTTAACAGGACAATGTCACTAGATAACAACAGGTGTTTAGCAGGACAATGTCACTAGATAACAACAGGTGTTTAGCAGGACAATGTCACTAGATAACAACAGGTGTTTAACAGGACAATGTCACTAGATAACAACAGGTGTTTAGCAGGACAATGTCACTAGATAACAACAGGCGTTTAGCAGGACAATGTCACTAGATAACAACAGGTGTTTAACAGGACAATGTCACTAGATAACAACAGGCGTTTAGCAGGACAATGTCACTAGATAACAACAGGTGTTTAGCAGGACAATGTCACTAGATAACAACAGGTGTTTAACAGGACAATGTCACTAGATAACAACAGGTGTTTAGCAGGACAATGTCACTAGATAACAACAGGTGTTTAGCAGGACAATAACACTAGATAACAACAGGTGTTAAGCAGTCATACGTATGGATCTGAGTAAAACATTTTCATGTACGATTTTGTTTCTGTGTTTTTATAAAATGTTTTATTTCTTCATTAGAAGAAGGCAGTTAATCTCTAATGATTAACACAATGCAAGCAAACCCCAGACAAAAATCCAGGTTATTGCAATTTGACCCAAAATTATACTGACAAAATAATACAATATTCAGTCTCAACGGTAACATAATGAGGTAAATCTACCTAGTGTTACTATAGACTGGACTTCAATAGCCACATATCAAACATCTGTAAACAAAGCAGCTAGACAATTAAATGTCTTGAAGCCCACTGGCACACGCTTAAATATCATGTCAAAACTCACAATATTCAGTCATTTATCATGTCAAATTTAAGCTACTGTCCTCTAGATTAGAGCTTGTGCTCTGAACACAACACTAACAAATTAAACAAACTCCATGGACGTGCACTAAGGTTTACTGGTATATGTGATAAATAAAACGGCTCATACAATACTTTTTCTTGAACATCTCAATTACCATTACTTTAAGAACGCACAATAAAACCGTGGCATTAGACAATTTAAAATACTATATAACTGATACAAAATTGTATTCACCACTTGGTGAATTAAAAAAAACAAAACAATTCTTTCAGGTACAAAGGCATAGCGGATCTTCCACGCCCAAGAACTATAGTAAGTTTCCTTACGAGCCAGCAAGAATTTGGAATTCCTGGCTTATTGAGGCAATTAACATTATATTTTGAACATATCAAATGTCTATAAAACATTTTTATATCGATATAGCGTTTTTTTGAAAACTGTATGTGCAGCGCCTGTCGATAAATGCATGTACTTGCTGCGCCGTGACCAATGTCTCCAGTCTTTGTCTACGTGTTGCTTTCTTTCGTTTTAGTGCGTTAATCTATTTGCTTTCTGTTCCTATAGTTTATATGCTGTATGGGTTTTTATTTTTATATTTGCTTATTATAAGCATACGATGTGTCCTGCTTATACCTATAGTTTTGTTATCTGTTGAAAATATTATCGAATTAAACAATTGTTTGATTGTTTGAATAATGTTTAACGCCAATTTCAGCCATTTTTCAGCAATATCATGGCGTCCAGTTTTTATTGGGGTACCCCGAGAAAACCACCGGTATGAAAACTGGCAATCCTTGTGAAATAAGAGTAGTCATGTACATTGTACCCGCAGTGAGACTATAACCCCGACCCCAGTGTTGACATACCACGTGATCAATAGTAGACGAACTACCTTAAGCGGCCACCGAGGCCATAAATAAGGTAAATATTTAAATCTAACAGAACTCATAGTATGTAATCATGTACTCTGCAATATCTATCTATGTAATGGTTATATTATATATAAGCACGTGGTTACTTAAACCAAGTGAACAATGAACAGTTACTGAATAATTTCATTAATTATAGTCCGAAGTCGTTTAAAGAGCTATGCAGAGCTCATGTTACTCTCTAAATAAAGATAACGTCCTTACTAACATAGGAAATACTGAAATTTTGAATGTTAATTCCAAAGATACACTTAGTTGTAATTCTGTGAACCAGGCTGTATTTGCGTTAAATGGTAAACAATATTCATTGGAACTGTAAACTTATTGTCCGACAGTGGTTTATATCTGAGTTAACGAGGTTTGTGGTACAGCGAAGGGTTATTTCATGGGGGTGCGGGTGTGGCTTTTTGGAGGATAAGGCTTCGATTTTATCAGTACCGTTTCGAAAAACAATAGGATTTTCTATTGCGGCGTTACAGCTATTTGTACGTTGATGTGTATGATATCATGAACCATTTACAACATTTTTGAAATAGAGTATTTTTTCGTTTGTTAAGTTTATCAGAAATAATTGTTTTTATTTACTTAACAATAGTACTAACTGAATTTCAACTATGTTACAGTACATGTCTTAGAAGAGTTTTCACCGATGTTACAGTACATGTCTTAGGAGAGTTTTCACCGATGTTACAGTACATGTCTTAGGAGAGTTTTCACCGATGTTACAGTACATGTCTTAGAAGGGTTTTCACCGACGTTACAGTACATGTCTTATGAGGGTTTTCACCGATGTTACAGTACATGTCTTAGGAGAGTTTTCACCGATGTTACAGTACATGTCTTAGGAGAGTTTTCACCCATGTTACAGTACATGTCTTAGTAGAGTTTTCACCGATGTTACAGTACATGTCTTAGAAGGGTTTTCACCGACGTTACAGTACATGTCTTAGGAGGGTTTTCACCGATGTTACAGTACATGTCTTAGGAGGGTTTTCACCGATGTTACAGTACATGTCTTAGGAGAGTTTTCACCGATGTTACAGTACATGTCTTAGGAGAGTTTTCACCGATGTTACAGTACATGTCTTAGAAGGCTTTTCACCGACGTTACAGTACATGTCTTAGGAGAGTTTTAATTTGTTTATTGTCTTGATTCAATAAAAATAGTCTTATTTATCCATCATTTAGAACATTAGTAATACGAACTACAAAATCAAGCTGTCTGATTGGTCGAAAGCGCTTTACTATGATCGAATGTAAAATACACTTTCAACAATTTGTCAGCTATATGATCCTATATTATGGCGTTCAGATTTATTAGGGGGGAAGCCAGAGTGCCAGAGTAAACCCCGAACTGGCAATCCTTGGCATTAAAATAAGGGTCGCGCCCGCCCACCAACCTCAGTATTGACATGCACGGGATCAATAGTAGACTATCTTAACCACTCGGTCACCGAGGGTTAATATTTGGTTAATCATATGATTGTCCGGGCCTCGGTGGCCGAGTGGTTAAGGTTGTTCGTTTACTATTGATCACGTGGTCTGTCAACACTGAGATTGCGGGTTCGAATCTCATTGCAGGCAGGTTGTACTCAACTCCAATCTTAATTGACAAGGATTGCCAGTTTTCCTACCGCAGGTCGGGGTTCTCTCCGGGTACTCCGGCTTCCTCCCAAATAAAAACTGGACGCCATGATATAGCTGAAAAATTGCTGAAAATGGCGTTAAAACACCACTCAAACAAAACAAAACAATCATATGATTGTCCTTTATCATGTCAGTATTTTTGGGAATCCCAGACATCCAATATAGAGGGACATATCCATGAAGCGGAAAAAAACACAGTTGCATGCCAAGCAAACATATGACATAATTATATAATAGATATTATTGCGTAATTTTAATTTCAGAATTTGTTTGAATATATGCCGGAATTATAAACAAATTGTTCGGACAGTCAATGTTGTGCCAATCGGAAACCTAAGGCTCAACTGCAACCATAAAAATGCTTAATCGTCATACATCTAAAAATTGTTAGGCGAATATAATATATGTATAAATGTCGGGATTTTTTTTAAATGTTAATCGGTCATTTTAGTAGCAAGTAGTTCAGGGGAGCGATGACATGTTCTTGTGTTATATTGGTACATTTGTTTTGGTGGCGGTGGAGTGTTGGCCCATGCGTGTGCTTTATCTTCAATCTTACAAAACTTCCCCATTTTGCCTGCTGTATACAACTGACCCAACGAAACAATTCCATGTCACAATAAGAAGAAGCACAAATTCTTTACCGCCCAGACAAACAAACCATATCATTTTTAATCTTTTATTGTTGTCGTCTGCTTTAAATATTTTGAATTATGTCCTCTCCCATGTTATTACTTCTGTTATAATCCGAAGTTAATTTTGTGATTGGTCGGATTAAAAAAAACACAAAAACGCGGGGGTACGATTATTCGTTCTAGTTATTACTGTGCCAATTTTAGTTTTTTCAACAAACTCTTTTGGGATAAAAAAAATACTGAATGTGTCAAATAATTATATCAATTCACAAACAAGTTTATTACATTTTTGCATATTTTTGGAAATACGTAGAAAAAAAATGCGGCAGTAACATCCAAGACAGACGTCGGCAAAACAGTTACTTCCGTTCTTATGCAATTTCTTAGATTTTGTTCATTCTGGAAGGAAAACAGGTGTTCTACTCCTCGATTTTTAAGTATTACAAACTTAGTAAATCGACAATACATGAATATTGCAATGGAATGAGATGTCGACACATATTATTCCAAAAATAAACACGACTATCTTTAGGTCATTTTCAGCTTTTATAACCTTCAACTGTAACAAAACAATTGTAAACATTTTCGGTACATAAGCACAATAATAAAAAAAATTCACATTAACTACTGAAATAAAACCGGACTTAGTGCATGTCTCTAATTAGACACTCGAAAATTATCTTTCCAATAACAAACAGCGAGTTATTATAAAAAAAAATGCCTCGTCTCCACCCAGAGTTTAAAAATCGGGCGTTTATAAAGGGTTAGTCTATATTAATAATATTCCCGATACTATTTTCACTGTGGATTCTATTATCTGATGTAATGATAATCAGAGAAGTTGAATTCAGTGTTCGAGTCTGTTAATCAATACAGACTGGCTAGTTGCCTTTAACCCCGAAAGGCTGAATACCCGATCTACTTTATTGGAAACTGTATTTCACGAATTATTATTAAATATAAACAATTTCAAAAGGGTAAAATCTCACACGTACTCGAGGTATATTATACTCAAAGACTTTTCAATTTGAGACATCAACGAATCGGTTACTATATGGTAGCAACGAAAGTTGAAATCATAGAAAATCATGCTTATTTCATCAGAAACATAATGAAAAAACTGTGACTGAAATATAAATATAATACATACAAGACTACGTTGATTCTTTTTATTTGTTTTTTTACGCCACTGTCAGCCATTTTTCAGCTGTATCATGGCGTCCAGTTTTTATTGGGAGAGGGAGTACCCAGAGAAAACAGACTTTCGGTGGGAAAACTGGAAATCCTTGATAGTTAAATTTTAAGTCGAGTACACCCTGCCCGCAGTGAGACTCGAACCCGCAATCTCAGTGTTGATAGACTACGTGATCAATCGTAGCCGAACTACCTTAACCACTAGACGAGGCACCTGTAGCCATTTGAAAGCTGACTTACGTGTATTCTGTACATATAGTGTTAATATAGTAGAGAACCCTGGCTGTTCTTGTGAATATCTATTGGAGAGTGCATTGTATTACTTTACAGACTTTATCATTCGGTTACCGATGACTCGTGTTTACATACACGTGCGACAACAAATATAATGAATTATTTACCAACAATATATTGTCCCTTCTAACTGTGACAATATTTGGCAGTATAGATGTTTTGACGCATGTGTATAGAGGATCTTGGCATCTTTTATGACTTCCATATTTATTTTCAATTCACACATACTCCACATTTGATGTTTCCAATTCTTTATTAATTTCTACTTTAATGTTTAATATCTTCTTTTCAGTGTTAAATGTGTTTTTATATAAACTTTTATCCTCTTTACCGTATAAAATGTCTTATCCATAAACCTTAACTCGGTGCGTCTGGTACACCATCGGTAGATAGAGTGCACTTTAACGTCAGTGACTTGATAATACAAGTGAAAAAAAGATTAAGGCCAGTTTAAACATTTTAAATGCAGCTATGTGCGTCTATAAAGATTATTTGCCCATTTAGTAAATCTGCCATTTATCTTGTCTGAAGCCCACGTTGTAGTCCACTTTTATCTTTTAGATTCAAAATTCAGATCACTTATTTGTCAAATATTTTTAACAAAAGCAGGATAAGATGATATTCTGCTCTACTGTTGTGAGTTACGGAGTGAATAATGAGGTGGATTTTAATATCAATTATAACCTCATTTTCTCACTAAACACTGCACGTGTGGAGTTCATAATATTGTAAGTGGGAATTTTATGACCCGACATTGTACATTGAACTTTAGATGTTGTCATAGTTTCGTTGTCTTTTCCTTCTAGTATTTGGTATCTTGCAGATAATGAAGCATTTTTCTGAATGAATTTTACACGCCGAGATGCCTAATGTATTATCCTATTTTGTACAACAATCAAGCTACTGACATTTCTCCTATTTGTAAAGACAGCTTTTGACTAATCGTAAATTGAATACAACTGCTTCATTCTCACCTGTGGAAGTTAAATTTAAATCGTTTCTTCTTTGTTGACATGCAACTTGTCTAATGGTCGATTATTTGCTCCGTTGGACCAAAAGCCTATAAGAAATTAACACTATAGCCTCCGTTAGAAAACGATTCAGTTTGAGATCTTAGATTTTCGCATGCCATTTCGAGTCTGTGTTGTAACTTTTCCAATATAATAGCTATAACAATCTGATTGTAGCTATGATTTTTTGATAAAGATACTTACTTGTATATATCAACGGCAAATGAAATACACATGTCTTAGATATGTAATTGTTTCCGATGTTATTTGTTGAAAATAATATTTGACGCAAATTTAATGTTTAACTATATATAGAACATCGAATTTATAAAGATTTTTTAAAACATCGAATGTGCGGATTTTGAACAGTAAACGAATGTTTTAAGGGAGTAAATATAAAATTGCAGTATTATATATCTGCAACTGGGACTAGAATAGCTATGATTTATAGCTTCCAGCAGCGTTTTTCACAAAAAGTCGTAAGTGTAAAATCTATCGTAAGTTCTGACGTCACAATGGATTTCCCTTTGATCTTCCAACACTTACGATAGATTTTACGATTACGAATTTTTGTGAAATCGATTCCTGATCTGCAATGAAAACTAGTATTGACTTGGGCAATATTTAAGTCGTATGGACACATAAATGCATACGTCGTATATACTTGTCATTTGTCTGTCCTATACGCGGTTACTTCCAAAGGATGCAGAAAGAGACAAGTTCTATCATCATTACAATAACAATTTGTCTCTGTTGGGCGATAAGAAGACGATGGAATCCATCGATCGCGGTTTGTCGAATCTGTGTAACCTTCGGAATATCTTAGTCAAAGAGCTCTGGTGTTTGAACAATCTTATTAATCCATAGTGCGACAATAACCGAAATGGGGAGCAAGAAACAGATTTAGTTTTAATCTGATTGGTGATTGAATGTGTCCTAATAGTGACCAGGCTGCTCCGAACATTGGGCATACTATGGAAGCAATCACAGCTCCGAATCTCTCAGTCCCTCTCTGCCCGTCGTTGTAATTTTTAGTGATTTAACATCTTAATGACTTTCATACAAATAAACACATCTCGGAAGAACAAGATGCACAAAGCGCGACAAAGCCTCGCATATCTTCTGATTTTTAAAGCACGTAGTTTATACAATCGCTTCAAAAATGGTAAATTGCAAATGTTAATAAAAAATGGCTAAGTTGCAAACCGAACGGAATAATAACAACAACAATATTATTATTTGATATTATTATTATTATTATTATTATTATTATTATTATTATTATTATTATTATTATTATTATTATTATTATTTAGAGGGGGTCACTCATGCCCTCTTAAAACACGACATTTTACAATTGTACGTTTGTTTCCAATATGGACAAGTTAGATATTGTTATAGAATCGACATAACTAGGTTTACCTCTTACAAAAACAAGGAGCTACTCAGCAGCCAAAAAGTATCAAGAAAACGAAGCAAATAACGCAATGTATGAAGTTGTCAAAAAAGGTCGATCTCAGAATGATTTAACACAATAGTTCTTATTATACGGTAATGAAATGTTGGGTTTTGTTAAGTTGGATGCGAGAGTAATCTTTTACTGAACTTTACAACCGTCGACACAAAATGTGATGGTTTATGGAGACCTTGGAGATAATCCAGTGGTTTATGGGGACATTGGGGATAATCCAGTGGTTTATGCGGACCTTGGGGATAATCCAGTGGTTTATGGGGACCTTGGAGAAAATCCAGTGCAGACATATGTCCATTCTGAATGATTAGCTACAGGTCAAAATTATGGAAAATGGAAAAGAAAAACTGTCAAGTATTTTGTAAATATGTTTGTTTTTCTTATGCTCGCGAAATAGATATTTCGTTGGGGGTTGTCAGGTCATAATACGGAAAGCCTGGCCGCGGGCCGTAGTGAGTGACATGTTTGGAGAGCACGATAAAGACCCCTTTTATAGATTTCGAAAAAGAGTAGGCTCATTGTAGCCGCTAGAAAAGGCCAAATTTTCCGCCCATACTCAATACTCCAAGATTTTCCAGGGGCAGTCAAAATTGTATTCACTGTGTCCCATCTCACCCTTTTCCCGTTAATTTATTATTTGTTAACTTGTTCTCGTCCTGATAAACATCGTATTATAACTTTCTAATGTATAGATATACATGTATATATTTCACTCCGCTTATTTATTTAAATTTTCTATATAACCTTTCATCACTTATTGTACTGTTATGTTAAATTGTATCATATCATTGTAATCTCTATATGAGGAAATAAAGAAATGAATGAATGAATGAATGAATGGTTTAGAAACATATGGAAACTGCAAATAAATGGTGTTTTTCATTCAGGTTAATTACTACGATAAAATAGAGACTGAAGGACCAATTTGTACAGACCTAAGAATCAAATATAGAAACGTCAAAAAAGCCGCCATGACTATACACAAATAAATTTGAATTTGAATAATATTTAGAAATCTTGCGTACAAAAGATGAACTTACACTATGTAGATTTAGAGTTAGTAAACATGCAATCACAGATCAATTACCCATTAGAACCGGTAAATGGCAAAATATATCATACAGATTGTAGGCTATGTTAAAGCAGAGAACTCGGAGATGAGTTTCATTATTGTAACTCTCTTGCTGTTAAACGAGAGAAATTTTTGACAAATATATAATATATTATAAAATTTGGATTTAAGTTGGGATTTTGTTTACAGCACCACTTTCGATATTTAGATATTTAGATTTACAGAAACCAAGAGCTCGTGACATAAACATATTGACCTGTTACGTGGTTCTTTGGGGGTTGGGGTTGGATTGGCAGTAAACAATTGCTTTTTCCGCAGAATTATTTTTACAGTTATTAAAACTTTTGCAAAGCATTGGTACTTCAGTCACCATTTACATATATGTATATATTTCTAATTAAGAAATAATTCATGGCTGTCCCAATTTTATGGATTATTTAAATATGGGTAAGCATTATATTCATGATATTTTACCATTCGCTAACGCTCATGGCAAAATATTCATGAATATAATGCCTACCCATATTTAAATAATCCATAAAATTGGGGCAGCCATGAATTATTTCGATTCTGATATGAAAATACAGAAATTTTACATTTCGCGACTACCTAGGTAAAGGTTTATTTTGGCTGTTCCAATTTCCGAGAACCTCCCTTGTTTCGAAATTATTATATTTCTCGTGTAAAACTTAGTAGAAAAAAACGAAGAAATATAAATTAAAAACAAACAAACATATTTATTAACATTTACAATAAAATTTCACAATCAAAACAAAGAACGACAAAATTAAATGCTTCATTACATCAGTCGCCGTGACCGTGTGTCGTGTCTGGGACTGTTCATGTGTTGCTGTGTTTGCGTGAGAAATGAAAACCGCTTACCGCATTTGGTCGATCTTATGCTCCTGTTTTAGATCCACAATGGTGCAAATTTAAATCGACAGTTATTTTCCACAATTAATCAACATTTTGAAATTCGGTTGCGTTTTCATTTTGATACGTAAATTCGTTTGTGGTGGGGGCGGGAAAAGTCTCGCGGTTTGCATTGAACGTCATTGTAAACAACGCAACGTCCCTTAAAAACACAACGTAGCTAAAGTCAAGGAAGACTTGTAACCTGGTCTCCTGGTGCAATATTTTTCATTGACGCAAGCTTCACTTCAAATATATATACATTTTTTCATTTGGTATTTTCTTTGCTGATAATTTTTATTTTCTGAGCATATTCTCCTAACTCTCATCCCAATGCCATAAGGTATGGCTCGTTTGACCGAATTCGGGTGATCAGATTTTACATGTAAATAAAGGTGCTTGTCCGAAGGTTTACAAAATAGGTCAGTTTTCAATGAAAAAATGTTTACAGAAGCGAGGTTTCCAGAAAAAAGACTTAGACCATGAATTTAGAAAAATTGACACTTTGGACAGAGAAAATCTATTAAAATATAAAACAGATAAAAACAAAAATTTAGACAGAGTACCGTTATCAATTACTTACAATAAAGAACTTCCGAACATCCACAACATATTACGTAACAGGCTTAAAACTTTATATAGCTCTAAAGAGATGCAGAAAGTGTTTCCGGAACCACCAATAGTAGCATATAGACGAGGGACAAATATTCAAGATAAACTGGTTCACGCTAAACACAATAATCAATTTTTTAAACGGGAAAATGAAACGGGACCATGTGATAAAAATTGTGCAATTTGTAATAGAATGCTAAATCTTACGAAATTTACAGCTAATAATGGTGTATCATACAATGTTGACGGTAAAATAAATTGTAGGACAGCAAATTTAATATATGGCATTTATTGTGAACAGTGTAGACAAATTGTGTATGTTGGTGAAACTGGGAATACAGTGTATGAGCGCATGCAAAATCACCTATTGTGTATTCGAAATAAAAAACAAGACGTTGTACCAATACATTTCAATCAACAGGACCATAATATCAATGACTTTAAAATAATTGGAATTGAGAAAATTAACAAATCATGGATATATCGTAAAGAAAAAGAAAAATTTTGGATGAAGAAAATTGGAACTTTAAATGAACAAGGACTGAACAAAAAAGGATAACACTGTTTAAAAATATACTACATTATATGTAAAGCTATATTGACATTGTATTACCCATTAAGAAGCCATTGTATTGTAACGTTCGTTTTGTATCCCCCCCCCCCCCCATTTCTACTCTTTATATTACTGCCAAATTTCACTTTTACTTTACTTTACCCGTTTATGACGTCATTGTATTATAACGTTGTTGTTGTTGTTATTGACTTCACATATACATATTCTTGTCATTTGTAATAATACAATAATAAACAAAAACTCTATATTTTGCCGACGTTTCGACGACTACTGCAGTCTTTATTCAAAGCATTTAATGTCGGCAAAATATGGAGTTTTATATAAAATTCTTTATTGCAAATTACACCCATATGGGTCAAAGCAATATAATAACATTGTAAACAAAAACATTAGCATACAAATACAAACATACTCGAAGTACATCAGTTATTATTTCTAATATAACTACAAATGTAATACATTTTAACCGATGTGGACCCTATTTTCGCATTTCAAATGATTGCTTTAAAAAGTCCTTAACATAAGTTAAATGTTCTGATTTTGGACAAAGGATATATTTTACTTTTTCATTTGCATTTAAATTTGCAAAGATATCGTCTATATTTGAAATTTTTGAATAGAAAATATCTCTTGGTAGAGTGTTAATTTGACAATGTAAAAGAAAATGTTCTTCATCTTCAAGAATTTGGCATTTAGAGCATATTCGTTGACATCTGGGAATATTATGATATCTCCCTTGTTCTATATGTAAGGTATGGTCACTCACCCTTAGTTTTGTTATCATTTGTCTATATATAAAACTATATTCTCATTTACTAGATAGTCTTCAATTTTTATGTCTGTTTTCAGTTGACTAAATAAGTAAAGTTTAGATTCGTTATTTAAATTATTTAATTTAGTTTTAATTTTATTTATATAATATTCAGAAATTAAATTTTTAATTTTTTTCTTTAACTTATCTGCGAGTTTAAAAAATGGGACATCTAAATCTTCGTATTCTGATCTGTCAAGGTCTAGTTCTATAAATAACTTTTGTGCCATAGTATACCAAGTATATATTCCCTCGGTGTGTATACTTTTATTGACATTATATGCTTCTTTTAATAAGGGGTTTATTTTTACTGAATTCAATCTACTATAATATAAGATTGTTTGAGCTTTTATGAAAGATTCTAATGGCAGTCTACCAAGTTCTGTTTTTGCTGCTATGTTGCAAGCTGTTTTTCTTAAACCTAAAATATTCTTACAATATCTTGTATGTACTTTTATAATTATACAATAAACAACCAATTACAAAAGAATAAACGTCATTAACAGTTTATATAGTTTATTTTAAAGAATTTACATACAAACTTTAATTATTTCACAAATTATTTTGCCAAAATCACGGCTCTTCTTACAACTTAAAAAAATAATTTTTAATTCTAAAAATGTTATTTTAGTACGAACAATATTTATGCACATGAAAGTTACTTTGACGTTTGGGTTACATGAAATTTCAAATCTTTTGGACCAATTTTAATTATTGTCAAAATAATTCAAAGGAATTTGTACTTGGTCGGTATATTTTTCTTATATCTTCCGACGATGCTCGACGAAAAGACACGATCGATAGCTGCCGATTTTAACCCCCCCCCCCCCCCCCCCACCAAAAAAAAACAAAAAAAAAACAGAAATCTACGTGAATATAGGATTTCGAAAAAGCCACTATCAGTGGTGATAAAATTGTAACAGGAGGCTTATCTGCGTTCTAGCAGGTAGTAGGTAAAAGTCAAAATCAACTGAGCAAACGGAGTACTTCTTTGGCTTACTTGGTTAGAGGGCTGGCTGGCAAAACTGAGATCCCAGGTTCGATCCCCGGAGGTGACATGTAATGTTATTTCATGCTCTATCGTTACAAAATATTATTTTCAACTAGAAAAATAATAAATTTACATTTTCTCGGCTTATTGTGTCGGTATATTGTGGGGTTTATTTGTCAATTAAATTCCTGTTACTACCAATTTACAAATAAACAAGGCATAGCCAACATCCATTAAAATAATAGAAAAGTCCACCCGCCATCGTTCTCGATATCAAATCTCGAACGCTTCGAATAAAGGAGGAAGAATTAAATATCCCTTTCACCGATTTGAAATCCCATCCAATCTAATTAAAAAAATCTTTATCTTGCCACCCCCCCTTTTTTTATTGTCGCGCCGACAATAATGGGGAGCGAGTTCTGTTCATGTTGAATGTATATCCTTCCAGTTATGGAACCCTCCACTGGTACATTCCAGTGAAGTACGCATTGATTGCTTGATATTATTCACAAAAAATTACTTTGGTATTAATTTTTATACATTTCATGCCATTAAATAAAAAAAAAATTTATAAGGTAAATAACGGAGAATAATTGTTTGCTTTTTAAACTAAAAGGTAAGATTTGTATGATGTAAAAAGACAATAAAAATCAGTAAAAGGGCTAGTTTTAATAAACTTGAGCCTTGCCAGTCGAATAAATTTGTCCATGTTATTTGTTTTTGGCGATTCGTTGTTTTGCCTGTCAGGGTGTGTTTATCTCCTCTTCAATGCGAGAACAAAGAAAAATAAACCTAGTATCGAATCTTCTATTGTAGTTTCGTATGATGCATATATTTTGTATAAATGTCCAGTGTAAAATCGTTACATATGCGTTCTGTATTTCAAAACGAAAATGCTTTAAAATCTATTCTTAGGACAAGGAAACCCCCTTGCATCCCATCATACATTTCGGGATTAACCTTCCGGTAGTATCCTGTCAGTAATCAGTGAGTATCCTCCAAATTATCCGTAAGTTTTCAATGTCATCAGTTGTTTGAATTCCAAGAGACCTCCTCAGAGCATTTACAGGTTGATCAATTATGCAAAAACCGCTCCGATTTCTGCTTTACGACGACACGGTTTTGCTATTTTTAAAGGTGAAGTTCAGTAGCGACTGTAGTAGGAGTCCGCGTAATTGTTAACACATCAGTGATAATTTTGGCTCATTTCCAAAATCAGGAACTCAAAATAAAATATTGTACAATTTTATGTATGTATATATTTCACCTCTAAGCACGTATCAAACAAAAGCATACTACTGTTTCTTCTTAATCGACGGAATTTCCAATCGGTATTGTTGTAGTTTATTGACAGTTTCCATATTTGGGTTATACCACTTCTGCGCAGGTTTTAAAACCATTTACTTGAAGTGGGCTGGTCTAGTGTATTTGGGTAGATAGTTTCAACCAACCAAAAACTTTGTCTACTTGTCAATTTTATAATAAAAAGTAGAAACTTTAGTTGTCATTTGACTTTTATGATTGAATTGTGTGTAGATCTTGTATCTATAACATAAGTGAATTGGTGTTTATTTAATTTATATTGTGGACAATATATATTGAAAGAACTATGAATCTTTCAGAATTAGCTATGTTTCGCTTTAATTTTTGGCATAAACCTTTTTTTTCGCACCATGCAGCCGCAGTTGCCGCAGCCCAAGCAGCTAATTCTGGGATGGAAAATTCTACATTTGTTCCAAATCCACTGACTTCTCCTGCTCTGATGGTGTTAGCATCAACAGCTGAAAATCACGAAGGAGCAAGGATGCCTTTTCCAAGTCAAAATTCAGGAGATAAAGAAATTTCATCACCATATACCACACCATTTACAATGTATAGACCTGGCGAGCCTTATCCTGCTCCACTGTATGCACCAGTCTCTCCATTTGTTAGGGCTAGTATGGAACGTGGAATGCCCTTCATGAATCCAGGTGCAAGTAGTGCTTTTAGACCTGTAAGTACCAGTGATACAGACAGTTATCATTCAGCGTTTTCTCCAGCCAAAAAACCAAAACATGATGACAATGGTTACAGTCCTAAGCATCAAGAATCTGAATCTGGCGATGTCGCGATGGACTACTCTACTGGTCATAAAGGCATTAAAGATGAACGTCCATCTAGCATTAGCTCTGCAGCAAACTCTGATACCTTCTCTGATCCAGATAGAGGAACACCAGATTCCGAGGGCAGAAGTTTAAGAAGTAAGTGTTTCTTTTTACTTGCATTCTTTATTTTAATAATTTAAAATTTACAGGTACGAGTCAAAATATTAAAACCTGTTCTATGCTTATAAAATATGTTTTTTGTTCTCAAGTTTATAAAGAATAAAAAATAATTAATAGAAAAGTCCATAATATATATTGAATAGTTACATACTACTAGCAGTTTTAAAGTTAAGGTATAGATTTTTTAATTTTATATATTTATTCTCATATACTAGTAAGTAGTATTGTTCCATAATTTATAAAGTTAATGATTGTAATTTATTTCCATATTTTATTGTCTGTTGTGAGACAGATTCACAAATACTGGAAGTTTTTTAAATTCAAGTCTGCATTTACTCAAACAAAAACAATGACAGAATTTATTGCTATAATATACCTGTTTGAATAATTGTAAAAATAAAAGATACAGTACAAAAATTTAAATAATAAGTTTACTGTAAAAATGTTGAAATGCCTTAGAAATTCATGTAAAATTTCTTACATATTAAGTACATGTATACATGTAAATAAATATATTGTGATTATTTCTGTAACTGAAAAGAAATAAAAACAATACCTTTAGCCAGCGCATTACATTATTTCCCATCAAGGGGTAATTTGTGTTTCTTTAACTGAAAATTTATTTAAAAACAAATGTTTATTGTTTTTCAAATTGATTATAATATAAGTACAGTAATTGTTCAATTTTGTAAACATCAATTTTTGAACACTAAAACATGTAGATTGAAAAAATTAGCATTTATTCTTTGCTTTATCATTTAATTGTTATAAGTCTATTATACATTTTTAGTCCTGCCATATCAGTTTGCTATTTTTTCATGGGTTAGGTATATAAAATCTCCATACAATATAAATTCATCTTTTTTTTTTTTAATTTGGTCCCTCTATTTATTATCAATTTTAGGTTAAGATGTTCATGTATAGATAGCTCGCACATTATTTATTCAGGTTTTATATCAAAATAGAAAAAAATCTACCAAAAATAACATGCACAAGAAAATTAATTATGACCAAAAGAATGTTATTTAAATTTTTAAAAAATCAAATATAAAAATACAAATCTTTTTTTTTCTATTGATTGGATGACTAACCTAATAGTTAAGTGAATTGAAAAATAATAATTCAAAGTTTTAAAATAAAATACAAGATGTCTTGTAATTACATACAAATTAAAAATTAAAAAGTCTTTACTTATTTTATTTTAAAAATATATATTACAGTTTATCTGTGCTAACTGTGCTTTAGTATTTTTTTCTGAAGTTTATTTTCTTGAGAAAAAAATTTCTTATGGAAAATTTATATGATTTGCTGTTACATATATTTGTTAAAAAATTCTTTTAATTTTTGGTATTTAGGATGAAATAAATTATAGTATGTTTAGATGCCCAGTCAATCCATCCACATAGGGCTGAATGGTTTAGGTCACATGGTCTTTCAGACCTGATGTTCCGTGTTTGAGTCTAATTTCGGGCAAGGTGCCCTCAACTCCCATCTTAATGAACTGACAAGGTTTGCCAGGTCGGGTAATCTCCGGGTACTCTGTCTTCCTCCCCCAATAAAAACTGGACTCCATGATATAGCTGAAAAATTGCTTAAAGTGTCGTTAAACACATTCAAATAAACAAACAAACAAAACCTTCCACATGCATTCTTCAGATTCGTTGAAAAACACACGACAAGCATTGTCAGTCCCAAAATTAATGACATTCATTTACATGTATAGGATGAATTGACTTGTAAATATGTTCTCCTTCTACGAGAATGTTTTGGAACCTTATTCTGTACTAATGAAAATGATCCATTATTTACATGTAATGTCAGATGGAACCACTCTACTATGTGCTGGGATATATTGTTTTTTCTTTCCTTTCATTTGCCACTTTCAGCTATTTTTAGGCTACATGATGACATATATCATGGGGCCACTTTTTTGCAACAAGATTGACAATGAGTATGCCGAAAGTTAGGCTCAGTGTCGAAAGTCCTGTAATCAATAAGTCTAGTAGAACTACCAATGGGCCATTAAGACACAAATGACTTTACTATACAATTTACGAATATTGTTTCTGTATATAGGTAGTTTTTATTAAATTATTTTTAAAAAAGCCTTTAACAAATCCCATTGCAAAGTATTAAAAATGTGATATTTAATCAAACTTTTTTTTTTAAACAGCTTTTTGGTAATCTCCAAGTATGTTTTTAAAGTAATTATGTTGTCATTTAAAAGAAAAAGAAAATTGTTCAATAAGTACCACTGTCCAATTATTTAATGAATGCATTTGATAGGTCAGAGTAGTTGGTGCAGTCTAAACACTTGACTAAAAGTAAAAAGGACCTGCATGTTTACAACGCACAGGGATACATGTATGTACATGTATCAAGAATACATTTTGTTTTACATGTATACACTATTCAGATGAATATCCCTGGTTCATGGAGCTTATATAAGTGACAATAATCAGACCACAGATCAAAGCCGAGGAAGGCAGAATATATGACTAGAAAGATTTACAGTTGTTATATTGGAACCAGTTTCACTATGTTAAATCCAACTTAACATCTCATGTTCAATTAATTTTTAAAGTTAATCTGAAAGTTTTAAAAGTACAGAGAGAGTATCATGATTGACTAATGCCCTGGTAGATAATAAAATACCTACTTAACTCCCAAAATTATTCAAGTTTTATGGGGAGAAGCACTTAACATGAGAGTAAAATGGTGTCAATTGTCACAGTAATTTGTGATCATCATTTTATAACCCTTGGTTTGGGACAGTAGGTGGTATAACAAGACTTCTTATTTCAGAGGCTTAACAATATGGTCATGGTACGTGTGACAAAATAGAATCCCAAAATTACCCAAAGGGCTGGACAAGTAATTTGTCAATTTAGGTAAAATATGATCATAACAAAAGAGGATGATGTTATCAGTGTGAATTGACTAGATGACTGCAATTTTTGATCCCACAGTACCAGAGTTATCTGATCTTGGTACCACCTATACTATACATTTAACTGTCCCTACTTGTACAATTGATTTAAATTGCCTTCATAATTTATTACAGATTTTTTTTAAATCAATTTTGCTTGTGTTAGAGCTTGTTAATTATAAGTTTCCTAAATTGAAGTAAACACCAATTGATTAAGTAAAGATTATATCAATCAGCTTGAAGTATTCGCTTGAGTAGATTACAATAGAAACATGTGAAATCTCTTCTAGGCTCGGACTCCTTGCCATGTAGCCAAGTAATCAATTACTATTTAGTTTCTGATGAATTTGCTCAATGTTCTGGTTTATACGATATAGATACAGATCTAGATAATTCAAAAACACGGTGCAAATTACATGTATATATATTTTATTAATATTTAAGTGTTGAAAAAAATGTGTGTTATTTGTTTTTCTCCAGAATTATATGTTTGTAGTATGTTCTATATTTTAACCTGTTTTCATGTGATTTTGCTTGTTTTCCCCAAGATTATTGTGATACTTCCATTGTCAGTCAAAACAAGACTGTTTTTGTGTTTACTTATTTATATTAATTTTGGGAAATTTTTTTTTTTTATCATGAAAGCAAATAAAATATTAGGCTTGTTTATGACAGTACACTTTAAATCATTGTTTTACAATTTATTACCCTAACTTAAAGGATTTAGTATTAAAAAATGCTATATTTGTATACATGTATTTTCAAAAACTTGTCACTCCCCAAAATTAGAGCTTTTTTTGTATGTTAAACAAGCAACACAATGGCTGGTCTTTATTATAGAAGATTTTTTTTTATTATAGTGTAACCTGAATATAAATATTTCATATATACACAACAATATCATCAGCCAGCCAGGCTTATGAAGCACTATGCCAGTATTAATTTTATTTTCTTCAACAAACACTGTGGGCAGGGTGTACTCGACTCCAATCTTAATTGACAAGGATTGCCAGTTCTCCTACCGCAGGTCAGGAGGGTTTTCTCGGGTTACTCCGGCTTCCTTCCCAATAAAAACTGGACGCCATGATATAGCTGACAAATTGCTGAAAGTATCGTTAAACACCATTCAAACAAACAAACAATCAAGTACATCAGTACCTACATGTATACAGATTTATTGGTACACTGTTCAATAATGTTCTATTCTGATGTCAGTTAGATGTTGGATTATTTTAAGGAATAAAATTTACAATAAGCGTTATGATGTCAATTGTTCTTGTTGTAAATAATAAATCCGAGTTGTTTGCTGTGAGTATAATATAAGTTCTTATAAAATAATGAAGATTCTTATAAAATCTCATAAAATCAGGTAGTAAAATAGTTTGGATATACATGTACATACAATGTAGATTCTTATATAAAATTTCATAAAATCAGGATTATATGTATTTGGAGAGAGAAGTCTATTTTTTTGGAACTTTTTCAAGATAACATATCCAGGATTTTATACCTGTTGGAATTTCCTTATAAAGCATAAGTAGCACCCCCTGATGTTTTGAGAAGGTTACAAGATAATATATTTGACAATTTATGTCAATTTACCAATCTGCTCCTTTCGTTTTTGTAAAAGTTAAAAATTGTGCATTTTCTAATTTTATGGACCAACATTTAAAAAAAAATATGATTTTGAAAGTGTAGACCATAATTGCTCAAAAGCTGTCAGTTCATTTTTTTCATCCGATTTTTTTTCTTGCAGTCTTGGAAGACCTTTGAAAACCATTGCTTATAAATTGCTTCATGAAATTCAATCATAATGTGAAACGAAACAAGTTATCATGGTGGTGTTAGCTTCTATAAACCTCGCTCACATTTATTTTACTTTGCTTGATCCTATTGTAACATGTAATAATTTATCTGATCAAAAACAGTTATTTATGTCCAAATGTGGCAAACTAGATTTGTGTTTTATCAAATCGCCAGGTTATGTAAGCTTAGCGAAAGAATACAAAGACAGGACTAAAGCTATTAGAAGTGAATTTATCACACCAAGTAAAGCCATCAGCAAATCATGTTTTGACAAACTTAAACACAAGTGCCGATGTCTTTTCAAGTATTCATGACGCAGGATTATGTTCAAATCAACGAGTGACCATTAACTGGCCCTCGGCAAATGAGAAGTGAACAAGTGGTATTTTACGTTATTTTCTTCAATTATTTTATAGTTACATAGTTTTGTTTCACTTATGTTAGACAAAGTGGTTTTTATGTCTTAGACTCCTGAAATTACCATAACAAGATTGAGTATGATTTTGTGTAATTTAAACATTGTCATGAAGCAAGTCTAGGAATTGGAAAGTCTGTTTTGATGGCGGTATATTAAAGCTTTTTACATTCATTGAATATTCTTTGAGCTTTAAACATTGATATTTCTGTGGACATTTTAGTGACCCTGCTGTTAGTATGACAAAATTTTATTGCCTTCAAATAAAGCTCTCTTGTGAACTGCATAAATGCATAAACTTTGGTTTTAATGGCCGGCAGGCCTATTATATGGAATGTCATACCATTCACTTTATATACTTGCTGGAGTTTGATTTAGTGTCGGTCCTTTTACTCCTGTCACTGTTTTTGAAATAAAAGACAGCTGGCGAAGAATAAGAACTCATCAAAAAATGATCCCCGTCCTAGGCAACCAAGCTACCTTCCTTGACAATTTCATTATATCAAAATATAATTCTCAACTTTATTACTTAATATGTGAGTTTTCCGTTCATTCTTCAACAATTCATATTTAGAATACAAAACATTGTTAAGTTAGAGCCTATTGTTAAATAGAACTGAATCAAGTAGCTTCCGAACTAAGACACCATGAAAATGAGCTATTGATTTATTTAAATGCATAAATTTCATGCTAAATGTAAAAAAAGGATCTGAATTTTATGATTTATGGAATAATTTTCTTGTGTAGGGAAAAATTAATTGAAATCAAAAGGTAGTTTGTTGAAAGTTTATGGGCAAAATGTGACTGGATACCCATCCCTATAACTTAGTTATGTTTAGACATTGGTAGAGTATGACATTTATCTCAATCAAAGTGTCATCTAACCAAATTCTATGTCAAAATTTAAAGCTCTGAGTGTTTACCTCTGTAGAATACAGTGTATTCATGAAGATCAAGCTATACAAAGCTGATGGCTCTTAGACTTGAATTGTTAATACTACAAAATTTATCCTAATCCTTTGGATTAAATTTGATAAGCAGCATTCTTAGTTACCTAGGTAAAATTGAAGTCAACACCTGTAATATTAATTTTCTAGTTATATTTTTTATTGAAAAAGTATTATGGTTTGAAATGTATTTTTTCTTCGAATGTTTGAAATTTTCATTTTGAAGATATCACCAACTGTCTACAAACATTTTATTAAGAACCTAGCACACTCTGTCTTATTAAATTTTGAAAAAGTTATACAAATTGTGTTTTTAAGAAAAAAAGTTGTATTTTGTTACGTTGATGGTAGATACAAATTTCCACCCATCAGTATAAACATTTTTCACATTAACATTGTTGAAAAGTTCATGAAAATAAATGATTATTGTTGACTGGTTTTGTTATTACAAAGCTCAGTAGTCAGTTCTAACATGTTCATGAAATGATTCTTTGATCTATATGAGTATATAAAACTGTCCACATTGGTTTTAAATTGACACATTTTTGTTTTTCTTTTATTTAATTAGCTCACAGGTGTTTAATTTTGTCAGTAGGAAATTGGATTATAGGTTCTTATTTAGTAAATCTGTTTGTGATGAATAGTTTTATAAACTAGACTATCACCTTCTTGGTCTATCTAAATGTTATTCCATATTGAACCTGATTGTTAAATTACCCTTTGATCAATCCTGTTAAATTTAACAAGAAGGTGAAAATTCTATGTTTAATTTAGAAATGAGGAGGTTGTTTGAAGGAAATGGGGGATCATACATAACTAAAGTCAACATAGCGATCCTGCCTTATCTAGGAACACACTAGTCCAAAATCAATTATAAAACCGAATATCTTTTTAGGTAATTTCTGTCAAACAATATTTGTATTGTGAAATAAATGGGATAAATAAGAAGCTATAAGAAAGTGAGTGAAATCAATTATCCCTCTCCGAACTTTAAATTGATCCAGCCCGTGTTATTACGGAAAGATAATGCTTGAGTCAATAAAATCATCAAATCGGGGGATAATATAAAGAAGTTGGGCCAATTTACCAGTCATATAAACTGGAACCACTTCTTTGTTACGTAGGTAAACAAGTACATGCCAACTGTCTTCTGAAAAAAAAAAACCTACAGATTTAAGACAAGTTGTAACAGTTTCAGTCATGTACTACAGAACATGCAAAATTAAAGCTTAATATATTCACCCAGAAATTATTGTTTTCTAAACAAATGCATGTGAACTAATGTAAACCATGAATTTTGCTGATTGAAAAACATGATAGAACATATTAAGATTTACTAGAAGAAAAAACTGGTTCCTGATTATTTCCGTGTCTTGCCAGTTAATATGCATTGCAAAATTGTAACAAGGACAGTTAGGATCTGATTCCTAACAAATGAGTGAATCCTACACCAGCTGGTACACAAGGCCCCTCTAAGGTGTCATTATTTACTTAAATGTAGTTTTTTTGTATTTATAAACTTTACATATATATTGTTAAAAAGGACAGGCACAATTAGCTAAAATCCTTTTAGAGTTTGTATTTTCTGTGACTTATGTTTTAATGTATTCTAATGTGTTAACTTTCATACTGGTAATTTGTTAAGTGCAATTTACATTTAGTGGCAATGAAATTTTATTGTAACGTAACAGTCTGGCTTCCGCCCCCAATAAAAACTAGATGCCATGATATAGCTGTAAAATTGCTTAAAGTGGCATTAAACAGCATTCAAACAATATAACATAACAGTGGTTAAACCAACCATAAATTGTAAAAAAAAAATTTAAAACAGGTAGGAAACTGCATAAAAATGGATTATCTTCGGAAAGTTTGGGTTTGAATTAGTTTGTCAAACAGATACGTGGAGTTGCATTTGTAGGACATTTCCTGTTAACACAAATAAGGTTGTGAAAAGTGATAACAATACCAGAATGTTGAAAGGGAATGGTTTGTTTTTGTAGAAGTCAACATTCTACCGTGTTGTCTGCCATTATATACTAGTAATCCAGTGTATTTGATTGGTAAGTTTGTACTTAATCTAAGCATTGCATTATCAGGTTGTTCTACCCAGGAAGGTTTTACTGAAATATGAATTTTATATCCAAATTTTGAGGGTTTTCCCACACTTGCAATTCCTTTAACATACTAAAACCGTGGTTGTGTTGATTTAGTAAAATCCATAGATTAGTTCAGTTGTCTCAAAGGGTGCAACGACTATAACAAATACAACTGTAGTCTGAAATAAGCTTTAAATAAATATCACAAAAACACCCTTCGTTTTTTGGCAGACATAATAGCTATTGGTATTCTTGTTATTTTTCTGTTCTTTTAAGTGTTTCCTCTTGAAATTCCATATTTCTGTGGAATAAATTAAGAATATGCAAACAGGAATATAAAGAGGTCAGACTCTGTCAATACATGAGAATGGCAGACATTATCCAAAGTCTGAACAATTACATAAATTTTAAATGAATTTAGTGCAATGGTTTGACAAATTTAAGTACAAGTTGTATCTAAGAGTTTCAAAATTTTTTAATAAAATAAAACAAAGGAGTAGAGCACTTAAGAGCCAGAGAATTTTAATTTTATTGTAGGCTTGTCAATAAAGTAGCCTGCATTGTGATGGTTTATTATTTAACATGTAATATATAAACTTTAAATATGAGTGGTATGAAAGTTTTATGTATCAAAGCATGTTCAACTCGACTTTATCAGTTTTTTATTATGTTAAATAAGTATAAATTAAGCTAGAAAGTTAAGGACCCACCTGAGAAACTAAGAATGGACTAGGTATCTACCTGGCGTACTCGACTGAGGACTAGGTAACAGGTACTTCATGTACACTTCATCAAAACACTTTTAGCAGTTATTATACTATTTAATTTTTATTGAGATAGAATTTACGATATCCTTGTATTGAATGACAAACGTACAAGTTTAATTCTGCGTGCTTAATAATTATATAACCTCCCCTGCATAGAACTCTATTATTAGAATGTAAACACTTTGGACATAAGATTTTAATTTTTTTACACATTGTTCAGACAGTAGTCAAAGCTTTTTCTACAAAGTTTTGTTTCTGATAAATTGTCACAAGTAGTTAGTGGTTAGGAGTCTCGGAACATAGTATGAGGTCATCAATTTTATTTACATAAATGTTTTTCAAATGTTGAAATGTAATGAAAACAGGTTAGTAGTTACAATCCCCCAGACATTCCCCACCCCATGCCCGCCACCACCTAACAATTACACACTTAGTGTTAAGATTAACTACTAGTAGTATGTGTCAAAATCTCTTATCTAGTTATTTGACTGCAATGGGTCCAAGAAACCTTTGTTTTTTACTGGGTTTTTATTCCCTGCCACACAATTTGCAGGGTATTATGTTTTTTACATTGAAATATTATTGAGTATTTTGTGATTTATAAAATTTTTTAATTCACATAAAGAGTAATAAAGGTATTTCAGTCCAAACTTTTAATACTGGGATGGAAGTTCTTAGGACTGATCTCCTAAAATAGGTCTAGTATAATCCTTGGCTGTATGGGTCATTTTTCTTATCAGTAAATACCCATGTTTTTAAAAGAAAAAAATATATAATCAATATTACTATGATTTCTTAAATGACTGAAGATGTAAGACAAAAGAGGAGATGTTAAAAGATCATGTTTGTACAGACAGCTTGAGTGTTTGATCATTATGATTACGATAATCCACACAACCTATCTGAGCATGACCTAATAATTAACCACAGATTTGTCCAAATTCCATATTGATTTGTTCGTGACATTTGACGATTTGAAGAAGTCGAAGGGAGATTATAACTTTCATAGCTTGTCAGCGGTACTCACAGTGGATTAGCCGTAGCTTTGTATGTGGAGCAAAATCTTGTAACATGACATGCCATTGATTTCTTAATAAGCTTTTTGATGTAGATTATGGATGAAAACTGACATTTATTCAAAGATCCATATGTAATTTATTAGAATAAAACTAAAACATTCCTTTTTCAATATTTTGCTGAATTTTAAGTGGTACATTAGCATTCTTGTTTGTCATTTTAATCTTTATGCTGGTATTAGGATGAATCTTGCTTTACAAAACAAGTAAACTCAATTATATTTTATAAACCAGTATTTTTGTGGGATTAAATGTCATTTCACATTTTTATAAAGTAGTATTAAAATCAAGATAAAAATGTTAAAAAATGATGACTGCAGCATAGGAATTATAGTTGAATATCTGGGCTATTGTTTACTGTAAGGTCTTGTGCTACACAACTTACAGCAGTGTCTTCAATATAGACATTTGTTCGAATTGGAAAAGTTTTCTTTTTATGTCTGCTGAAGCAGATTACTAAAGAAGAAGAATTGTTATGATTTTGATATGAGCTCCCCTGTTTATTTTTTCAGTAGTGTCTGGTAATATTTAGTTCTTCTGCTGGAGTCCATTTTTATATAATGTAAACACATACATGTAATATAGAAGGACTTTTATTATTTATTTTCATACCATTTAATAATATTAGAACAGAAATTTATGATTTATTTTTGAGTAAGTTTTACAACATTAAGGTCTGCCATAAGTTAATTTCCAAAAAACTACTGAGAAACTGATTTAATAACAGCATGCAACAGATTTCCTTCAGTAAAATAAAAAATTAGTTGTCATAGCTTTTACTTAATTTAGATGTTCTTTTGTAACATGCTCAGATACGTGTATGTGCACCAGTATCATTGTATACAGTTCTAACAGGTCCAAAGACTTGAGATATACAAATCTCTGAATATGTAGACACACAAATTTCAAAAGAAATGTATTTTCATTCAGAGATTGTACATCAGTTATGGATTGATGTCAAATTAGATAATTGTAAATTTAGTCTTCACTAATCAAACATAATCTGTTGTAATCTATTTTGTTTTTTGTTTGTTTAAATGATGTTTATGCCACTTTCAGCTATATCAAGGTGTCCAGTTTTTATTTGGGGAGGAAGCCTGAGTGCCCAGGGAAAACCCCTGACCTTTGATAGGAAAACTGGCAATGCTTGTGAGAACCCACAACCTCAATCTATTTTGGAAGCAATAAAGAAGCAGGAGTTGCTTTTTTCTGCATTAAAAAATAAAAATTTATTCTTTTGTATGAATAAAATAGACTGAAATGGAGTCATTGTAATTGTTTATGGGTATAAATCATGGAAATAATGGTATATACTATGAGGAAATCATTTAGGGGCTTATATTTTCACAAATGTTATACATCTAAACCTCTATGAAGACTAAAATTCTCTTTCATTAATTCTTAATAAGACAATTACCTTTATACCAACACAATTTGTACACAGCATAAAGAAAGGTATCTAATTTGTGTAATCATTTTTGTTGTGGATTTTAAAAAAGTTTATAATTCTTGACCAGTGTACATTTGCACATTGTAATATTCTATTACAGAATGTAGAGCATTATTAACATTGTAATATTCTGTCACAGAATGTAGAGCATTATTAACATTGTAATATTCTATCACAGATTGTAATATTTTGTCACAGAATGTAATTAACATGTAATATTCTATCACAGAGCATTATTAACGTTGTAATATTCTATCACAGATTGTAATATTTTGTCACAGAATGTAATTAACATTGTAATATTCTATCACAGATTGTAATATTCTATCACAGAATGTAGAGCATTATTAACATTGTAATATTCTATCACAGATTGTAATATTTTGTCACAGAATGTAATTAATTAACATGTAATATTCTATCACAGAGCATTATTAACGTTGTAATATTCTATCACAGATTGTAATATTTTGTCACAGAATGTAATTAACATTGTAATATTCTATCACAGAATGTAGAGCATTATTAACATTGTAATATTCTATCACAGATTGTAATATTCTGTCACAGAATGTAGAGCATTATTAACATTGTAATATTCTATCACAGATTGTAATATTTTGTCACAGAATGTAATTAACATGTAATATTCTATCACAGAGCATTATTAACGTTGTAATATTCTATCACAGATTGTAATATTTTGTCACAGAATGTAATTAACATTGTAATATTCTATCACAGAATGTAGAGCATTATTAACATTGTAATATTCTATCACAGAATGTAGAGCATTATTAACATTGTAATATTCTATCACAGATTGTAATATTCTGTCACAGAATGTAGAGCATTATTAATATTGTAATATTCTATCACAGATTGTAATATTTTGTCACAATGTAGAGCATTATTAACATTGTAATATTCTATCACAGATTGTAATATTCTAGCACAGAATGTAGAGCATTATTAACATTGTAATATTCTATCACAGATTGTAATATTCTAGCACAGAATGTAGAGCAATATTAACATTGTAATATTCAATCCCAGATTGTAATATTATTTCACAAAATATAGTATACCATCCATCCTTATTACAGAACAAAGAAAGAAGTGTGTGCTTGACGGTCAGACTCCATGTTGTCCAGTATGTGGTATTACATTGAGGGCTGGAGAAATAGAAATGCACTTCAACTTGGAGATGGAAAAACTAGACAGACTTGTCAGGTAAGTACATGTAAAATGTACATTTAACGTTATGCAGACAGAAAGACAGGCAAGTACCTCTAAACACAATTAACAGATGGGCAACATTTATCGACAATTAACAGATGGGCAACTTGTTTAGTAGCTATAGATACCATTACCTGATAGATTAACTGATAGGAAGCTCTTACATCATACTCGTAGTGCAGAAATTTGAATGCATACTATCTCTTACTATGTGAGGTGTTTTGTCTAAAGAAGTAGGAAACTGTTAATTGAATAGAACGGTACAATAGTTGAATAGTCTGGTAGACATGTAGAAATATCGTAAATTGGGAGATATTGGTAGACAGTTTTTCTCTATTGGTAAGTGCATTTGAGCATTGCAGAAAAAATCTTAATTTCTGTAAAAACGTGTTAGGAGCTAGCAAACCTGAGGTCTGTTGTAGAGAAAGACATAAGTTACCTTAAGGAATTGAAGCTCAAATAATCTTCTGTTGTAAGACTTGACTTGATAATAATAAGTGAAACAAATTACTTTTGAAAGCTGTTTTTCTTCTGACACCTGGGATTGTATCCTAATGTTCTACAGTCCAAATTTCTATATAAAAATATCACTTACTCTTTAATGGCAGTCATTTGTATTGTAATACCAATTAATGTATTCCACCTCATCACATGTGCAATAGTCATTTCTGTAAATGATTTTAGATTTTTCCATAAAACCTATTCTACTGGCTAAATGAAGTATTTTATATTGTACGATATGAGAGTTAATATAACAGGGATATGACAATAACTGGAAACCTAAAGTTACTTGATATTACTACAAGGTTGCCTTTATAAATGAAGAATTTAGTCAAATTGGGACCCATTTAACTGTTATAATTCGATAAGTTGCAGATTTGCAGGTGTATATAGTTCCAATAATGACTTACTGATAACCTTTATCATAATTCATAACAAAATCAATATTCTTATATTTTGTACATTTTAGTTCACAAAATACTGAGCATTTAAAAGTACCAGGTATTTCATTTCCAATTTGGTTGTTATTTCCCATACAACAATTCTGCATATTTGTTATGATGTGTTGAAATTTACTGGACCATCTAAACCTAATTATTCACTGAATTTTATTATTTGAAATATCAAATTTTTGGAAAGGAAATTATACCATTTTGTAATTGTTCTCCCGTTCTTTGTATTGTAGAAAATGATCTCAAATTTATTTGTTGATATTATTGCATAGAATGCAAACAATACAAATCATTCTTATAAATGGACTTCCTGATTTACAATTAGACAAATACTTAAGCATTTTATTGAAGCAGATGACAGAGTTATGGGAAGGTTTTATGGTCTAATTGAAAGCTAGTTATTGGGACATATGCAGAATATTAGCAGAAATATTCTTCCATGTAGAAAAATCAAATTGTGTAAAATGTAAAGTTACCATGATTATTGTTATATTAGCAATAATTTTTACATCGAGAATTTTCCAATCTAGTAACAGGTTAAACAAGAATTAAATATAGTTTTACTTTGATCATTATTGTTGTTCGCCTGTTGATAGATCCGTAATATTATTTTTTATCGATCCCAAGGGTAAAAACATAAATGTGATGTTCATTGTTTAGTTCAAAGAGTTTTGTTCTCATTTAACATTATTTATTTAAAATTAGCTACAGAAATAAAGAACACTATAGTGAAAATAACTTAAATCTGTTACCGTTTCTTTAAGCGATTACAACACTCAGCTTTTCATTATTTGCCAATCAACATCTAACAATAAAAATAAACAACAGTGGCACTGCATGCTGCATTGAGTATATAGGTACTGCCCTTTTTTTTATTTATTATTTCTTTGTCGTCAATGCAATTTATTTGTAATTCTGCACAGAAAATTTTTGTTATATTAAATATTCTTACAAATTTTTTAAATAGCAAAGTTAAAAAATATTTAAATTTTATGTATAGTTTATTTTTCCTTGAAGAAAAACCGACTGCTTTATTTGGCTTCTTTTAATTTAATAATACATTTTGGCATGGACAAGTTAATTTTATCAGACAATACTTATATTGCCACATATCAGAACGGAAAAGGATTATATAAATGGAGAAAAAACTGTTCTTAATTTAATTCTTCGTTGATAGACATCTTTTCTTTCTGTTGTTTAGAACAACCTAGGGAATGTGATCATTATTTTTTTTTAGCTTCCACAGACGTCCTGTCAAAAACACTGTGAACAGATGTATAAATAACTTAATTTAGACAGTAAACAATTGTCTAACAAGTGATTTTCCTCTACAGATTGGGCGAAGACGACTCGGTGAAAAACTCATCTTGTTAAATTAAATTAGTAAATTGTATGTATTAGCTTGTCCGTAAAATGACAGAAAATGGCAGCTATTTATAAGTGACCAAACCAATTACACACTAATGAGTTCAAATAATTTAGTTATTGTATGAGTCTAATTAAATTGTTGATTGATTAATGAAGAAATGTAAAACCTTTGGCTGTTTCGATTCAATTTACTGGACAGTATTGTTAATGAAGTTCTACTTGAGTGATGACTACCACAAATCACATAAAACAAAAAAGTTCCTTGTTTTGTATGACATTGTTATACCAGGTTATTTTTGCTTTACTTTAGTTGCAATTAACAAATGATTTGATTAATGGCAAGAAGATGGCCAACCATAATTAGAATTCTAGAATATAGATTTTTTTTATTACTAATTTTAAGTGATTTTCATTTGTTAAAATCTTTGGTTACAAACTTCTTTGTTTTTTTTTCTTTTGAAAAAAAAATAGGGTATAGTCACAGTAACATACAAATCTGTAGGGCAGAGGTGTTATCGACTCTGTTCTATGCTGTGGGCAACTAAATATAGTTAACATATTAGATTTTTGTTCAAAAAGTCACTGTGCTTTATACACAAAGTGTTTTTTATTATTGGGTCTAACGGCAGCCATTTTGCAAAGCTAAAGCTTGTGTTGCAGAGGGTATATCTTTAGTATAGTATTACGCCATATGTAATGGACCAGATATGTCCCTGGCTCTGTATATCAGAATAACACAGTTTTACTTCCTAAGGAATGGACCAGATATGACCCGGGCTCTGTATAGCAAAATAACAGTTTTTCTTCCTAAGGAATGGACCAGATATGACCCGGGCTCTGTATAGCAGAATAACAGTTTTACTTTCTAATGTTTCCAAAACATTAACAGGTCTTTGTGAGAACTATAAAAAAGAAATAATTTTTAGAGAGTAGATCATTGTTAGTCCTGTTAATAATCATAGTAATATACATATATGGAATTTTTCTGCTTACAGAAGTGGAAGAAAATCATGGGACACAACTCCACAAGGACGAAAGGTATGTTGGTTAATAAGATTTATTCGCATTTGGATATTTTCTTAACAAAAATATTATTTCATAATGAAGTAACTATGTCTGACTTTAAATATATAATTGGTAAAAAAAAACAATGAAATCCTTGCATGAATGTTTAGAACTGTTTTACACAAAGACCTTTTGGTGGCGTGTGGCCTCTGGCATAATTATGTTACATTTATTTGTATTTTACAGGTTTTTAATCCTTGAATAAGATTCATATTGAAGTATTGAGTGTCACTTAACGACATTTATTTCTTTAAGTTGAGCATTTCATTTTGAAATTTGTGAGAATAAAAGAATAAAGATATATATCCAGTTCCCTGATCACCCCATCTTGTAGTAAAGATATTGTTGATTTAGGTTGAATTATAGAGATGTAGTCATTACCTCTGCAGCAGTAAAACAATTTTGGGATCCATTTTATCACTCCCTGATAATAATCTAATGCAAATTTATTTAAGCACTGAAATTTTAGTAAAAAATGACATGTTTTTATGTCAATTGTACATAATTATAAATTAATTATCTCCCCTTTTTCAAAGCTACTCGAGAATGTTGATTGAATTTCATGCTAAACTAGTGCATTTCTTTTCAGAAGTTTTATAGTTGATTATTTTAATGTGTTGGTTTGAGATCAAGGTAGCAATTTTATTTGATACACAAGTCTCTAACATATTTTTATCCTTAAAGTAACTTTTTAACAAAGAACTTGTATGTTTAAAACAGGTATTAGATTTCAATAAAAGTTTTATAATTTGATGAATTAAGTTTGATTTGTAAAAGCTTAAGAGAAAGACAACCATTTATTTGTAATTTGACTATCCTGGCTAGCTTTGAGTACTTTTCTCACCCCAAGATACTGTTATATAACTATTTTATAGCAATAATTACACAGTTATAATAAGACTTCTGATATGTGTATCTTGAAATAAAAAGGATGTCTATGGGGATTCTTTAAAATGTGTTTGGATGTTTTGGATTTTTTTATAATTTAAAGATCATTTTTTTAGGGATTTATTGTTATGAAACCTGCATGTATTTCCTTATCAACAGTTCTTTGGTAACTCTATAAAGGTCTTCTTAATGAAAACAATTTCCAATATTGTGTTAAATTGAGTAATTTTTTCTGTTTGATTTTAAAAAAAATTGTCTGAAATTGAATACATAGAATTGGAAATCATTTAAATTTGCAGACTTTGTCCTCACCTCCAGCAAGAAGAGGGAAGGAGTCCCCAGCTGTTGAGATCGTGTCACAGTCTAGGTTTGAGGTAGGTGGAGGATATTCCCTAATACAGGCAGGGTCGTGTCACAGTCTAGGTTTGAGGTAGGTGGAGGATATTCCCTAATACAGGCAGGGTCGTGTCACAGTCTAGGTTTGAGGTAGGTGGAGGATATTCCCTAATACAGGCAGGGTCGTGTCACAGTCTAGGTTTGAGGTAGGTGGAGGATATTCCCTAATACAGGCAGGGTCGTGTCACAGTCTAGGTTTGAGGTAGGTGGAGGATATTCCCTAATACAGGCAGTAGTTTGTGGATAGTTATCATACAAAATTACCTTAATTAATCAGATATACCTCATCCTTGACACTTTCATTCTCGGAATATTGAATTCAAATAACTCATTAGTAAAAAAAAGAACTGTAAATTTCATTACTCTAAATATGGTATAAAGAGGTGAAGATTTATAACTAATTCTGTGTTAGTAGATCCCAGCAACACCCATTGTACTATCTCTATATTCAATTATTTTTAACATGATGTGAAAATAAAAGGTGCAGTTAGAATTGATTTATCAACATATGGGTTGCCCCTATTATTTAAATTCTCATCAGACTGTTCATTTGAGTTGAATGCTTTACCCAGATCAAAGTTAGTATTGTGATGCAAGACTTTCTTCCATTGAGTAGCTGTGAATAATTCATTTACCGTGAGGTTTTGTTCAGACCATTGTTACTACTGTTTTACAATTTTTCATTGAAGTCTTTAAAAGTAATTAATACTAAATCAATCAGTCTTTATGTCATCGTTTGAGTTTGTCAAACAAACTTGCAAATAATTGATTACGATTTTCCTTTAAGTTTGGGTGGATTATAATTTTGTCTGGTTCGGCATTAATTAGTTGCAGATTCTTTGTCAATATATTTCTATGTCTAAGGGTGATAATTGAACAGAATCTAAAGTTGGTCCTAGGAACATTTGTCCAGCTTTGTTTTGCCGACCTGCCCCTTATTGACTACTTTACTGCTCATTTTAAGCTTTAGCATGTTTATATCAAAGAAAGAGTAGGGCAATGACAAAATAAATGGTTGACATTGTCAAGATAATCTGTCGATAACTTGAGTAGTCAGACCAATTGTACAAATGAAGTTGAATGAATTTTGAGCAGATACTAATATAAACGTTTGTTGAAAAGAAACCGCAACAGAACGGTTGGTGGTTTATCTTTAGCGAGGATTAGACATTTTCTACAGGATGAAAGGACTTCCTTTACACCAGATTAATGGGTGTTGAAATGTTTCTCTATCTTTGTGATTAAAATTTAATGAGGAAATAATTTAAATGTTTCAATTTCATATCATACAAGTTTTATCATTGGATACAAGTCAATTACTCTCGGTACCTTACCTTTGATATCACATAAGTCTTTAATAACTTCCAATTTTCTGTGAATATGTAAATATAAATGTTTTGTTCATTTATATTCAAAAGATAACAATGATAAAGTCTTGTTGAATTCAAATTTTGAAATTGCATTGGAATTTTTTGTATAACTACCGAGTGTAGTTGAGTAGTTAATGTTTAATTACTGTGAGCACTGTTGACGTCAGCCGAACATTTAAAATTATGTTTAAAATACTAATTCCGATTTATAAGTGTTAATAAATAATTTATATGTTTTTGAACTACTATAAATTAAATCGTTATTTTTTGTGGAAAATTTGAATTAAAATCAATTGCAATATGTGGTGATATTATTTTTCAAAAGACTTGTATGCTAGATAATTTAAATTCTCACATGGAGGTCAAGTTTCAGTGATTTTCACAATTTTTTTATTTTGTACAATTATTGTCGGTGTTGATTATTAAAACCATGAAAAATTAAATGTCCAGGAACAGTAAATAAGTGCTTTCAATTCCATGTCAATCAGTACCCTCACCCAATCTGACCACAACTGAGACCTTTTATAAACTGGACATGTTAATTACAGCCAGTGTTTAATTAACCATAGTTCTTTACAAAGTGACAAATTAGACTGGCAGCCATAGTCAATACATCTCTGTCAGTCCTGTTGTAGTAGTTCAACCAGGAAAATTTATTTTTCATGGAGAAAGTTGTATTGTTAAACAATTATCTAAACAGTATTATATTTCTTTTCCCCACATGTTTTCTCTTATAGACATTTTGGTGTGGCAATATTAACGTAATGACCTAAGCACTACAGATAATCATCTGTTCATTTGTTACTTCTGGACACTTGGCTGTCTATTTGTATTGTTAAAGAGGGAAATACATAAATTATCAGGTGATAAGTCTTGAACTAATGTAAAAAAAAAAAATAAGAAAACCACTAATATTTTACAAATTTCTGTGAGACAAAAATTGAAATTTTAATCCTCATTTCTATTCCATTGATTTGTTTTATTGAAACACTAATTTAGCTCATGAATGTTGTTGGTGTTGCAAATATTTATCAAATATAATGTTATAATTCTAATTTAGTTCGTGATCATGAATAAATCTAGATCTTGGTGTCGGACTACTTCTCTGTCTTTCTGTTATACCATGTTTCACTAATCAAACTTACATTATTAAAAAAAAATAATTACTGCACTTTAGTGTAACTAATACCATGACCTAATGTGACCTTTGGTCGTTGTAGATATTGTACATGTCATTGAGTCTTTGGAACCTAATTGCTCGTGTAGAGTGAATATTGTCCGAGGTGTTAAAGGCTTTGAAACATAAATCTAACCCTATTGTATGTTTTTCTATTTACAGACCTACCTTAGGATCAAATGTAACAGACAAGCTCGCCTAACTAGTAAGTTGTCAGTTATTGAATTTCATATCCTTCGTGTGTAGTTCACTGATCCTATTGTCAGGGAACTTGGTATTCTGATTAAACAAAATGATAAAATATGGAGATGCCACAAGTAGTTACGAAATCTTAATCAATTAACATAGAGTGATTTCAAGTTCAAAAGACAACTAGTAATTTATAGCATTTTAACCAGGGTTTGACAAGTTTTACAGATTTTTGTAAAGATAGCAGAGTTAAATTGAAAAATAAAACAATTAAAACAAGATCATTCTTTTAGTCAAATGGTATTGGATAGAACCGGCGACTTGGTTAAGTTTGTATCAGTGGTGCGATATCCTGATAAGTGTTGACAACTCATAGAAATACAATCATGCGATATAGTCGTCTGTCATACTTGTAATTATTTACTCATTAGCAATGAACACTAAACTTTTGTGCACTAAAAGTCACGATTTGCAAAAAAATATTTTGAAATAAATATTATTTTTTACACCATAAAGAATGTCTTCTTAATCATTTAAATCCCATAGTTTGTGCAGTAATAACTGGAATAATTCAATAAACCATTTGTATGCCCCTGCTGGGTTGATGGGCTTTCAGATATGGCAGTACATGTATTACTTTAAAAAATATTTTCAAATTTTAAAAGATTTGGTCATGTTTTCTCAATGAAACCAATTTTGTATGTACTTACTGCTGCAGTAAGTACATACAAAATTGGTTTCATTGAGAATACATGGCCAAATATTTTGAAATTTTTAAATATTTTTAAACAACACAAAACTAGGATGGAGTTGAAATTTCAAACTTTTTTCTTTCTGGAGTTAAGTTCATTTCTAATAATAAAAATAACAAAATCTGTGTTTTATGCATAATAATTTGAAAATGGTTTGATGAAATAATTTAAAAATTTTTAAATGTTTTTGGGTACCACTAAACACAGAATGATCTCAAATTTTACCTGTTTCACTTTTGTTCTTTCTGAGTTGTTGCCCCTTAAAATGATAAAAATAAGAAAAGTTGTCGTTTCTACTTGATAACTTGAAAAAGCATTTACCAGATCCTTTGAAATTTGGAAATGATTATAAGAACTACTAAACACAGATCAAAGTTTTAAAGTTGACAAATTTAACACTGTCTATCCAGAGTTATTGCCCCTTAGTAATTTGCTCAGGGTGGGGCATCTGATTTTTCATTCATCATTTATTAACAAAGCACACTACATATCTTGTCTGATGATTATTGTAATTAGGAAGAAATCTTTTTTCTCCTCTTGTTTAGGTCGTTCAAAAAACAAGAAAAGAAGACCAACTGAAGAGAGCTGTTGTCCAATATGTAATGAAAAATTATCTGGAACAGCTGAAGAATTAAATGGTCATGTTGAAATTTGTCTTAAAAAGGTTTGTTAAATAACTTAATTTTTATTTGCATAAAATTCAATTAAAGTAAAGATAGTTGAAAGTTTTACTTAAAATATAATTGCTGACATAAAAAATGTGACAAAAATCAAAGGGAAATTGTAAAAAAATGAAAGTGTAGATAATTAAAGTAGTGTTATTGTTCTGTAGCAAAGAGGAGCAACAGAAGATGAGCCTGTCGATGTCGAAGGTGATGATGACCAGTACGAGGAATATACATGGGCTGGTCAGACCCGGATCAGGGCCACAACAATGTTAGAAGGAGGCTTTGCTCGTAAGTTTCCATTCTGTGATTAACAAAATAAAAAGATTTTATCATTCTAAGGAGTGTTCTTTTAAATTCAAAGGTTAGCTTATTTTAAAAAATGAAGATTTGAAAACTGTCATCTTGTTTGTCTAAGTGTATAACAGATTCAAGCAGTCATTAAACCTATTCAACAATGATGTAAAACAAATTCATTTACTGCAGAATTCTCTTTTCCTCATTTCTGTCTATGGCTTTGCATTGTGATACTGTCATTCTGTTTGGATCATGCATTGTCTGATTCAGAAGTTAATAGTTTGTAGGTAATTAGCTGTACCAGTTTGGCGTATTTTTTCTGCAATCTGTTGTGTTGATAGCCAACAGTTTTGACATTTCTATAATCAGTAGTAATTAAAGTAACTTCATTCATCTAATCAAACATATAGATACAGTATAACAAATGAACATTTGATTTTGAACTTTTCTGTCAGGATTATAAATATGTTGTATTTTATGATCAATAAAGATGTGTCAATTAGAAGTTCAGTTGTCTTCATCAGAATAATTTGGTTGTATGTCAACATTTGATGATGTTGGTGAGAAATTGAGCAAGATGGATGATATAAACATTACTGGAATTAAGTTGGAAATATTTCCTTGAAATAGAAAAGACAGCACTAATTATTATGGACTGCATTCTGTCTAAAAAATGGAAATTTTATCTTTGTTTTAGTTTTAAAGCCTGTAAACATTTTGGAGCATTTATTGTTTATTAAGGTGAATTATGGATGAACTAGTTGTATAAATATACACAAAAATAAGTATTTTATAGACTTTAATATATTAAAAGTTAAGTGTTATACCTAAAATTTGTATGTATAACAAGTAAAATTATATTTTATATATGATTTTGTATGCAATGTGTTAAAGTACTTGACTTAAGCAACGTATGCTTGCCTATATAAAACAATATTTAATTGTCGGGAAATAATCAATGAAAAAAGAGAGACTAAAGTTAGAATTAACAATGGAGAATTATTCCATGAAGGAATCTTTATACAATGGGAGATAACTCCTAGATTTACTAGCCTATTTCAACACGCTCCTAAGCAGCATCAATTTGATTACAGTTTAGTACTAAATATTTGTAAATAAACCATTTGTGTGCATTTCAGGTTCTGGATTCCAAGTAAGCAACAGTAAAAGGATATCTGACGAGGAGCTAGATTTGAACGTAGACGGTGACGATTCCGAAATGTATGGAAGACCTCAGTATCCTTATTCTAAATTCCTTATGAATTAAACTCAAAGAATGCTTTGCTAACATCTGAACATTGTATTATTTGAAATTATTCTCTTGAGGAGAAAAATAATTAATAAAATACCAATACATGAAATTGTTTTAAAAACTTGACAACAAAAATGGTGTTAAAATTAGTATCTCAATTTGAAATAATTAAAACTATGAGACATTTCAGTATTAAAGTATTACTTTTCTTTATTGACATAAAGATATAATGAAGCTGATATTATCCCTTGTTCATCAGAAGAACCCAATGAAGAGAGAGAACGAGAGGCTTTACGTGGTGCTGTCCTAGGGTAAATAGTCTGAACTAGAAATGGCTGTGTAACTGTTGAATAATGTAAAATAGTTAGTCCCCTACCCAGAAAGTTAAAGGGTACTATAGTCTGAGTCCCCTACCCACAAAGTCAAAGGGTACTATAGTCTGAGTCCCCTACCCACAAAGTCAAAGGGTACTTTAGGTCTGAGTCCCCTACCCACAAAGTCAAAGGGTACTATAGCTCAGTCCCCTACCCACAAAGTCAAAGGGTACTATAGATCTGAGTCCCCTACCCACAAAGTCAAAGGGTACTATAGCTCAGTCCCCTACCCACAAAGTCAAAGGGTACTATAGGTTTGAGTCCCCTACCCACAAAGTCAAAGGGTACTATAGGTCCAAGTCCCCTATCCACAAAGTCAAAGGGTACTATAGGTCTGCAGGAATTACAGATCAAGTTTGAATTTCATTCCAATCCAATGATTTTTTTACGAAACTATGGCTGTGGAATTCTTAAAATTTCTTATAAAATAACAGGTTTCCTTGCTCTTTTGCTAACAGTTGCTGGTATTTACCTAATATTTAGTATGAGGGTCACCCATCATGAGTTACAGATCATTTGAATGTAGATTTTTTAGGAAATTTTGAATATCTTGAATTTACAATGTTATACATGGTAATTGTTGCACCAAAAAATATTTGGTTTAGTCCAATACTCGAATCCCTGAAAGGGCACTATATGTTCCCACTCTGTCCATCCATCAGTCCATCAAACACATTTTCAGAACTTTTTTACTTCAACTAAAGTTGTGGGACATATAGATTTTTGGTCTGTCAATTCGTCCGTTCGTTCCTCCATTGGTCTGTCCATTCGTCCGTTCTTTACTCCATTTGTCTGTCCATTCGTCCATTCGTTCCTCCATTGGTCTGTCCATTCGTCCGTTCGTTTCTCCATTCGTCTGTCCATTCGTCTGTTTGTTCCTCCATTGGTCTGTCCATTCGTCCGTTCGTTCCTCCATTGGTCTGTCCATTCGTCCGTTCGTTCCTCCATTGGTCTGTCCATTCGTCCGTTTGTTCCTCCATTGGTCTGTCCATTCGTCCGTTCTTTACTCCATTTGTCTGTCCATTCGTCCGTTCCTTCCTCCATTGGTCTGTCCATTCGTCCATTCGTTCCTCCATTGGTCTGTCCATTCGTCCGTTTGTTCCTCCATTGGTGTGTCCATTCGTCTGTTCGTTCCTCCATTGGTCTGTCCATTCGTCCGTTCGTTCCTCCATTGGTCTGTCCATTCGTCCATTTGTTCCTCCATTGGTCTGTCCATTCGTCCGTTCGTTCCTCCATTGGTGTGTCCATTCATCCGTTCGTTCCTCCATTGGTCTGTCCATTCGTCCATTTGTTCCTCCATTGGTCTGTCCATTCGTCCGTTCGTTCCTCCATTGGTCTGTCCATTCGTCCGTTTGTTCCTCCATTGGTGTGTCCATTCATCCGTTCGTTCCTCCATTGGTCTGTCCATTCGTCCATTTGTTCCTCCATTGGTGTGTCCATTCGTCCGTTCGTTTCTCCATTGGTCTGTCCATTCGTCCATTTGTTCCTCCATTGGTCTGTCCATTCGTCCGTTCGTTCCTCCATTGGTCTGTCCATTCGTCCGTTCGTTCCTCCATTGGTCTGTCCATTCGTCCATTCGTTCCTCCATTGGTCTGTCCATTCGTCCATTCGTTCCTCCATTTGTCTGTCCATTCGTCCGTTTGTTCCTCCATTGGTCTGTCCATTCATCCGTTCGTTCCTCCATTGGTCTGTCCATTCATCCGTTCGTTCCTCCATTGGTCTGTCCATTCGTCCATTCGTTCCTCCATTGGTCTGTCCATTCGTCCGTTTGTTCCTCCATTGGTCTGTCCATTCGTCCGTTCTTTACTCCATTGGTCTGTCCATTCGTCCGTTCGTTCCTCCATTTGTCTGTCCATTCATCCGTTCGTTCCTCCATTTGTCTGTCCATTCATCCGTTCGTTTCTCCATTGGTCTGTCCATTCGTCTGTTCGTTCCTCCATTGGTCTGTCCATTTGTCCGTTTGTTCCTCCATTTGTCTGTCCATTCATCCGTTCGTTCCTCCATTGGTCTGTCCATTCATCCGTTCGTTCGTCCATTGGTCTGTCCATTCGTCCATTCGTTTCTCCATTGGTCTGTCCATTCGTCCGTTCATTCCTCCATTGGTCTGTCCATTCGTCCGTTCGTTCCTCCATTGGTCTGTCCATTCGTCCATTTGTTTCTCCATTGGTCTGTCCATTCGTCCGTTCGTTCCTCCATTGGTCTGTCCATTCATCCGTTCGTTTCTCCATTGGTCTGTCCATTCGTCCGTTCGCTCCTCCATTGGTCTGTCCATTCGTCCGTTCGTTCCTCCATTGGTCTGTCCATTCGTCCGTTCGTTTCTCCATTGGTCTGTCCATTCGTCCGTTCGTTTCTCCATTGGTCTGTCCATTCGTCCGTTCGTTCCTCCATTTGTCTGTCCATTCGTCCGTTCGTTTCTCCATTTGTCTGTCCATTCGTCCGTTCATTCCTCCATTTGTCTGTCCATTCGTCTGTTCGTTCCTCCATTGGTCTGTCCATTCGTCCGTTCTTTACTCCATTTGTCTGTCCATTCGTCTGTTTGTTCCTCCATTTGTCTGTCCATTCATCCGTTCGTTCCTCCATTGGTCTGTCCATTCGTCCGTTCGTTCCTCCATTGGTCTGTCCATTCGTTCATTCGTTCCTCCATTTGTCTGTTCGTTCCTCCATTTGTCTGTCCATTCGTTCATTCGTTCCTCCATTTGTCTGTCCATTCGTCCATTCGTTTCTCCATTGGTCTGTCCATTCGTCCATTCGTTTCTCCATTGGTCTGTCCATTCGTCCATTTGTTCCTCCATTTGTCTGTCCATTCGTCCGTTCATTCCTCCATTGGTCTGTCCATTCGTCCGTTCGTTCCTCCATTTGTCTGTCCATTCATCTGTTCGTTTCTCCATTGGTCTGTCCATTCGTCCGTTCGTTCCTCCATTGGTCTGTCCATTCGTCCATTCGTTCCTCCATTGGTCTGTCCATTCGTCCGTTCGTTTCTCCATTTGTCTGTCCATTCGTCCGTTCGTTTCTCCATTTGTCTGTCCATTCGTCTGTTCGTTCCTCCATTGGTCTGTCCATTCGTCCGTTCTTTACTCCATTTGTCTGTCCATTCGTCTGTTTGTTCCTCCATTTGTCTGTCCATTCATCCGTTCGTTCCTCCATTGGTCTGTCCATTCGTCCGTTCGTTCCTCCATTGGTCTGTCCATTCGTTCCTCCATTGGTCTGTCCATTCATCCGTTCGTTCCTCCATTTGTCTGTCCATTCATCCGTTCGTTCCTCCATTGGTCTGTCCATTCGTTCCTCCATTTGTCTGTCCATTCGTCCGTTCGTTTCTCCATTTGTCTGTCCATTCGTCCGTTCGTTTCTCCATTGGTCTGTCCATTCGTCCATTTGTTCCTCCATTTGTCTGTCCATTCGTCCGTTTGTTCCTCCATTTGTCTGTCCATTCATCCGTTCGTTCCTCCATTGGTCTGTCCATTCGTCCATTCGTTTCTCCATTTGTCTGTCCATTCATCCGTTCGTTCCTCCATTGGTCTGTCCATTCATCCGTTCGTTCCTCCATTTGTCTGTCCATTCGTCCGTTCGTTCCTCCATTGGTCTGTCCATTCGTCCATTCGTTCCTCCATTGGTCTGTCCATTCGTCCGTTTGTTCCTCCATTGGTCTGTCCATTCGTCCGTTTGTTCCTCCATTGGTCTGTCCATTCGTCCGTTCGTTCCTCCATTGGTGTGTCCATTCGTCCGTTCGTTTCTCCATTGGTCTGTCCATTCGTCCGTTCGTTCCTCCATTGGTCTGTCCATTCGTCCGTTCGTTCCTCCATTGGTCTGTCCATTCGTCCATTCGTTTCTCCATTTGTCTGTCCATTCATCTGTTCGTTCCTCCATTGGTCTGTCCATTCATCCGTTCGTTCCTCCATTGGTCTGTCCATTCATCCGTTCGTTTCTCCATTTGTCTGTCCATTCGTCTGTTCGTCCCACCTCAGGTTTACCTTTGCATTGAAGCTTTTATTTTATGAAGATGACTTCCCATCTTCGTGAAACTAGGTGCACTGTTATAACTTCGTGAGATTTCTTCATTGGCAAAGTTCAGTAGGACTGTGTCAAATATTTCGCACTTGAGTGAACTCGTGGTAAAAGGAGTGTTTAGCAATATGTGCCAAGTTGGACCCAGTGTCACGAAGACACATTTTCTGGTTCTAAATGATTGAAGATGTTGAGCTGATATTAAGTATGTGTCAACCATCAAGAGTTACAGATCAAGTTTAAATACTGTTTTGGATTGATTATATTTGACAAAATAATGGCCCTTGGACTCTGTAAGGGACTTGGTATTGCATTTGCAGTACTATCCACGCTTGTTTGAAATGTCCTCTTCCAAAGTAGCTGTTTCAAGATCCCAAATATGTTTTATGTTGTGTTCTTTTAATATCTTAAAACAAGAATAGATGTAACCTTGAACGTTTTCCTATTTAACCATTTGTGTTTGACTGTATTGGCAGCATTATGATGTTCTTGGTACAATTATGCTAATAGACGAAGAGAAATTTAATAAAATTGTCAAAAAAATTGTATTGGGCAGCTGTGTATAGGTAGATTGTGTACTTGGTGGTAAGAAGAATTTGGACTATATAGTCAGATTGTGAAAATGTAGTTGACATATGCCTGTTCAACTAGTTTAAATAATTTTTTTTAAATCTTTTTAGAGTAACAACATGTCCAGCTCTAATTCCAGTTGGTAAGTTGTTTTATGAATGTTTCTACTTGTAAACTTATGTAATAAAATACTTATTTGAGGGGAATACATTAAGCAAACATAAATGTATTGACTTTTTCTGATTTAAATTGGCTTTATGCCAAAAACATTTCTTGTAAAATGTTAATGTTACTGGTAGAAAGTTTGCAGTAAATACCTTATGCTGAAGTGTTTTTTGGTTTTTCTAAACAATGTCTTGTCCTCCAGATTTTAGAATAAATATTAGTCCTGACAATTTGTATTTTTCACTTTGTAGCTGGTACCAGTGAAGATGGTATGGATATAAACAATGCTGAATCTTCACCCTCTCACAATACACAGTAAGTTGTTTCCATGGCAATTAAGTCTACGATAGACATTATTGTTATTTTTTGTAAAGATATCTTTAATCTTTTCTTTAAAAAGATGCAGCCTTGATTCTAGTCAATCTTTTCTGTATAAAGAAAAAAATCCTTATATTAATATTCATATTTAATGAAGGACTCGTTGTAATTGTAAAGTAAACTTGTGGTTTGAAGAATAGATTTAAAGAACAATTATTCTTTTGTGGTAAAAAAAACTGAGTCTTTCCCAGAATCAAACTTTCCTAAGATTAATCAAGTTTACGTATGTATGTGGATATATGGTATCATCAGATTTCTACAAACTTATGTTTTATCAAAATATGACTATAAAATATATCTTTCAGACATTTATCTAATTCATCACCAAATGAAGTTATAGAAGCATTGAAAACCAAGTTGAAAGAAAAAGAAACTGACCATAAAACCAAATGTCTTATTTGTATGGTAAGTTTTTGAAAAAAAAAAGAATTTATTATTTCAAAACATTTATGGAATTGTTTGTGGTTTTGATGACAACAGTGGCATGTTTATATTCTCTTTACATTTATTTTACAGGAACCTTACAGTAAACCTGTCACATCGATACAATGCTGGCACGTACATTGTGAAGACTGCTGGTTAAAAACATTGGTAAGTTCCATCTATGTCAGTGTCGGATTAATACAACATTACATTGGAAGACAACATTTCCTAACAGTAGTCAGTATTGTGTAGGTTTAAACATTACCGGAATGATGCACATTTATAGAAATCAGATTGCTGTGTGAGAGTTATACAGCTCAAGTTTAGTTTATATCCCCGCTCCCCATAGGGGAGGAGGTGTACAGTTTTTGGTCACTTAGTAAGTCCATAACCATTGGGTCACATATTGCCATCAATGATAAATGATACAATACTGAAATTTTGTCATTAGCTTTGTATGAGCGTGCCATATCATGGGATATATTTTCAGACCTCTCTATTATTATAGAGCCATAAGGGAGCATTTGCTCACAGATATCTTGTTAAATTCTGTCAACAAGTTAACATACAGTCCTTTATATAACCTAAAAAACAAAATTTAAAATTTGTCTGTCTTTATAAATTATGATAACTATTATGTCAACAGTAACAATATGTCATGCTGTCTTTGATAGATTTAATCATACTTTACTTTCAGGGCGCAAAAAAGCTATGTCCACAATGTAACATGATAACTTCCCCTGGACACCTGCGGAGGATCTTTCTATGAGCCATTTGGGGTGACAGAAAATTGTGATATACTGTTACATTGTATTTTCCAATGGAAAATAATGATTTACATTCTGAATTTTGTTGTCCTTATTTGTAATGCACATCTAAACAGTTTTTAAAATAAAATGGTTGTGTTTTACTCAAATATCGAGTAGTTATACAAATGGTGATATTAATGTATTTGTATTTTGTTCTAATGGTGTCATTCATTCCGTCTCCACGGTTACAATACTCCATTGTTATTTCTGCAGTACAATCAGATTTCGGTAACAACACAGCGACAGTTTCAGTTTTTTTTAATTTTGCATTAAAAATCCTTTCAATAAATAATGCAGTTTTGCATTGTGGGTTAACTGGACATACTTTTGTGTTTGGAATAAATAAATTATTAGATATTTTATATATAATTGGATATGACATTGTTTAGATAACTTTCTTTCCTTGTAAGGTTAGAATTTTGTTGTGAAATAGTGCTGTTTGAATGTACATTTATTATATACTAACACTAGTCTGTGTTGTTATTGTGTAATACTAAGATATCAAATAAATTAGTAGAAATAAAATTGTATTATATTTACATGACTTTTTTTATTGTATTTAATCTACTGGCTGCTCATCAAGCAGATGACTTTAAGTCTGACGGATCTAGTTATGAAATATTGATCTCTGGCATGTCATCTGTGAAACTGTGATTTCCAGTCGGACTCCAACATGTTTCTTAGCATGAATTGCCTCCCCATATCAAAACTGGACATAATGATACAGCTTACATATTGTTGAAAGTGACTAAGGCACATCAATCATCCATGGGTCAGTCAATTGCTAAAAATCTGAAGATACAGGTCATTGTTTATTAGCATTGGATTTAGAGAACATGAAGTACCATATTCTTAAGAACCTTGTGGTGTAGACAGAGAGACTTATATGCAGTGGAATATGATCATTTTTGTCTCGCTTGCGACAAAAGTCGCTGGAGGCGAGACATATGTATGGGAATCCGGCAGCGGCGGCGTAAACACTTGACATCTTGCTTCATATATTTGTAAGCCCAAGCCCTAGGTCCATCAAATTTGGTCCAGAGGTAGCTTATGATGAGTACTTGCCAGTCAGTCACCTGTCACCTGACCTTTGACCTCAATTTCACGGTCCAGTGACTACGTTAAAGTTTTTGGGTTACGACAGTTCCTCTGTAACTACGCATGGTATGATGACAATATATGGTGTATAGGTTGCTGATGACCAGTACATGACTGTCTGATAGGTGTCACCTGACCTTGACCTCAATTTCACGGTCCAGCGACTACGTTAAAGTTTTTGGGTTACGACAGTTCCTCTGTAACCACGCATGGTAGGATGACAATATTTGGTATATAGGTTGCTGATGACTGTCTGGTAGGTGTCACCTGACCTTGACCTCAATTTCACGGTCAGTGACTACGTTAAAGTTTTTGGGTTACGGCAGTTACTCTGTTACCACGCATGGTAGGATGACAATATTTGGTATATAGGTTGCTGATAAATAGTACATGACTGTCTGGTAGGTTCCATCTGACCTTGACCTCAATTTCACGGTCCAGCGACTACGTTAAAGTTTTTGGGTTGCGGCTGGCCCCCTGTAACCATGCATGGTAGGATGACAATATTTGGTATATAGGTTGCTGATGATATTTAATGCTATTTACCTAATACTTATGACGAAATTTATTTTCGTTACTGATGCGGAATGCAGGCGAGACGTTTTTCTGTGTCCACACTTGTTATAGCTTTTGAAATACAACTAGAAAAAGAATTAATTAAATCTAAAAATATCTTTGTTTTAGCAGTTATATCCCATAGGTAGTTGGATTAACTTCAGTCTTTATTTAAATATGGTAAAAAGTGTTAAAAAATTAAAAAAACATAAAAGAAAAAGAAAAATTCATAGGACCTAAGTAAAGATCTAAAATATAATGTGTACAAATAATTAGGAGGAGCTTATTAATCCCTTACAAGTAGCAAAATAAAATAATGTACTGATAATAAAATCTAAAACCTTAATATATATACAGGGGTGTCAGGGCACAAGATCTCGCTTTTTTATATCACATTGTAATTAAGAGTATAGACACATAGTCATACAGCCTCTAATCCTTTAGCAGAATTATTTGTCCAATATATTACACTAGTATAAAGATATTTATCTTTCAACTTAATATTTTATGTGGCACTAATTTCTTGCAGTTTTTGTCTCGGAATATGCATTTGAAAAATAAAAATTCTAGCCTGTTCCTCTAACCTTGGCAAAAACCTTTCACTTTTAAAAAGACTTCTATATTGTGTACTGTCTACTATTAGCTGAGCAATTGAGGTTTTGTTGTTAAAATGATCAGACCATGTCTTTTTTTATGTCATTTCCACTACCAATTAATTGTTTCATCGTCTTAAGCTCAGATTCTCTAGTAGGTCTCGGCATAGAACACGTAGTCAGAATATGAATGAGATCCTCGTCTCCACATAATTGACATGTTGGCTCAATTGCATGATGGGTAAATTCATGTCTGTTGATTTGTTCCAGTCATATTGTTCTTACTTTTATTGCTTTCCTAAGCTCACGTTTCGGTAGGTTGCTTATTTATTCCTAAGCTCACGTTTCGGTAGGTTGCTTATTTCCTAAGCTTATTTATTCCTAAGCTCACGTTTCGGTAGGTTGCTTATTTATTCCTAAGCTTATTTATTCCTAAGCTCACGTTTCGGTAGGTTGCTTATTTATTCCTAAGCTTATTTATTCCTAAGCTCTCGTTTCGGTAGGTTGCTTATTTATTCCTAAGCTTATTTATTCCTAAGCTCACGTTTCGGTAGGTTGCTTATTTCCCAAACCAAGTGTACCTTTCCAGTATCAAAATCAATAGCATTCATATATTTGAGACTGTTTTTGTTTACTGTTTCCTTTATTAGTACTTCATTCTAGTATTTTATTATTTTTTTCTTTAACAAGGGATTTCCACTCTTCTTTTATGTGTAGCTTTTGTTGTAGTTGTTGAAGACTTGGTATTTCATATAATTGGAGAATGTGTACTATTCTGCTGAAGCAGGGACATTCTATACTAACTAGTATATACTGTCCATGGCTGAAGAAGCTTTTGCATCTTTTGAGTAGAGAAGAGAGAGAGAGAGTAATCGTTTATGTATCTCTGCTTCTATTGGAAGTTTTCCTAATAGAAGTAGCACGATTGAACTGGTTGTTCTTTCAGGCAGTGTAGTTGTAGTAGAGCAGTCAATTATTTGTGTCTTTGTTAGATGGATACTGTAATGATGATGTTCCTTTGCATATCTTTCAATGATAATTAGCATGATGTGATATTCTCCGTATGGGTATGAGTGTTCGTCTGTCCGTAGGCCGAATTTTACTGCCGTTATAATCCGAAGTTAGTTTTGTGATTTAGACATTGCGAAACTAACGGGAAACGATCTATATTGAAGAAATTTCCTTTTTCGTCTTTGAAGATGCACGTGGAAAATGCTATGTCAATCATTTTTCCGTATATGGATAATGTGACCTAATTTTATTATAAACGTGCTAATTTGTCTACTATATATAATATTTGAAAAGGGTCAATATCCAAAAATATGGAATGAAAGTTACATATCACTAATTCATAAAAATTGGGACAAAGCCAACCCTTCAAACTATAGAGAAATCTCCTTAACTTCTAATCTGGGGAAATTATTCAATAAAATTCTACTTGCAAGAATTATAAAATTTACTGATTGCAATAATTTGATTTGTGAAAATCAAATTGGATCCAAAGAAAAATCCAGGACAACTGACCATATATTTACTATCAAATCAATAATTGACACATATAAATCCCCCCCAAAAAGAAAGTCTTTGCTGCCTTTATAGATTTAAAGAAAGCATTTGTTACTGTTTGGAGAGAAGGTCTATTTTTCAAACTGTATCAAAATCACTTTCTCAAATAGATTTTAAAAATTAGACACTCAATGTATCAAAACCCCACTTGTAGAATCAAGTTCAAACAAGGACTAAGCAGAAGTTTTATTTCAAAATGTGGTGTTAAACAAGGAGATGTGCTAAGTCCTATTTTATTTAATATGTATATTAATGATCTTGTTTCAGATTTAAATAATACACTGATTGATCAACTGTCAAACACCCAAAGTGGCTTACAAAAGTCCCTCAATGTTTTAAATGATTTTTGCTCATCCTGGAAGCTAGAAGTAAACAAACAAAAATCTAAAGTGATAGTATTTAATTCAAATGGTAAAACTTATTTAAACTCATTTAAAATCAATGATACTTATATTGAAACCGTAAAGTCATATTGTTATCTTGGCATAACTTTAAAATATACAGGCAATATAATTGTCTCTACACACTTATTAATGGAGAAAGGACGTAAGGCATGGTTCAAATTAAAGAAAAACATCGGCCTAAATAATCCGTGCAATTTAATAGAAAAACTTTTTGATACACTGATTTCACTAATAATTCTATATGGGTGTGAAGTTTGGGGGGCATATTCTAATCTAAAAGATACAGACCCCTATGAATATCTACATTTTAAATTTATCAACGAAATCTTAGGCATCCATAGCAAAGCAACAAATGTCGCTTGCTTATCTGAACTTAACCGATAACCTCTAAGAGAAAAGGTTAAATTTTTAACAATCAAATTCGAGATCACCTTTCTAATTTAAACAAAAGCTTAGTTCACAAGATTTTTAACAACCTCCCATCCGGTAATAGGTGGATGAAATCCACCAACCAATGGATCGGAGAGCTAGGATTTAATTTTACAACTTATAACATAACTAATTCTAAAAAATATATTAGTAATTTTAAACAAAGAATATATGATCAAGCTTTACAAAATCGAAGTAGTACTTTGACAGAAAGCAATAAATTATTCTTCTATAACAAAATTTGTCAATTTAATCAAAGACATCCATGTGTGGATATCTGCAGATTCAAATCTGATAGATCTACTATTTGTAAATATAGATTAAGTGCCCACTGTCTAGCAATAGAAGGAGGGCAGTATAATAATATCCCACAAAATGAAAGAATTTGTTTAAAATGTAATATGTCACAAATCGAAGATGAAATGCACTTTTTCATCCATTGCCCTGTCTACAATATGTATAGACAAGAACTCAAAAGGTCAAACATATTCATAAAGATTTCAATTCTATAACTGAAGACAAAATGTCTTTTCTATTAAACAACAACTCTTTAGTAATAATTAAAGCAGTTATTGAATATATCAAAAAATGTCAGGAGTTAAATTAACCAACAAATTAAATAATTGTAATTCCAAATGAATGTACTTTTCTCTATGTCACTGCCGCTCCAAGTATATAGTTCTTTGTTATAATTCAAACATTATTTTCAAAACTGCATCTTGGTGCAATTTTATATTTATTTACCAACTATGATGAATGGGTGTAGAATTGTATCAAGACCCAGTTTCTGTTGTTGTATTAATTACATTTTATATTTATTGTAAATGTGTTGAACAAATATACCAACCATTCCGTAGTAATTTACATATGTATTACCCAAGATGCAACACACATTCAGTTTCGGGTTTCTCAACGTTTTTCATGTAGTAAACGTAATTAAAAATAGACAATTAATACACAACGCACAGCGGGTTATTAAAAACGGTAATAACTATAATCACTTATCAATAATGATCGATTTTAAACACGAAACCAATAAAAAAAATGGTGACACTGTTGAAAGATATCAAGATCGACCACGTCTGATTTGTATATGCAACTTCTTTTGAGCATCAAATTGCCAGGAGTGATTCACTCCCGCTCTGCTACATTACGAGTAATGGGACTAAATTCGTACCCTCGCCAAAAAAAAAGCGAGGGTACGATTATTCGTTCTAGTCTGTCCGCACCTCTTTGATGTCCAGATAGTAACTTGAAAACGCGTCAAAGGATTTTGTTTAAACTTTATAATAAATAAATTATAAATAAATAAATAACTTTTATTTAGAGTGGGCATATATATACACAATAAGAAACATAAACACTGCTGTGCTTTTGACCGACATAAATAACAATATCAAATAATGCAATAACAGAGCATTCACAAACAGATCAGTAGAAAACATACAAGATATATGTGAAGAGCTGGCTAGGAAAACATAATGAAATGTGATAATAATGAAAATAAAATATCTAGCGAAAAATATGGTAGATAGTAAATCTAAGCTAACAATAGCATCATAAAAGCATACAAGCAAACTAAAAAAGCAAATTTGGTAATGACCTAGATGGTATCAGCACATATAGCACATTTACAGTTGTTCCCATTCCAAGATTTAATAATTTCTTAATCTGATTAAAATTTGAGGTTTTTCTAAAATCATCAGGTAGGTCATTCCATAAAACAGCAGCAGCATATTTAAAAGAATTCTTACCATAGGTAGTTGTTCGTACTCTAGGTATATCTGCAATATTGGAATATCTAAAATTATAATTTGAATTTTTAAAAACGACAAGGTCATGTAAACAAGGTGGCGATAATTTATATAAAATCTTGAAACATTCAATAGCCATCGTACGGTATCCTTCTGATCTTAAGTGATGGTACTTTCGCTCTATCTAATAATTCATCACATGTACTCTTGTAGTCATCATACATGAATCGAAAGGCTCCCTCTTGAATTTTTTCCAATTTAGCAGAAATGCCAAGCCAAAGGACAAAAATTAAAGTTAGAAAGAATAAAGGTATGAAAAATGGTGAGCTTATTCAATTTTGAGAGAAAACATCCAATGCGTTTAAGCACATTGAGTTGTTGAGAGGCCTTACGACATATTATTTTTAATATGTTGATTAAAATTTAATTGGTAATCTATATCGATCCCCAGTAATTTTACTACATCGTCACAAGTAATTACAGCTGACTCAATATTATATATCTTTATTCTCAAACAGCCAATGCATTACATTGGTACAGAGACATTACAACTATATACAATATGTACATTATTTACATAGTAATAAAAATTTTAGGCACAAAAATAAATAGATACATAAGTAAATAAGTGAATAAGATATAAGGCACTTAGCCAGGAGTACAAACTGTATCGAAAATACACTTTATAAATTTGCACAGTTTTATAAGAATTGGTTTTCGTTTGCTATTCATGAGGTATGAGAACTTCAAAGTGTTATGAAGATTAGTATAATATTTTGGAATTAGATTATTTCTTTGGTTATTAATTTTTGGACATTCAAATATGTAATGATATTCATCACCAATTTGACTAGAACTACAGATGTTACACAATCGTTCGGTTCTGCCAATGTTATTCCACCTACCAGTTTCTATGGGTAAATGATGGTTTGTAGTTCTAAATCTACAAAATAATAAAGCTTCTTTCATGGGTAATATGTTTAAATATTCTTCGAATTTAAGATCAGTTTTGTATATTCTATAGTTTAATGATTTTGTTGAGTTTTGTAACAATGAGTTCCAATGTTGCAAAAACTGGTCATGCAAGCGCTGCCTGACTATAGCAGTAAGTTGTTTTCTATTTACAAAGTTCTCGGTTTCCCATATATATGTAAAGCCACATTCATTTAATATAATTTCAATATTTTTAATCCAACTGAACTGTAGATCTTTATTAGTAAAATATAAATGTTTTAACAGTCTATATAAAATATTTGAATATTTCGACTCTTTTCCACATACAAGTTTTGCCCAGAAAGATATCATTCGCTGCTTAATGTCAATTTCTATTGGGTATCTACCTAATTCTGCATAAACCATGAAGCTAGGGGTCGATGACTTTAAGTTTAATAGTGTCTTACAAAATTTTAACTGTACGCGTTCCAGTATTTCATTGTTTCCAAATCCCCAAACTTCGCAACCATATAAAAGGATCGGTTTTATCATTTTATCAAATAATTGCAGTTGGAGTTTAATAGAAAGCTTGTACATCCTACCCATTTTCATGATTTCGTACATAGCTTTTTGGGCCTTTTCTGCAAGATATTTTTTATTCATAGAAAAATTCCCGTTTTTTGTAAAAATAACTCCTAAATAGTTAAACTCGTTTACAATTTCTAGATCAATATCATCATATTTAAAAGCAGCAAGTCGAGACACTCTACCACTTCCAAATATCATAACTTTTGTTTTACTAACATTTACTTTTAGTTTCCAGTTGTTACAATAGTCACGAAAGACATTAAGTTGGTTTTGCAAGTCGTGCACATCTTCGGACATCAAGACTGTGTCGTCAGCGTATAAAATAACAAATAATTTTAAAAATACATCCAATTCCTTTTCTAACTCATCCGATAGAGTTTTTAAACCAGTGATATTCTTTGAAAGTAGACAAGTGTCTAGATCATTCAAAAATAAAGCAAACAAAAAGGGGGAGAGGTTTTCTCCCTGACGAACACCATTTTTACAATCAAAATAATCAGAGGTATAATTGTTATAAGATACACATGATTTAATATTTGCATACATGTTTACAATTACATTGTACATCTTACCATTAATATTGTTCATAGCTAACTTATAAAACAACCCATCACGCCAAACTTTGTCAAAAGCTTTTTCAAAATCGATGAATACACAAAACATCTTTTTCTTTTTTACTTTTAGTAGTTGAAACAAAGAGAATAGACAAAAAATGTTATCAACAGTTGAATATTTTTGTCTAAATCCGCATTGATTTTCCTTGATAATATTAAATTCATCTGAAAATTTTACAAGCCGTGCGTTTAGAACAGATGTAAATAATTTTCCAAGACAACTTAATATCGTAATTGGTCTGTAGTTTTTGGGATCTTTCGAGTCACCCTTATTCTTGTAGATAGGTTTTATAGTACCAACTAGCCAGGTGTGTGGTAGTAAACCTTTATCAAAAATTATATTAAAAAGTAGTTCGTACACATTAATACAACGAAAAGCTGTTTCCTTTATATATTCGTTTATAATTTCGTCTTCTCCGTGTGCTTTATCGTTCTTAAGATTTTGGATGCATTTCATAATTTCTTCCTTGGAGATGGGACTGTTTAAGTCATTATTTAAAAACTCGGGTATTTCGTTTGGGTTTGGGTCTTGAATATTGTCTATGTCGTCGTTACTATTATCCATATTAAGGTCTTTAAAAAAGTTAAAAAGTGACTCAAATTCGATATTAGGTTGTCGACTTTTTCTGTGCCCACGAAGGATTCGCCAAAACTTCTTTGGATCGGATTTATCATAGTCGTGAATATTCTTAGAAAGGTTTTGGCAAAATTCTTTATATTTTTTATCCATAGTCTTTTTATAATATTTCTCAGCATTTTTCATACTTGTGCTGTTTTCAGGGTTGTTATTCTTTTTGAATCGTTTTTTTAATTTTCTATAATTTTGGCGGGAAAATTTACAATCTAAATCAAACCATGGTTTATCGTTAAAGTGATTTTTTCTAGTATGTTTTTCATTTTTTGGTTTTGTGCCAAATGTTTTTTGCCCAGAATCGAGGAATATTCCACACAATTGATTTGTTAAAAAGTTTACAGTATCATCATTTACCTCACCAATGCGAGTTCTACAGTCTAATAATTGAGCTTCAAGCTCTTGTAACTTTACTTCGTTAATATTGTTTTGGTAATTTAAGTTTTTTTCTGGGTTCCACGGTTTGACTTCCCATTTTTGTTCACCTTTTGCCGTTTCATGTTCTATTTTAGCTTCTGAGTTGCTAAGATGCGTTTCAAATGTTATATGTATTGGGCAATGTACATCAGAGAACAATTTATTAAAATCTAACACTTCAAAATCTTTCAAACATTTAAAAAGTTGTGGTTTTACAATACAATAGTCTACCACGCTAGAGTTTTTACATGTAAATTTTCCTACACCTTGGTCTTTACCAACCCTACTATTTACAATAAATAAACTGTTAGCTTTGCAAAACTGTAACAAAAAGTTTCCATACTTATTTTTTGCAACATCCATATTTGTTCTATTGACAGGTATATTTAAGTTCTGAAGAATGCTTACACAATTGTCTACATAGTCATTCAAGCCTTGGTCGTTAGAGTGCCGATTTTCACCGAAGTCTACAAAGTCCTTTTCAGACGCAGTCCTTGCATTAAAGTCCCCTATTAGGCAAACATTTTGGGTGTTAAGTGATATAGAAAGATATTCTTGTTCAATTTCATGAAATGCGTCTTCTGAAGAGTACCGTGTATTCTCCGGTGGAATGTATACAATACCAAAAATAACATGAGCTTTAGTGTGAAACAGATCACCTTTACATTTAAACCACAGTACGAACCTACTACTAGTATTTATTAACTCAATGTAGTCGCTTAGTTCTTCTTTGAAAGCAAGCACAATTCCGCCTGACCGGCGGTTTGAAATTTTTTTTCTATTTTTCATATGAAAAACATACCCAGGTAAATTTAAAACATCAATATCGTCAGTCTTGCTTTCAACAAAACAACAAATATCATGGTTACTAATTAAGTCACAAAATTCTGGGTATTGTAATTTCAGTTTTATACCACAGCAATTTACATATAATAATTGTAAAAATGGTTTGTATTGATTTTATTATTGTTAGATGCTTTCACATTTGGTAAAGATTCTTTCTTTTCAGAATTGATTAAGTTTTGATCAGCTGAACAATTGCCTGTGTGATAAACATAAGGGAAATCATTTATATTCTTACTTAGGTATCTATACAAACAGTTAACATAATCAGTTTCAAAATCAACAATGGAGGAATGGTCATCATAGATAGGCGAATATAAATCTAATTCAACAAATGTGTGTGTCCCGTTAGGTTCAGTGATTTCTAGTTCATTTACAAAACTGTACGAGTTTACTATACAATCAATATCATTAGTATGTTTTACAGATTCTATATTTAAGTCAATTTGTGCCCCTGGGCTGTCCTAGTACACTCCGTTCAATCGATCTTTGTCCGGCGATGAAGAGTCAGATTGTCGTGCTCTTTTAAATGGACGTTCAAATTCTTTTCGTCTTGGTGTAGATACGAGTGCGTCTCGGAAGCCATTGTCAGTTCTATTGGTGATCGGTTGTCTAACAACGGTATTCTCGGCTTCAGGAGTATATTGTACCCCATTGATGAAAAGTTTATCCCGAACCAGCACTGCGTTTTTACGATCACGTCTTGCCTGTTTATAAACAGGGTAGAGCTTTTTTCTTTTGTCCTCAATCTCCTTTGGGAACTGTTCGTGTATCCCATAATGTGTGTTTTTGAGCCACGTGGCGTTCTCAAGTACCAAACGTAGGTCTTTGTGGTGAATGAATCTAGCGACAATAGGTCTCGATAAACCGTTCACCCTTTTTCCAAACCTGTGAACGTTTCCAAAGTCTATAAAATGTTCTATTCCTAGCTCGTTGTGGATGAATATTCTGAGCTTTGTTTCTGTGTCTTCATCTGGATTTTCCAATAGGTTTGTGAAAATGAGATTATTTTTCATTGATCGACACTGTAGGTCAAGTATTGTTTCCTCAATTTTCTGAATATGTTTCGCGAAGTTCGAACGCTCTTCGTTCTCATATGAACTTAACGATGGTGATTGTAGGTTATTCCTGCATTGTTCTAGCTGTTTTTCTAATGCTGCGATTCGTCGAGTTAGTACAGTGATATTATTTGCATGTTCCCTGCCTGATGGTTCCTTCAGAGTCGGGTCGATGTTTAAACACTTTTCGATTTTAGTTACTCTTCTATCATGTTCAGTAATGTTTTTAGTGTTTGTCGAGACTTGTTTATTGGCTTTGTCGAACAAGTTACTAACCCCTTGACAACTTGTTTCACACTCCGCTATCTTTTTGGCAAAGTCTTTGCTTGTGTTTTCAAGGGTGCGTACTCTAGCAGAGATACCGAGAAAGTCATTTTTCAAACCCTCCAATCTTTTTTCAATGTTCGATTCCATCCGCTTAACACTCAAGTCAATACTTGTCGCAATTTCAAGAAATAATTGTAGTATTGTATTTGGGTTTTGGTTGACATTTTCCGAAGCGTCTACAATTTTTCGGCTGTTTTCAATCAGTTTAGCGGTTTCACTCAATGACATTTTTTTACGTTTGTATTGTTTTGATTGTTTTGATTGGCTTGTACAAAGGTTAAAGATCAAATTTACTACGCTCCACTGTCGATTTACTATAGAGTCCAAAGTCCAACCGATTTCTACTTTTTGTGAACTCTTAGTGTTGATCGTATAGCCGCGGGCAATTGTCAGGACTGGTCGCAATGATCGTTAAAATAATAAACAAAACTTGAAGAAAACGGGTTCAAGAACTCTAAGAACTCCCAAAAAATCAATGTTACATGTTAAAAAGTAGAAGAAATATAGTTATATTCACGCTTGCGAAAAGTTATTCCATAACACTAACTAGAATTATCCAAAATCTGAGTTTTTGTAGAGATCAAAATAACACTCCATTCTACGTTGTTATCACGTGACCTTATTAAAAACTGGCTTCTTATCATGTGTTTTATTACATATGGCAATAGCCTGAAATTTATCAGGGTTAGCTTGCATACAGTTAATTTTGAACCAATTAATCAAGATAGTACTTCCGTTTGAAAGAATAGACATTAAATTATCAAAATCATAATCAGCATAAGATACGGTATTATCATTAGCATAATTGTATAAAGTACCATGCTCAATAAAATAAAATATATCATTTATAAAAATGTTAGAAAGTAGGGGACCGAGTATAGAACCTTGAGGTACACCTTTTGTGATGGCCAGTCCAGTCACTGAGAACTCCCTGAAGCTTAATTTGTTGCTTACGGCCAGTTAAATAATTTTGTAGTAATTTCACTGATTTTGAAGATATACCATAAGCAGAGAGTTTATTTAAAAGAATATCACGTGGCAGACAGTCAAATGCTTTCGAAAGACCCATTAGAATAGCTGCCACATACTTGTTTTTATCAAGTGCAATTTTCCAGTCTTCAAGGAGTCTCAGCAGAGTGGCCTGGCACCCGTGTCCTTTTTTAAAAGCACATAAAAAAGAATGAAAAATATTTTCAAAATAATCAGTTGATTTATCAGATAAAACCCTTTCATTTAATTTAGATATTGTAGGTAAATACTAACAGGGCGGTAATTTTTCTTATCCAAGGGATCACTCTTTTTATATAAAGTACAACCTGAGCTTCTTTAAGTCTGTTTGAAAAAATACAATTTTGAATAGTATTATTGATTAAAGATGTAATATTTTTGTTCAGAATGGGGGCCCCAGCACGTAAAAGCTTAGGGGAAATATTATCTAAACCTGTGTCAGTTGACTTAAACTCAAAACATGCATCATGAGTACCTAAAGTTTTAATTTTTGAAATGCTATGGTAACTGCTTTCATCAAAAACAATGTCCTTGTCAATATCATTTGCAACATTTACAAAAAAGTTATTAAAAGTATCACATACATCCTTGTTATTATTAATAAGGTTATCATTTTCAACTAATACAATTTTCTGTTGCCCATTACATGACTTTTCAGATAAAAACGGTTGGACAGTGCTATAAAAATGTTTTGACTTCTGTCCTCCAGCATATCTTTCATGAAAATAGGTATTGAAGGATTTACGTTTAAATGTAGTTACAAAATTTCTTTTACTTTCTATAGGCTTCCCATGATTTACTGGTTTTACACTTTTCATATTTATTACGAAGCATCTGTGTTTTTTTTAAATTGCATTTCTCAATTCACTAAACATATAAGGTATGGATTCCGTGCGAGGATATCTCAGCTTCAATGGTACATGTTCATTAATAACATCTGACACTTTTAGTTCAAAATCATTGTATAATATGTTGCACAGCTGTTCAGTACTATAATCATTTTCAGCTAAGACTATACGGGCGGGGGGGGGGGGTCCCAGCGCTCCACCACAGAGCTGCCCAGCGCATACCAAGTTTGCAGGTATGGAGACTCTCTTGTTAGGTGGTGGCCATGATGTAATGTCTCTAACCAATACGCCGCGCTTTTTCCGGTAGCAGTCGAAATTTGTTTCCTTTAGTACCTCAATTTTCTCGATTGATTTATGTTTTTAAACTTGTTCTCGCCCTGAATAGCTAAAATATTGCTTCGTTCGCAAACAGTCGAACAATCTTGTCTTCCAGCAAAATTGGTCAAATTTAAACAACCGACTCACGTCACAGTGAAATGTAACATTCGCGTATATTATAATTGCAGTTTCAGCTCAGTTGGATGGTGTAAGGTGTAAAGCTCACTAATGGTATTTTTATTGAGTTTCCCCGCTTTATTCCTAAGCTTATTTATTCCTAAGCTCACGTTTCGGTAGGTTGCTTATTTATTCCTAAGCTTATTTATTCCTAAGCTCACGTTTCGGTAGGTTGCTTATTTATTCCTAAGCTTATTTATTCTTAAGCTTATTTATTCCTAAGCTTATTTATTCCTAAGCTCACGTTTCGGTAGGTTGCTTTTTTATTCCTAAGCTTATTTATTCCTAAGCTTATTTATTCCTAAGCTTATTTATTCCTAAGCTTAGTTATTCCTAAGCTCACGTTTCGGTAGGTTGCTTATTTATTCCTAAGCTTATTTATTCCTAAGCTTATTTATTCCTAAGCTTATTTATTCCTAAGCTTATTTATTCCTAAGCTTATTTATTCCTAAGCTTATTTATTCCTAAGCTCACGTTTTGGTAGGTTGCTTATTTATTCCAAAGCTTATTTATTCCTAAGCTCACGTTTCGGTAGGTTGCTTATTTATTCCAAAGCTTATTTATTCCTAAGCTCACGTTTCGGTAGGTTGCTTATTTATTCCTAAGCTTATTTATTCCTAAGCTCTCGTTTCGGTAGGTTGCTTATTTATTCCTAAGCTTATTTATTCCTAAGCTCACGTTTCGGTAGGTTGCTTATTTATTCCTAAGCTCACGTTTCGGTAGGTTGCTTATTTATTCCTAAGCTCACGTTTCGGTAGGTTGCTTATTTATTCCTAAGCTTATTTATTCCTAAGCTCACGTTTCGGTAGGTTGCTTATTTCCCAAACCAAGTGTACCTTTCCAGTATCAAAATCAATAGCATTCATATATTTTAGACTGTTTTTGTTTACTGTTTCCTTTATTAGTACTTCATTCTAGTATTTTATTATTTTTTTCTTTAACATGGGATTTCCGCTCTTCTTTTATGTGTAGCTTTTGTTGTAGTTGTTGAAGACTTGGTAGTTCATATAATTGGAGAATGTGTACTATTCTGCTGAAGCAGGGACATTCTATACTAACTAGTATATACTGTCCATGGCTGAAGAAGCTTTTGCATCTTTTGAGTAGAGAAGAGAGAGAGAGAGTAATCGTTTATGTATCTCTGCTTCTATTGGAAGTTTTCCTAATAGAAGTAGCACGATTGAACTGGTTGTTCTTTCAGGCAGTGTAGTTGTAGTAGAGCAGTCAATTATTTGTGTCTTTGTTGGATGGATACTGTAATGATGATGTTCCTTTGCATATCTTTCAATGATATTTAGCATGATGTGATATTCTCCGTATGGGTATGAGTGTTCGTCTGTCCGTAGGCCGAATTTTACTGCCGTTACAATCGGAAGTTAGTTTTGTGATTTAGACATTGCGAAACTAACGGGAAACGATCTATATTGAAGAAATTTCTTTTTTCGTCTTTGAAGATGAACGTGGAAAATGCTATGTCGATCATTTTTCCGTATATGGATAATGTGACCTAATTTTATTATAAACGTGCTAATTTGCCTACTATATATAATATTTGAAAAGGGTCAATATCGAAAAATATGGAATGAAAGTTACATATCACTAATTCATAAAACTGGGGACAAAGCCAACCCTTCAAACTATAGAGGAATCTCCTTAACTTCTAACCTGGGGAAATTATTCAATAAAATTCTACTTTCAAGAATTATAAAATTTACTGATTGCAATAATTTGATTTGTGCAAATCAAATTGGATTCAAAGAAAAATCCAGGACAACTGACCATATATTTACTATCAAATCAATAATTGACACATATAAATCCAAAAAAAGAAAGTCTTTGCTGCCTTTATAGATTTAAAGAAAGCAATTGATACTGTTTGGAGAGAAGGTCTATTTTTCAAACTGTATCAAAATCACTTTCCCAAATAGATTTTAAAAATTACACACTCAATGTATCAAGACCCCACTTGTAGAATCAAGTTCAAACAAGGACTAAGCAGAAGTTTTATTTCAAAATGTGGTGTTAAACAAGGAGATGTGCTAAGTCCTATTTTATTTAATATGTATATTAATGATCTTGTTTCAGATTTAAATAATACACTGACTGATCAACTGTCAAACACCCAAAGTGGCTTACAAAAGTCCCCCAATGTTTTAAATGATTTTTGCTCATCCTGGAAGCTAGAAGTAAACAAACAAAAATCTAAAGTGATAGTATTTAATTCAAATGGTATGATACTTATATTGAAACCGTAAGACATATTGTTATCTTGGCATAACTTTAAAATATACAGGCAATATAAATGTCTCTACACACTTATTAATGGAGAAAGGACGTAAGGCATGGTTCAAATTAAAGAAAAACATCGGCCTAAATAATCCATGCAACTTACTAGAAAAACTTGTTGATACAATGATTTCACCAATAATTCTATATGGGTGTGAAGTTTGCGGGGCATATTCTTATCTAAAAGATAAAGACCCCTATGATTATCTACATTTTAAATTTATCAACGAAATCTTAGGCATCCATAGCAAAGCAACAAATGTCGCTTGCTTATCTGAACTTAACCGATACCCTCTAAGAGAAAAGGTTAAATTTTTAACACTCAAATTTCGAGATCACCTTTCTAATTTAAACAAAAGCTTAGTTCACAAGATTTTTAACAACATCCCATCCGGTAATAGGTTGATGAAATCCACCAACCAATGGATCGGAGAGCTAGGATTTAATTTTACAACTTATAACATAACTAATTCTAAAAAATATATTAGTAATTTTAAACAAAGAATATATGATCAAGCTTTACAAAATCGAAGTAGCACTTTGACAGAAAGCAATAAATTATTCTTCTATAGCAAAATTTGTCAATTTAATCAAAGACCTCCATATGTTGATATCTGCAGATTCAAATCTGATAGATCTACTATTTGTAAATATAGATTAAGTGCCCACTGTCTAGCAATAGAAAGAGGGCAGTATAATAATATCCCCCAAAATGAAAGAATTTGTTTAAAATGTAATATGTCACAAATCGAAGATGAAATGCACTTTTTCATCCATTGCCCTGTCTACAATATGTATAGACAAGAACTCAAAAGGTCAAACATATTCATAAAGATTTCAATTCTTTAACTGAAGACAAAATGTCTTTTCTATTAAACAACAACTCTTTAGTAATAATTAAAGCAGTTATTGAATATATCAAAAAATGTCAGGAGTTAAATTAACCAAAAAATTAAATAATTGTAATTCCAAATGAATGTACTTTTCTCTATGTCACTGCCGATCCAAGTATGTAGTTCTTTGTTATAATTCAAACATTATTTTTAAAACTGCAGCTTGGTGCAATTTTATATTTATTTACCAACTATGATGAATGGGTGTAGAAGGATACAGGTCAATTGGTCCCAATTCCAATTCGTCCCAAGTAAATTGGTCCCAAATTTGGTCAATTGGTCCCATTTCCAATTCGTCCCAAGTCAATTGGTCCCAACTTTTATTTAATATGTTTTATTTGTGTTTAAGAGATTATTTAAGGGATTATTTCAACATTTTGATGTATATTTATGCTTTTGATGTAGAAATTATTATGAAAATATTTGCTCTTAGTTAACATTATATGTTAAAATAATAACAATAGAAGACAAAACAAGTTTATGTTCTTTATTGAGATTTACAGCACTATACTATTATTTTACATATATTTGAACCACTAATGCCTACCCATTCATTCTAGCAAACACACTGTCTTTCTTACTTTTCTCACTTGTGCTTTCATACCTACTTTCACCATACAAGAATGTCATTCGTTTTCACACTGAAGATCATATTAACTTACAGAAAACATTCAAAATATATACATGTTATTCTTTGAAACACAAAACACTTTCACACAATCCCAACTTTATTCATAAATATATAAAAATAAAAAAGCAAAGCACAAAAGCACAACATAATTAAGCAAAGCACAAGATAAAAAAAGCACAAAAACACAACATAATAAAGAAAAGCACAAAAGCACAACATAAAAACACAATGCACAAGAGCACAACATAAATAATATTGTCCAGTTTAAGTCTCTACACGATCTTCAGTGCTATCAAAAGTCCCACTGACTTTAGGAGGGTTGAAGGCATGATTTCTTCTTTGCTGTAGCTCTCCCACAGCTGAAAAATCTTGGACTGGCAACTTCTTGTTGCAGATCTCTGGGTCCTGGTGAGTTTTTGTTCGGAAACCAACTGGATCTGCATGGGAACGTACAAATAACAAACACAAATATAATTATAAGATAGAATTTACCGACAAGCAACAACATAATAATGCAATACAACACAAATAATAATTATATATGACCCTTATTTAGGCTGTAATTAGCAAACTCAAATGTAATAAAATTGAGGTATTCAGGTAATGTAATTAGCCAATTAAACAGTGACACATGCCATTGACAACTTTGTTAATTGAATTATGATTAACAGACTTTGAAGACAAATATGATTTTTACAATTTTTTTAATACTGATAGTTTCATTTCTAATTAAGTCTTCAGTTATTTTATATTTAATAAGTAATTTACAAAAAAATTAATAAATTTATATTGTGATGTAAGAATACAATGTAATCATCAATAAGGTAATGATTATGGTAAACGAATATAAAATATGGAATCGAGAATTAAATAAATAAATACATACATACATACATACATACATACATACATACATACATACATACATACATACATACATACATACATACATACATACATACATACATACATACATACATACATACATACATACATACATACATACATACATACATACATACATACATACATACATACATACATACATACATACATACATACATACATACATACATACATACATACATACATACATACATACATACATACATACATACATACATACATACATACATACATACATACATACATACATACATACATACATACATACATACATACATACATACATACATACATACATACATACATACATACATACATACATACATACATACATACATACATACATACATACATACATACATACATACATACATACATACATACATACATACATACATACATACATACATACATACATACATACATACATACATACATACATACATACATACATACATACATACATACATACATACATACATACATACATACATACATACATACATACATACATACATACATACATACATACATACATACATACATACATACATACATACATACATACATACATACATACATACATACATACATACATACATACATACATACATACATACATACATACATACATACATACATACATACATACATACATACATACATACATACATACATACATACATACATACATACATACATACATACATACATACATACATACATACATACATACATACATACATACATACATACATACATACATACATACATACATACATACATACATACATACATACATACATACATACATACATACATACATACATACATACATACATACATACATACATACATACATACATACATACATACATACATACATACATACATACATACATACATACATACATACATACATACATACATACATACATACATACATACATACATACATACATACATACATACATACATACATACATACATACATACATACATACATACATACATACATACATACATACATACATACATACATACATACATACATACATACATACATACATACATACATAAAAAGACTTACCAGCTTCTGAGTGTCCATGAATTACATAACCAACAACACAACGCCTGAACGGTAAAGGCATGGTGTTTTGGTGCAGATTACACATTCAGAAGACATGTTGTCGAATAAAGTGAACTATAGAGCAACACCTTTGTCTTTTATATTGTTTCCATTTAATGAATAAATTTAATTGGTTTTTCTATAACTGACCTATCATAAGACATTATAAGGGATAGTGAGTAAAAAATTTTAATTGTAAAATATTGTTAAATATACAAATGTATGGTTTAAGAGTAAATGTTCAGATAAACATTAGACTGCTTGATGTTTGTACAATGACATTCAAAGGCAATCAATTGCATTAATAGCTCCTTGAATTGTTTTTATTAAAGCTAAAAACCTTATGCTTCAAACGATAAAAAAGTAACAATATGCCCAAGCTGCTAATGAAACTAATAAGACAAAATTATTATATTAAAAAGAATGCACAATTCTCAAATTATTTGTAATAATATTTGTCATTACTTTTATATATAAATGTGTATATTAAATTACAAATTTGAACATATTATAATTTGTTTTGTATTGGGAGTATCTTAAATTTCAATAACGTATTATTAATTCCTATAAAAAACCAAAAATTGTTCTAAAATATACTTTTTAAAAGAGTTGGGACCAATTTTAAAAGTGTTGGGAACAATTGTCCAAAAGTGGGACCAATTGGCAAAGACTGTTGTTGTATTAATTACATTTTATGTGTTATAACCATTTATTGTAAAAATATAACAACCATTCCGTAGTAATTTACATATGTATTACCCAAGATGCAACACACATTCAAATTCGGGTTTCTCAACGTTTTTCAGGTAGTAAACGTAATTAAAAAGAGAGACAATTAATACACAACGCACAGCGGGTTATTAAAAACGGTAAATACTATCATCACTTATCAATAATGATCGATTTTAAACACGAAACCAATAAAAAAAATGGTGACACTGTTGAAAGATATCAAGATCGACCACGTCTGATTGTATATGCAACTTCTTTTAAGCATCAAATTGCCGGGAGTGATTCACTCCCGCTCTGGCTACATTACGAGTAATGGGACTAAATTCGTACCCTCGCCAGAAAAAAAAGCGAGGGTACGATTATTCGTTCTAGTCTCTCCGTACCTCTATGGTGTCCAGATAGTAACTTGAAAACGCATCAAAGGATTTTGTTTAAACTTTATAATCAATAAATTATAAATAAATAAATAACTTTATATATATACACAATAAGAAACATAAACACTGCTGTGCTTTTGACCGACATAAATAACAATATCAAATAATGCAATAACAGAGCATTCACAAACAGATCAGTAGAAAACATACAAGATATATGTGAAGAGCTGGCTAGGAAAACATAATGAAATGTGATAATAATGAAAATAAAATATCTAGCGAAAAATATGGTAGATAGTAAATCTAAGCTAACAATAGCATCATAAAAGCATACAAGCAAACTAAAAAAGCAAATTTGGTAATGACCTAGATGGTATCAGCACATATAGCACATTTACAGTTGTTCCCATTCCAAGATTTAATTATTTCTTAATCTGATTAAAATTTGAGGTTTTCTAAAATCATCAGGTAGGTCATTCCATAAAACAGCAGCAGCATATTTAAAAGAATTCTTACCATAGGTAGTTGTTCGTACTCTAGGTATATCTGCAATATTGGAATATATAAAATTATAATTTGAATTTTTAAAAACGACAAGGTCATGTAAACAAGGTGGCGATAATTTATATAAAATCTTGAAACATTCAATAGCCATCGTACGGTATCCTTCTGATCTTAAGTGATGGTACTTTCGCTCTATCTAATAATTCATCACATGTATTCTTGTAGTTATCATACATGGATCGAAAGGCTCCCTCTTGAATTTTTTCCAGTTTAGCAGAAATGCCAAGCCAAAGGACAAAAATTAAAGTTAGAAAGAATAAAGGTATGAAAAATGGTGAGCTTATTCAATTTTGAGAGAAAACATCCAATGCGTTTAAACACATTGAGTTGTTGAGAGGACTTATGACATATTATTTTTAATATGTTGATTAAAATTTAATTGGTAATCTATATCGATCCCCAGTAATTTTACTACATCGTCACAAGTAATTACAGCTGACTCAATATTAAAAACTGGCTTCTTATCATGTGTTTTATTACATATGGCAATAGCCTGAAATTTATCAGGGTTAGCTTGCATACAGTTAATTTTGAACCAATTAATCAAGATAGTACTTCCGTTTGAAAGAATAGACATTAAATTATCAAAATCATAATCAGCATAAGATACGGTATTATCATTAATATAATTTTATAAAGTACCATGCTCAATAAAATAAAATATATCATTTATAAAAATGTTAGAAAGTAGGGGACCGAGTATAGAACCTTGAGGTACACCTTTTGTGATGGCCAATCTAATTAAAATTAAATCTTTCACTTGCTCCCCCCTTTTTGCTATGGTCGCTGCAACCAATAACAAAAAGGGGGGAGCAAGTGAAAGATTTAATTTTAATTAGATTGTGTGATGGCCAGTCCAGTAACTGAGAACTCCCTGAAGCTTAATTTGTTGCTTACGGCCAGTTAAATAATTTTGTAGTAATTTCACTGATTTTGAAGATATACCATAAGCAGAGAGTTTATTTAAAAGAATATCACGTGGCAGACAGTCAAATGCTTTCGAAAGACCCATTAGAATAGCTGCCACATACTTGTTTTTATCAAGTGCAATTTTCCAGTCTTCATGGAGTCTCAGCAGAGTGGCCTGGCACCCGTGTCCTTTTTTAAAAGCACATAAAAAAGAAAAATATTTTCAAAATAATCAGTTAATTTATCAGATAAAACCCTTTCATTTAATTTAGATATTGTAGGTAAATACTAACAGGGCGGTAATTTTTCTTATCCAAGGGATCACTCTTTTTATATAAAGTACAACCTGAGCTTCTTTAAGTCTGTTTGGAAAAATACAATTTTGAATAGTATTATTGATTAAAGATGTAATATTTTTGTTCAGAATGGGGGTCCAAGCACGTAAAAGCTTAGGGGAAATATTATCTAAACCTGTGTCAGTTGACTTAAACTCAAAACATGCATCATGAGTACCTAAAGTTTTAATTTTTGAAATGCTATGGTAACTGCTTTCATCAAAAACAATGTCCTTGTCAATATCATTTGCAACATTTACAAAAAAGTTATTAAAAGTATCACATACATCCTTGTTATTATTAATAAGGTTATCATTTTCAACTAATACAATTTTCTGTTGCCCATTACATGACTTTTCAGATAAAAACGGTTGGACAGTGCTATAAAAATGTTTTGACTTCTGTCCTCCAGCATATCTTTCATGAAAATAGGTATTGAAGGATTTACGTTTAAATGTAGTTACAAAATTTCTTTTGCTTTCTATAGGCTTCCCATGATTTACTGGTTTTACACTTTTCATATTTATTACGAAGCATCTGTGTTTTTTTTTAAATTGCTTTTCTCAATTCACTAAACATATAAGGTATGGATTCCGTGCGAGGATATCTCAGCTTCAATGGTACATGTTCATTAATAACATCTGACACTTTTAGTTCAAAATCATTGTATAATATGTTGCACAGCTGTTCAGTACTATAATCATTTTCAGCTAAGACTGTACGGGCGGGGGGGGGGGGGTCCCAGCGCTCCACCACAGAGCTGCCCAGCGCATACCAAGTTTGCAGGTATGGAGACTCTCTTGTTAGATGGTGGCCATGATGTAATGTCTCTAACCAATACGCCGCGCTTTTTCCGGTAGCAGTCGAAATTTGTTTCCGTTAGTACATCAATTTTCTCGATTGATTTATGTTTTTAAACTTGTTCTCGCCCTGAATATAGCTAAAATATTGTTTCGTTCGCAAACAGTCGAACAATCTTGTTTTCCAGCAAAATTGGTCAAATTTAAAGAACAGACTCACGTCACAGTGAAATGTAACATTCGCGTATATTATAATTGCAGTTTCAGCTCAGTTGGATGGTGTAAGGTGTAAAGCTCACTAATGGTATTTTTATTGAGTTTCGCCGCTTACATTTGATATAAATTATCTCGATCAGCAGATTGGTCTCTAGTAATAGTTGTTTTTACTTCTGTAAACTGAAGTCTTCAATTGGATTGGACGAAATTAGAAGGGAAATTTGACTGAAACGCATTAAACGAAGCCAAACGTGATACTATCGCTGTAAACCTACAGTATTAAAATGCTCCAAAACAGGTGTTGTCACGTATACTTATTTGTATTCAATTTCAATGTTTACTTAAAAGAGCATCAAAGTTGCGCTATAAACAAAAAAGAACAGAAAATCTCAATTATCTTAAAATAACGAGGTTATATATTAAATATTTAGTTGTAGGCAGAAAACAACATATAAGGCTGTACGATATAGTCGAGGAAGAAATAAAAATGTAGAGTTGTTCAAATTCTTATTTATTGTGAATGAAATAAATATAAATTATATGTGTTGGTATTATCAATAATAATATAAATACAATAAATAGTAAGATATTGTCACTTCACAAATGTAACTTTTAGGCAAACAAGCGTAGTTAGTCTAGAAACAAACAAAACCTTATATACAATACAGAGAATACACTAGCACTTTCATGGGATGTTTATCATTTTGTGTTAATTTAAATCGAGTGTTCCTAAACCCAATATGTCTTATCTACCAACACAGGCACAGCAAACTGTACATTTCTTCCTGGAGCTGGCAAGTTGTTGATACTTATCACGTTGTGGTTGACATCTGTAAAGACATTTTCGATCTGAGAATTCATGCCGCTTTTGTTCTTAGAGATATCTTTTTTCATCGGATACGTGTCCCACGAAAATGAACCATCGTGTAATGGTGTCTGCATTGAAGTACCGCCTTTGCTACCTCCTGAGCTATAGTTTAACTCTGCCGTAACACTCCAACTTCGGAATAATTCAGTTATGTTTTGGTGAATATTCGAGTCCGTACGTCCGCTTTGTGGAGGATATATATCGGCAACATAACTCTGCCCGACAGTACCATCGAATCCACACATGCTATTGACCACTCCGTGATTGACAGAAGGTGGTTCGTTTGAAGCAGGTCTAATAGACGAGAGTTCGTCGACGATTTTTGATAGATCTTCTGGGCTTAAGTTGTGTGTAGTTTCACCTGGTTGGGATACTGAGTTTGTAATGCTGTTAGTTTGTTGTAATGAAGACAAGCCTGCTCCTGTGGGGTTTCCTGATGTAATACTACTACCGACACATGGTAACATAGACGTATTGTCCGTATAACATGTGTCAGACGATTCCAGACTACTGGCCTGACTAGAGTAGATGCCATGAGGGGAAAAACGTGGTACTTTACCGGACATAACTACATTATCTGTGGTCATTTTCTGATGATAATAAAGAATACTGCTAGGTAAGCTGGGTATACCCATGCTGTATTCTTCCTCATACTGGCTGTCTCTCGTATAATCAATTTCCGTATTACTGTACTGACTGTCCCGGGCATGACGGTTGCTAGTGATGCTGTTTCTATTATGGTCGGTTTCTTGATTGTGTTGACCGTCCCTATTGTAGTCAGAATTGTAGAAGCTATTTCTGTTGTGTGAATTGTTGTATTGAGAATTTCTGTACGAGACCTCTTCCACGGTGTCCACTTCTGTAACACTTCCAGCCGATGACGACAGTGGTGTTGACGGATAACTTGTAAATCTGGAATTGACGTTTGATGTGCCATTGACGTCAGTCATCATAGAAGCCTTCGGTGGTAAACTACTCAGTTCTGATGCAAACTCGAAGTCTGTGGTTGGCGTGTTATTGTTTGGATAGAAAGGCGAATTCTTGTTCTTCATACTATATACTGTGTAACCACTGCACGTGTTATTTGTTGTGCTGTTCTTACTATATCCGGTGTACCCGCTACACGTGTTATTTGTTGTGCTGTTCTTACTATATCCGGTGTACCCGCTACACGTGTTGTTTGTGGTATTGTTCTTGCTATATCCTGTGCATCCACTGCCTGTGTTGTTCGTCGTATTGTTTTTACTATATCCTGTACAGCCACTACAAGAATTGTTTATAGTAGTTTTGCTATATCCGGTGGATCCACTCAAGGTGTTAGTGTCAGTCGTGTAATTTGACATTGTTATTCTTTGACTTTTGTCTGGAGAGCTCAATTCTGATTCCTCATACGATGGTGGTGGTGCTTTTGGCGTAACCCAAGTCAAATGATACGGAGAAAATGGTGGTTGTGCTCCAACAGCATAACTCCTTCTACTTCCTGTGTACAGTGCGGGAGACTCCAATTCATCAATGGGAGACAGATGCTGACGGAGAAGACTTGAACGGGACCCAGAAAGAGCACCAAGAGGAATGGAACCGTCTGGGGGGCACAACTTCCAGTTATCTTTGTCCCAATAAAATTTAAATTCTCCAGGATTTTCGCTTGTTAATGGTACTACGTTTACCCTATCCTTTACGTTAAGTGGTTTAATCGAACGAGAGGACCCACGAACATAGTCAACTCTTGTAGGTGTTCTCCCCGTCATTCTCGAAAAACGTTCAAATGATGTATTTACACTTCTATCAACACTGTGCTGACTGGATCTTTTGTTCTTGTCCCTCCATGAGTGCCAATAAAGACAAGATGCTACACACACCAGAAAGACAGCAATCAGGATAATGGGTATTATGATACCCCAGCTGATGGAGGCTCCACTGTCCCCGCCAGTGTTAACGGAAAGTGTCGTGGATTGTGTGCTGACGTCATCAACACTGGCTAGGAAATCTTCCCTTGTCATGTTGTTTGCTATTAAAAAAATAATAAAATAAATAAATCTATATATAACATAGTTATGGTTTTTACACACATAAACTGAAAATTAATTTTAAAAATCTTACCAGTGGAATTTTTTGTTTCTGACTATTCTCTACAAACTTCCGTCAGTTATTTTGGAAAAACACTTAGGGACAGACCATTTAACTGAAGGGGGGTCTTGGTTTTTTGTTTTGGTCAGAAAATTTAGGCGTCGCGACAGAATTTTTTTTTCATTATTAGCATTATTTTATATGGCAGAAATCCTTCTTCCGAATATTTTTTTTTCTTACCCTCTGCTTCCAAAATATTTTTTTCATCAAAAATCATTTTCAAAATATTTTTTTAGGAAAAAATCAAGCCCCCACCCCTTGCAAGTTAGGGTTTAAATGGTCGGTCCCTTACATTGGTTTTATCTGGTGGTTTGGGATTGTATTTATATGCATTCATTCAATAAATCATTTGAAATCAAATAGAAGCAACGCTCCCACAACTACAGGTATTGTATTATTCCGTATAAACTGCCTATTGTATTCTGTAATTTTTAACAAAAAAACATGCGCTAGTAAATTATCTCTTAAATTTAACATACATTTGTATATGAACAGTGAGATCACCTTTTAGAAATTCTTCTAAGAACTGCTGGTTTACAGCCTGTATCCCAGTAATGTTAAACTTCTCACGCAATATTGTAATTAATTTGGCTTCAATGCTGGGATCAGCTGGGATGTCTTGGTTGTACACGCTCATGATTGCTGTTTTATTGCTGCCGTCTAAACAACTACTCACGTGTCTTCTACACTACAAAAACAAAACTACAATTACTGACGTACTCATAGCTCACTTACGTGTATGCATATATAATGATATATAATTAATAAAATGTAATTAACAAACAAACTATAAAATGTACGGTTTACTAATTGTTTGCTCATTATATGAGTACAATTATTGACACGTAAGCACGAACGTGTATTCTAATTATCGTGACAGAAGGGAAAGAGTACCAAGTCGAAAGTTCAGTACTATTGCCGGAAAGTATTTATAACAGACTTTTACAAATAAACAGTTCGTGCAGATCAGGTACGTCATTTCGTATTGTTTACCTTAAAGTATTTCGGATTAAATGGTGATAAACACAAAGTCTAACACAAGACAATGTATGTTTCCACATTCGGTTACACAAATGCAACAGTCTACCACTCATATTCGAATGCACCGAAGACTGAAGAAGAATATCCACATTCCAGAAAAAATTTATGGCTTATTTTTAATTCGAGCAGTCTGAGCAAAATAACCCGAATGATTTCAGTTCCATAGAGACAACGATTAAAGAGTTGTTCCAATAAAGAAATTAGAAGACAGCCTATACGTAATATTCGATCAAGGGTTTAAATAAGACATGTCATTTTATTTTTCTAAAAACATTGAACATTTATATTTAAATGCAACCAATTTTAAACATACATATATTTTTAATAAGATTAAACATAGCCCAAAGATAAAGCTTATTTATATTTGGATTAAAGATATAAATAATGATACTAAAAGTAAAGCCAAAGTAGGAAATAAGTTAAGAACTCACAGAAAATTAAATATATATATCAACTTGAACCATATTTAAATATAGGTTCTGAAAATCAACGAAAATATGTAACAAAATTAAGACAGTGACCATGATTTAAATATAGAAAGAGGTAGATATTCCAACTTAGAATTACACCAAAGAATATGTTAAATGTGTAAAAATGAAGTGGAAGATGAGAAACATTTTTGATTCAATTGTCTAAATCTAGAAGAAATTAGAAAACCTTTTATTGAAGAAGTAAATGATAAATATTGCAATTTTAAAAACCTTTGTATTGATACATTCCTTTGGTTAATGAGCAATGAAGATACATCTGTTATAAAACTTTTATTGAAATCAGTCGTTGAATTGAAAGAAAACATAATGTATTAATCAGCTAAAAATGGCAGACTTTAATTGGTAAATAAAAATCTGTTCTGTTCTGACCAATAAATCCTCCTAAGACCTTAAAAGCTCCACTTGTTGTTGGTGGTAATTGCTCTCAAATTCCCAAATACTGACCGCCAAGGCAGAACTGTAATTCGGTAGTTAGGTTGTACTAAATAATGCCGCTGTGAAGTGTGTACAAATAACTCTTTGACGTTATTCTGCTCAAACTACTTACCTTTTATTTAAAGATTGTGTTCCAGTGTACATCCGCCTGGTTTACGCCATGACCATACACATGAGCATTGCTCACAACGTCAACCTGAATGATTCGTTCAGTGTAAAGGTCAACATTCATATACTTTTCACCGACTTTTGACCAAAATATTTAAAATAAATAGTAACAAATATGAAAATCAATCTACCCATCACTGTGTTGTTTCAATCTCATTTGTTTGATTTTTTTTTCAACCTGACAATTTAAAAACTCAGCGTTAATTTTGTAAATGAAGTATTAAATGTTCGGTATTGGTTTTAAACAACTTCGACCAATCAATATTCAAACAATTCAAATACGGAGTCGGTGCGACAGAAGTGTGAAATGTTGCTTAAAGTTAAAATTTTCTAAACTTAATTTATTGTCACATGGTTTAAATCCCCAAAAATGTTTCGGTTATCGATAAACATCAAATATATATATTTAAATTATCGTTGCTTCAGCTTCTTGCCAATGCTATAGGTCTGAACCTCCATCAACCTAGGATAGATCACTTCTCTCATGCAGGTAGGAAACTAAAGTTTTTGACACCAGACACAAGTCTGCATTTAAGATCTGAGCAGCAGCATCATAATTTCAGAATAAGCATATCAACAGCAACTTTCTTTGTTGTTAGGGAAATACACAAAAGTCACCTAAATTCTGGCAAATTGGTTCTCCTATATTTAATTAAGATATTATTAGCTAATTCATATTCGCCAGAACCAAACCCAGGACCTAGAGCACCGAAGTTTCCTTGCGGGTCCTGCAATAAAGCAGTCACCTGGAAAACAGCAGGTGTATGCTGTGATTCTTGTGACAGATGGTATCACAAGGAATGTATTGGAATGAACACATTGGTGTATCAAGGTTTACATAATGTCTCATGGGAATGTATTACATGTGGCATACCCAACTTTTCTTCATGCATTTTTGATACTTCAGTATATGAGAATTCAACTATTTATGACCCACTTAGTGACCCATCCTTCATTGAGACAGATATTGGAAGCCCTACTGCTGCTTCCTCACCAGTCACAAAAACTCAACCAAGTGGTCGCACCAAACACAAAAGGCATGATATTCCTCTTAGAATAGTTGTTGTCAATTGCCAATCCATCAAAAATAAAAAGCACTCCTTGATAATATGATAGAAACCTCTCAACCGGACATAATAATAGGTAATGAGTCATGGCTCCAAAGTAACATACAATCAACTGAAATATTTCCATCAGGGTTTAATGCATATAGAAAAGACCGCCAATCTGACGCCCATGGTGGTGTCTTCATACTTGTAAGCGATAAGTACCTCAGCTCAGAACCATCTGACCTTCACGTAGAAGGCAAAACTGAACTGTTATGGGTAAAAGTGCAAATAACAGGCACTCCTGACCTGTACATTGGTAGTTTTTACAAACCTCCTAAAACTACAGATGAATCCTATCTGGTTGAACTGAAAAGATCTATCAGTGCTGTTCAACACAGTCGTAACTGTCATGTCTGGCTTGGCGGGGACTTTAATCTTGGCGGTATTAACTGGATCGACCAGTCAATCAAGCCATATGCACAAAGCACCAAGCAATGCAGACAACTTCTGGATATATGCAACGATTGCTCATTAGAACAAGTAGTAATGAATCCAACTCACATTACAGATACATCTGAAACAACCTTAGACCTGTTCTTTACAAACAACAGCACACTAATAAACAAGGTAGAAGTAATTCCGGGTATATCTGATCACGAAATAGTTTACATAGAATCTAGTCTTAGGCCAGATAAGATAAAAAAACCACCACGAAAGATATATTTGTACAAAAAAGCTAATACTCAACTTATTAAACAAAATATTACAAAAATTGATCTTGAAAATAAACATACACATGAGACAATAGATGAAATTTGGAATGAATTTAAAAATAAAGTTCTTGATACAATTGAAAAGGCAGTACCATCTAAATTGATTAACAACTCTAAAAAACGACTGCCATGGATAACCAGCGAAATCAAAAAATTAATTAGAAAGAGAGACAAACTGTTTAAAACTATGAAGAAACACCCATCTGATAAAGTGACACGCCAGTACAGAGAGATAAAAAAGAACATACAAAAAGAAACTAGGAAGGCCTACTGGTCCCATTTAGAACACATCATATGCTATGACGAAAACATAGACACGACACAAAAGCAGAAGAAGTTTTGGAATTACATAAAAAACATTAAAAAAGATAATTCTGGAGTCGCACCATTAAGACATGAAGGCATGGTCATAGACAACACAAAACAAAAAGCTGAGATCCTGAATAAACAATACCATTCTGTTTTCACAGTGTCTAATAACAGTCAATCTGACACACTACCTCAGCTAAATAACAATTTCCCTTCTATGCATAACATCACAGTCACTGAAGAAGGCGTTAAAAAACTATTAAATAATCTAGATCCTTCCAAGGCTACTGGTCCTGATGATATCCCTGCACGAATCCTTAAACAGTTTGCCTCAGAATTTGCCAGACCTCTTGCTTATATATTTAATATTTCTCTGTCCAGAGGCGAAGTACCATCAGACTGGAGGCAGGCCAATGTAATTCCTGTATTTAAAAAGGGGGAGAAATATCTTGCAATTAATTACAGGCCAGTATCACTGACCTGTATTTGTTGCAAGCTATTAGAACACATAGTTGCTTCTAACATACTTAAACACCTTGACCAACATAACATTTTGGTAGACTGTCAACATGGTTTCAGAGCCAAACGGAGCTGCGAGACACAACTAATCTCACTCTCCCATGAAATACTAGACCACATGCACTCCGGAATCCAAACAGACCTAATTATCCTAGATTTCTCCAAAGCCTTTGACAAGGTTCCCCATCAAAAACTCCTGTATAAGCTAGACAATTATGGAATCAGAGGCTCCACTTGGAATTGGGTCTCATCATTCCTCCATGATCGGCAGCAGCAAGTAGTTCTTGATGGAGTATCTTCTGGCAAACTACCTGTAGTTAGTGGGGTACCCCAAGGATCTGTCCTGGGCCCCCTCTTGTTCCTCATCTTCATTAATGACCTTCCTTCCTCAGTTTCTTCTAAAACAAGGCTTTTTGCAGACGATTGTATTTTGTACCGTTCTATTAAAGACCATAGGGACTGTTTAATTTTACAAGAAGATCTAACAAGGCTTGCCCATTGGGAACATACCTGGGGCATGGAATTCCATCCACAAAAATGCAACTCAATGTCAGTCACAAGATCACGAACACCATATCTTCATAAATACCATCTGAAAGGTCACACTCTGGAGTCTGTTGATTCAGCCAAATACCTCGGAATTACAATTTCTAAAGACATGTCATGGAACCACCATATTAATAACATCACTTGTAAAGCCAACAAACTTTTAGGATTTTTAAAACGTAACCTTCAAATAAACAATGAAAACACTAAAAGCCTAGCCTATAAATCCATCATACGTACTAATCTAGAATATTGCTCAACTGTCTGGTCTCCTCACACCCAAAAATCAATAAATCAAATTGAGCAAGTACAAAGAAGAGCGGCTAGGTATGTAACTGGAAGACACCACAACACCAGTAGCGTAACATCTATGTTAGACCATCTTCAATGGAAAACACTTAATTCACGCAGACAAATTCACAGAGCCACCTTGTTGTACAAAATATCCAACAAATTAGTAGCTATAGACCCAACACAGTACATAACTACACTTCCACCATCAGTTACAAGACACAGACACAACCTTCAATATCATACTTTCTCCACTACAACAAATTATTTTAAATACAGTTTTTTTCCTTATACAGTTGTTCTTTGGAATTCCTTACCTGTCAACATTGTCAATGCAAGTACTTTGGATCAGTTTAAATCACTGATCCAAACTCACATTATGTAATTCATATCAGTACAGATCGTTTTTGTATATATGTAAATATTTTCAGTTTTCCATTTGCTTTTTATTTTGATTATTTAAATTAACTAAATGATTTCTGATATTTTTTCTAATCTTTTATTATTTATTTATTTATTTATTTATTTATTTATTTATTTATTTATTTATTTATTTATTTATTTATTTATTTATTTATTTATTTATTTATTTATTTATTGTTCTTCATATGCGCGCCTTGGTCTGTTCGCGCCGTTGCCTAGTCATCAGCAATTGATGGAGCAACGTATGATGTAGATGTAGATGTAGATGTTAAAAATGAACAATGATTGCTGGGCTTTGTGTGCAAAACTGTATCTTCAAAGTCAGATGGGAAAGGGGCCCTCAGTGGCCGAGTGGTGAAGGTAGTAAGTCTAATATTGATCACGTGGTCTGTCAGAACTGAGGTTGCCGGTTCGAGTGTTCGGACAGGATGCACTCAACTCCAATCTTAAATGACAAGGTTTGCCAGTTTCAGGGGTTTTCTCCGAGTACCACATAGACAAAGACAAAGACCAAAAAGCTTTATTTATAGTCGGTATATACGGCTTCCTCCCCAATAAAAACTGGACGCCACAAGCTGGCGTTAAACACCTTTCAAACATTTGCATGTACCGAAAACCGTAATAAATTCCGTTAAGTTTCTCACTCAGTAATAAAAAGCCAAAATGACAACAAATGAAATGCGGAATTGCTACAAATATATATGGGCTAAATTACTATAATGTGTTTTCCATCTATGTCATTTTATTACAAAGGCCCGTGCAGGAATACTTGCGTAATTAAATATTTACGATGTTGGTCCTATTTGTAATCTTTGATATCTCGATATATATTTGTCATTTTTTGTCATTTGGGCTTTTTATAACTGAGGATTTATATAACATCTTCACAAGCCAAGGCCCCTATTGGTGTCCAGTGTTGTCAAGGCCCCTACTGGTGTCCAGCGTAGCCAAGGACCCTACTGGTGTCCAGTGTAGCCAAGGACCCTACTGGTGTCCAATGTAGCCAAGGCCCCTACTGGTGTCCAGTGTAGCAAGGGACCCTACTGGCGTCCAATGTAGCTAGGGACCCTTCTGGTGTCCAGTGTAACCAAGGCCCCTACTGGTATCCAGTGTTGTCAAGGTCCCTACTGGTGTCTAATGTAGCCAAGGACCCTACTGGCGTCCAGTGTAGCCTTGTCCCCTACTGGTGTCTAATGTAGCCAAGGCCCCTACTGGTGTCCAGTGTAGCCAAGAACCCTACTGTTGTCCAATGTAGCCAAGGCCCTACTGGTGTCCAGTGTTGTCAAGGCCCCTACTGGTGTCAAGTGTAGCCAAGTCCCCTACTGGTGTCCATTGTAGCCAAGGTCCCTTCTGGTGTCTAATGTAGCCAAGGCCCCTACTGGTGTCCAGTGTAGCCAAGGACCCTACTGGTGTCCAGTGTAGCCAAGGCCCCTACTGGTGTCCAGTGTAGCCAAGGACCCTACTGGTGTCCAGCGTCGCCAAGGACCCTACTGATGTCCAGTGTTGTCAAGGCCCCTACTGGTGTCATGCGTTGTCAAGGCCCCTACTGGTGTCCAGTGTAGCCAAGTCCCATACTGACGTCCAGTGTAGCCAAGGCCCCTACTGGTGTAAAGTGTAGCCAAGGTCCCTACTGGTGTCTAATGTAGCCAAGGCCCCTAGTGCTGTCCAGTGTAGCCAAGGCCCCTACTGGTGTCCAGTGTAGCCAAGGCCCCTACTAGTGTCCAATGTAGCCAAGGCCCCTACTGGTGTCCAGTGTAGCCAAGTCCCCTACTGGTGTCTAATGTAGCCAAGGCCCCTACTGGTGTCCAGTGTAGCCAAGAACCCTACTGGTGTCCAATTTAGCCAAGGACCCTACTGGTGTCCAGCGTAGCCAAGGATCCTACTGACGTCCAGTGTAGCCAAGGCCCCTACTGGTGTCCAGTGTTGTCAAGGCCCCTACTGGTGTCAAGTGTAGCCGAGGTCCCTACTGGTGTCTAATGTAGCCAAGGCCCCTAGTGCTGTCCAGTGTAGCCAAGTCCCCTACTGCTGTCCAGTGTAGCCAAGGCCCCTACTGGTGTCCAATGTAGCCAAGGCCCCTACTGGTGTCCAGTTTAGCCAAGGACCCTACTGGTGTTCAGTGTAGCCAAGAACCCTACTGGTGTCCAATGTAGCTAAGGCCCCTACTGGTGTCCAATGTAGCCAAGGCCCCTACTGCTGTCCAGTGTTGTCAAGGCCCCTACTGCTGTCCAATGTAGCCAAGGCCCATACTGGTGTCCAGTGTAGCCAAGGTCCCTACTGGTGTCCAATGTAGCCAAGGCTCCTACTGCTGTTCAGTGTAGCCAAGGCCCCTACTGGTGTCCAGTGTTGTCAAGGCCCCTACTGCTGTCCAGTGTAGCCAAGGCCCCTAATGGTGTCCAATGTAGCCAAGGACCCTACTGGTGTCCAATGTAGCTAAGGCCCCTACTGGTGTCCAATGTAGCTAAGGCCCATACTGTAGTCCAGTGTAGCCAAGGTCCCTACTGGTGTCCAATGTAGCCAAGGCTCCTACTGCTGTCAAGTGTAGCCAAGGCCCATACTGGTGTCCAGTGTAGCCAAGGCCCCTACTGCTGTCCAGTGTAGCCAAAGACCCTACTGGTGTCCAATCTAGCCAAGGACCCTACTGGCGTCCAGTGTAGCCTTGTCCCCTAATGGTGTCCAATGTAGCCAAGGCTCCTACTGCTGTCCAGTGTAGCCAAGGCCCCTAATGGTGTCCAATGTAGCCAAGGCCCATACTGTAGTCCAGTGTAGCCAAGGCCCCTAATGGTGTCCAATGTAGCCAAGGCCCATACTGTAGTCCAGTGTAGCCAAGTCCCCTACTGGTGTCCAGTGTAGCCAAGTCCCCTACTGGCGTCCAGTGTAGCCAATTACCCTACTGGTGTCCAATGTAGCCAAGTCCCCTACTGGTGTCTAATGTAGCCAAGGACCCTACTGCTGTCAAGTGTAGCCAAGGCCCCTACTAGTGTCCAGTGTTGTCAAGTCCCCTACTGATGTCCAATGTAGTTAAGGCCCCTACTGGTGTCCAGTGTAGCCAAGTCCCCTACTGGTGTCTAATGTAGCCAAGAACCCTACTGGTGTCCAGTGTAGCCAAGAACCCTACTGTTGTCCAATGTAGCCAAGGCCCTACTGGTGTCCAGTGTTGTCAAGGCCCCTACTGGTGTCAAGTGTAGCCAAGTCCCCTACTGGTGTCCATTGTAGCCAAGTCCCCTACTGGTGTCTAATGTAGCCAAGGCCCCTACTGGTGTCCAATGTAGCCAAGGTCCCTTCTGGTGTCCAGTGTAGCCAAGTCCCCTACTGGCGTCCAGTGTAGCTAAGTCCCCTTCTGGTGTCTAATGTAGCCAAGGACCCTACTGCTGTCAAGTGTAGCCAAGGCCCCTACTGGTGTCCAGTGTTGTCAAGTCCCCTACTGATGTCCAATGTAGTCAAGGCCCCTACTGGTGTCCAGTGTAGCCAAGTCCCCTACTGGTGTCTAATGTAGCCAAGGACCCTACTGGCGTCCAGTGTAGCCTTGTCCCCTACTGGTGTCTAATGTAGCCAAGAACCCTACTGGTGTCCAGTGTAGCCAAGAACCCTACTGTTGTCCAATGTAGCCAAGGCCCTACTGGTGTCCAGTGTTGTCAAGGCCCCTACTGGTGTCAAGTGTAGCCAAGTCCCCTACTGGTGTCCATTGTAGCCAAGTCCCCTACTGGTGTCTAATGTAGCCAAGGCCCCTACTGGTTCCAATGTAGCCAAGGTCCCTTCTGGTGTCCAGTGTAGCCAAGTCCCCTACTGGCGTCCAGTGTAGCTAAGTCACCTTCTGGTGTCTAATGTAGCCAAGGCCCCTACTGGTGTCCAGTGTAGCCAAGGCCCCTACTGATGTCCAGTGTAGCCAAGTCCCCTACTGGTGTCTAATGTAGCCAAGGACCCTACTGACGTCCAGTGTAGCCAAGTCCCCTACTGATGTCCAATGTAGCCAAGGTCCCTTCTGGTGTCCAGTGTAGCCAAGGACTCACTGGTGTCCAATGTAGCCAAGGACCATACTGGTGTCCAGTGTAGCCAAGGATCCTACTGGTGTCCAGTGTAGCCAAGGACCCTACTGGTGTCCAGTGTAGCCAAGGCCCCTACTGGTGTTCAGTGTAGCCAAGGCCCCTACTGATGTCCAGTGTAGCCAAGTCCCCTACTGGTGTCTAATGTAGCTAAGTCCCCTTCTGGTGTCTAATGTAGCCAAGGCCCCTACTGGTGTCCAGTGTAGCCAAGGCCCCTACTGGTGTCCAGTGTAGCCAAGAACCCTACTGGTGTCCAGTGTAGCCAAGTCCCCTACTGGTGTCTAATGTAGCCAAGTCCCCTACTGGTGTCCAGTGTAGCCAAGGCCCCTACTGGTGTCCAATGTAGCCAAGGCCCATACTGGGGTCCAGTGTAGCCAAGGTCCCTACTGGTGTCCAATGTAGCCAAGGCCCATACTGTTGTCCAGTGTAGCCAAGGACCCTACTGGTGTCTAGTGTAGCCAAGGCCCCTACTGGTGTCCAGTGTTGTCAAGGACCCTACTGTTGTCCAGTGTAGCCATGGCTTCTACTGGTGTCCAGTGTTGTCAAGGCCCCTACTGGCGTCAAGTGTAGCCAATGACCCTACTGGTGTTCAATGTAGCCAAGGTCCCTACTGGTGTCCAGTGTAGCCAAGTCCCCTACTGGCGTCCAGTGTAGCCAATGACCCTACTGGTGTCCAATGTAGCCAAGTCCCCTACTGGTGTCCAGTGTAGCCAAGTCCCCTACTGGTGTCTAATGTAGCCAAGGACCCTACTGGCGTCCAGTGTAGCCTTGTCCCCTACTGGTGTCTAATGTAGCCAAGAACCCTACTGGTGTCCAGTGTAGCCAAGAACCCTACTGTTGTCCAATGTAGCCAAGGCCCTACTGGTGTCCAGTGTTGTCAAGGCCCCTACTGGTGTCAAGTGTAGCCAAGTCCCCTACTGGTGTCCATTGTAGCCAAGTCCCCTACTGGTGTCTAATGTAGCCAAGGCCCCTACTGGTGTCCAATGTAGCCAAGGTCCCTTCTGGTGTCCAGTGTAGCCAAGTCCCCTACTGGCGTCCAGTGTAGCTAAGTCCCCTTCTGGTGTCTAATGTAGCCAAGGCCCCTACTGGTGTCCAGTGTAGCCAAGGCCCCTACTGGTGTCCAGTGTAGCTAAGTCCCCTTCTGGTGTCTAATGTAGCCAAGGACCCTACTGACGTCCAGTGTAGCCAAGAACCCTACTGACGTCCAGTGTAGCCAAGTCCCCTACTGATGTCCAATGTAGCCAAGGCCCCTACTGGTGTCCAGTGTAGCCAAGGACTCACTGGTGTCCAATGTAGCCAAGGACCATACTGGTGTCCAGTGTAGCCAAGGATCCTACTGGTGTCCAGTGTAGCCAAGGACCCTACTGGTGTCCAGTGTAGCCAAGGCCCCTACTGGTGTTCAGTGTAGCCAAGGCCCCTACTGATGTCCAGTGTAGCAGAATATGGAATACCAATTGACTTTGTGCCTCAGTTTAAGAGATATTAACATGCCTGCTGACAATCTGGTGTGTTAATTTTACATGTAACACATCGGGTGGGAACTGTAATGGGGTTTACAGTAGACAATGTAGAAATGAAACAAAATTCACATAAACAAATTGAAATTCAGTGGTTGTTATACAACATTGTTAAAAATCAAACAAAAAAGTGCGATGATGAAAATTCAACTCTAAATCAACGTTGAGGTCACCGTTGTTGCTGTTTTATTTAGCACTGTTTAGTCATCTTGATTAATATAAGAACTCTTACTACTGCATTTGTTCAACACTGTGAACAATAAAAACGTAAAAAATGGAGCAAATGAAAACTATAATTTTAATTAATTTCTGAAAAGACGGATAATTCTTACCAATAGTAAAGAAAAAGTCAGTTCTACATACATATAGTATCAGCAGAAAGTCTAGAACGTAAAAACATGTTTGTGAAGAATCTTTGGAAGTACGAAGGGTTGTACATTGACGCCGGTATTGAGAAATTCAAGGAAGGTTTCCGTTATGATATAGGTCTCCCTGTAGTATCCATGATACTTGTATTCTTGATGCTGTGTGTCGGGTATTATGGACATAACAAAATAACAAAACGTTTAAACATATATTTTTATGTCCCGCCAACGAAAGTTGGGAAACATATAGGTTTTCGGCCAGTTCGTTCGTCCTTTAATCCGTCCGACCTCAGGTTTACGTTACTGGTAATATTCTGTGGGGCATTTCCAAATACTTCATGCTTGAGTGAACTTAGAAAAAAGAGGGGGGGGGGGGTGGTTCCCAATGTGTGCTAAGCGGGACATCAGAAACATGTTCTTGTTTAATGTTAAGTTCATACATGTTTTTACTGTATCATAAGACTACGATTCTCAAGCCATTAACGTATGCCACACGGTTATGAGGACCTATGCATATAATCAAAGACTGAATTACCTATGATTAAACAGAAGCAACACTATTCAGCCCCAAAACTAATCATTGTAGAGAGTGATAACTTAAATTACATAAGAGTTATATTTTCAATTTATTTTGTGAATGGCCTTCTTCAGTGTCAAGGGTTAAAATTATAACATTGTACAATCTTCATTTGTATCGTTGCATACTCCTCTAGACTTATATAATAATAATTTTTTGTTTATGCTGCATGGTCATGTTGGCGATTCGATACTTAGTAAGTGTTCTGGTTGGTAGCTTTCTTGATTGATTGATTAATGGTGTTTAACGCCCGAGCAGCATTATTTCAGCTATATTCAGGCGATGAACATGAAATGGATGATAAAATGAACATGAAATGATGATGAATGAAAATGGGATGGGACACAAGGAAAAATAGGGGTACGGATTTTAGATTGCCACTGGCAAATGGGAGGATGGATAAGGTCGGGCAATTCAGCCTCCTGTAGCGGGATCGAAATCCCTACTCATAGCGAATACTACAGCAGCGTTCTTTAACGTGCGAGGAACGTGGCATTTTTCCCAACACGGTGCACTAATATAGTTTGCGGTCAGGTTTTCCGTATTATGGCCTGACAACCCCAGCTTGCCAGGGGTACCCCATTCAACCACCTGGGGCACACATCCCAGTCGGTCTTCAGGCAAACCGACCTGACACGCCGGTCAGGGTACTGGGCGCTATTTAGTCGCCTTTGACGACAAGCTAGCGCGACTGCGGTCTATTCTTTTGGCCACCCGGATCCCGCACGGGGCGGTAGCTTTCTTGAGGCTCTTTATATATATATGTATATATATTTGTATCGTTGCATAATTCTCTAGACTTATATATTATTTTTTCGTGTATGCTGCATCGTCATGTTGGCGATCCGATACTTAGTAAGTGTATTGGTTGGTAGCTTCCTGTAGACTATATATATATATAGATGTTACTATTTTATAGTAGAAACATCTTTATATTTGTATCGTTGCATAATTCTCTAGACTTATATATATATATTCGTTTAAAAATATGTACAACAACATCTAGATACATAATTAAAGCGAAAACAATGTTTTACACTTTAAAAAATTTTTTAAAGTGTAAAACATTGTTTTCGCTTTAATTATGTATCTAGATGTTGTTGTACATATTTTTAAACGAATATATTATTATTTTAGTCTGTACAGCATCGTTATCTACCGTAACGATCCAACATCCCGTACGAACAATTGTTGACTATTTCTTTAGACGAATTATATATATATATATATATATATATGTCTAGAGAATTATGCAACGATACAAATTTAAAGATGTTTCTACTAAAAAATGATTCTATTAATAAATATGACAAAATTTTATATATATATATACACACCGAAGTATTGTGACAACCATTTAATATATCTATTTTAGTAGACGTATACATGTATATTTGAAATTAACCCTGTATTTTTGATGCTTCAGAAATCCGCTTGATATATATATAGTTGTCACAAGACATTTGTATATATATCCTAAAGTTCAGTTCCTAAAGTGGTCAGCATTTTACAATTCCGACTGCATCAAAATAGGAAATAAAAATAGATTTTTCATCATTTATATGAAGTAACAAATCAAACTGCCATAGTTTCATAAAGTTGATTATATTTATCTGCCACAAAGTTTTATGTTAACTCAGACAAACTTTGTAGGAAACCACCAAATACTTAGTCTGGAACATGTCGAATTGTGCCCGAGCTTCTGTTTACTTCTGGCTCCTGTGTTCATGATGTCCTATAGTGATCACATTTATAATAAGATGCTTATTGTTCCTGTGGCAACAGGTATCTTTAGCTGCCATCAAAATTACAGATTAAAATATTGTAAGAGGAAATCATGAATTCTGGGATTTTATTGTCCAAGATAATCATGATTACTATGGGATTTTATTGTTAGAGATAATCATGATTACTCTGTGGGATTTTATTGTTAGAGATAATCATGATTACTCTGAGATTTTATTGTTATAGATAATAATGATTACTCTGGGATTTTATTGTAGGAGATAATCATTACGGTGGGATTTTATTGTAGGATATAATCATGATTACACTGGAATTTTATTGTTATAGATAATCATGATTACACTGGGATTTTATTCTTCAAGATACTGATTACTCTGGGATTTTATTGTTAGAGGTAATCATGATTACTCTGGGATTTATTGTTAGAGATAATCATGATACTATGGGATTTTATTGTTAGAGATAATCATTACTCTTTGGTATTTTATTGTTGGAGATAATCATGATTACTCTGGGATTTTATTGGTAGAGATAATCATGGTTACACTGAGATTTTATTGTTAGAGATAATCATGATTACTCTGGGATTATATTGTTAGAGATAATCATGATTACTCTGGGATTATATTGTTAGACAATCATGATTACACTGGGATTTTATTGTTAGAGATAATCATGATTACACGGGGATTTTATTGTTAGAGATAATCATGATTACACGGGGATTTTATTGTTAGAGATAATCATGATTACACGGGGATTTTATTGTTAGAGATAATCATGAGTACTCTGGGATTTTATTGGTAGAGATAATCATGATTACACTGGGATTTTGTTGTTAGAGATAATCATGATTACTCTGGGATTTTATTGAAGGAGATAATAATGATTACTTTGGGGTTATATTGTAGGGGATAATCATGATTGCCCTATGGGATTTTATTTATAAACATTTTCAAAGTTTTTTGTTGTTGATTTAATGCCTTTTTATCAATTTTCAAACCTGGTATCCAGTTTTTATTGTGGCAGAAAGCCATAGTACCCTGTGAAAACCTCTGACCTGTGGTAGGAAAAGTAGGGTTCTACAGGATGGTATATACAAGCAGTGGTAGCACTATTGAACATCATAACATTGTACTGGGTAAATAATGCAAAATATATACTGCTGTAGTGGCCATCTAGGCACCAAAATTTTGTAATAGATTAAGGTGGTATGACAGCAGCCAGACACGCTGAGAACATGGCATCAGCATAGTAGAACAAACCAATATATAAATGATTTATTGTTCGAAACAAGTTTTGATCTTCAACAAACAAAAACATTTATTTACAATAATTGCGACATTTAGACTTGCACAGCGACAAAAAACAAAGAAAAAACTTTGTATATGATCTTTTATTGTAATAGTAATCTTAAAACATCACAAGAAACTGTGTATTCAATTTCAACTTGATCTGAAAAACTGCTTATCTTTTTTCAATCAAAACAAGGACCAAATTTCCTTCGAAATGTAATTATGTTTATAGATGTTATATTTATTTATGTTTCACTGTATATTATGATATGTACATTGTTTCACAAAGGGAGATAATTATTTTATTAATTCCTTTTCATAACTTTTCCAAAATTTACTTTGGAGACCAATACACATACTTTATAAAAATAAACATAAACAACACATGGAAAGTGTATTCGTTGTGTACATAAATTTGTCTATAAAGTTACACAATATTATGAAGGATTATTTACATCGTTATATGTGTCTAATGTTAACTACCGGTATTCCTAATGCAATAAAACCAATATTGTTGACCTATTCAAAAAATAATAACATGTTTATTTTTTCAAGTTTATGTTATCATTATTATTATTATTGTTATTAACAGCAAAATAATGAAATGCTAGGCTCTGAATCAAGCCATGATTAAAATTAAACATGAGGTGAAATAAATCTAAGGGAGAGAACTTAGAATATTATACTTGTAGAACAGTCTCTGGAACTTGATTGAAGGTCCATATAATATGTTCATCAATAATAACTAAAATTTAAAAAGAAACTTAATTAGTGTCGATGTAGCAACATTTTCTTACAACAGATTATAATTGTTTAATGTATATTACAGAATACAAAAAAATAGATAACAGAAAAAAATTTCCAACTTGAATTCAATTAAGATTTGATGTTAGTTATCACTATGCTTTAATAGAATAATTTATTGAAATAAAGTGAATTTATTCTTAAAAAAAAAACAACCATACACAGTGCAGGAAATTTACTAGCCAATCTAAAATAAAACCAAATAAAGGTAAGGAACAGATGAATTTCTGGAAAAAGTAAAATTTTGGTGGCTTGAACTACATATAGCTTAAATTGTTTTTTCCAACCCCTTTGAGTTTAAGTATACTCTATTATCTATACATCCATCAAAAATAAAAGTGTAAGCCTTAATAATAAAAATAAAATTAACAATACAACAGCCACCATTAACATAATAGAATTGTTATTTGCATATTACAGTTCTAAACAATATATGGTTGTCCATCAGACTACCTAGACAAACGAAAATGTGCAGCTTTTTTATTTAGGCTTCATTGAAGTTAAAAAAACACAAGTGTATCAATTTAAAAAAACCAGAAATGGGAAGGGTTGAATTGGAAGGTAAAATCAGAAGCAATCAAATGTACAAATATTTATTCAAAATTTCAAACTGTAAGAGTTTTTTTGGATAATGAAAAATGGACAAAAATACAGATTTTATTACAATTAAAACTCGATGATTTTGGATATTGTCAGTCTGTCAAAAACTTGGAAGTCGCCTATCAGACGAGTGGGACACAACTTTTGGTTATCCAAGTTAAATCTAGGTCGGTACTGACGACCAGATGATTGTGAAATTTGAATACTGATATTACTAATGAATAAGATAATGAACAAAAAATGTCCACCCCTAGCATGTACTATCAGATAGTTATATCTGTTGTCCTTTACGATACATAACTCAAAATATATATAATACAGCAAACAAACTAGATATTAATGTAAACATGTCATAATTTGTGCCAAAAAGTAACAAATATAACAATTTTGTCGTGGAATTGAACCTTTCTGCTTTTATAAATTATTCACATCTTGTTCTGATGAAAAAATGCACAACTTTAACAACAAAAGAAAGATTTTTGTGCATGTATTCTGTAACAGATACTAGTACAGGGCACATGTACATAAACAATAGATATGATACCACACCAAATAAACATTTCTAAAAATGAAATGTATTTATAAGTGAAAAGACTGAAGGCTGAAAGGTAATTTCATCATCATAAACAAGTGCATAGTCAGTAGACAAACTTGACTCAGTATTGAGCAACTTGAACATGTCAACTCTTTACATTCTGTCAGTTTTCTAAAACATAGGTTCTGCTAAGTATCTTTAACATAACAAAACACACTTTTAGTAAAACAAGTGTGGACACAGAAAAATGTCTCGCCTGCATTCAGCATCAGTAACGAAAATAAATTTCGTCATAAGCATTACGTAAATAGCATTAAATATCAGCAGCTGCCTGTATACCAAATATTGTCACCATACCATGCATAGTTACAGAGGAACTGTCCTAATACAAAAACTTTAACGTAGTCGCTGGACTGTGAAATTGAGGTCAAGGTCAGGTGACACCTACCAGACAGTCATGTACTATTTATCAGCAACTTATATAACAAATATTGTCATCCTAACATGCATGGTTACAGGGGAACAGCCGTAACCCAAAAAACTTCAACATAGTCGCTTGACCGTGAAATTGAGGTCAAGTTCAGGTGACACCTACCAGACAGTCATGTACTAGTCATCAGCAACCTATATACCAAATATTGTCATCCTGCCATGCGTGGTAACAGAGTAACTGCCGTAACCCAAAAACTTTAACGTAGTCACTGGACCGTGAAATTGAGGTCAAGGTCAGGTGACACCTACCAGACAGTCATGTACTAGTCATCAGCAACCTATATACCAAATATTGTCATCCTACCATGCGTGGTTACAGAGGAACTGTCGTAACCCAAAAACTTTAACGTAGTCGCTGGACCGTGAAATTGAGGTCAAGGTCAGGTGACACCTACCAGACAGTCATGTACTAGTCATCAGCAACCTATATACCAAATATTGTCATCCTACCATGCGTGGTTACAGAGGAACTGTCGTAACCCAAAAACTTTAACGTAGTCGCTGGACCGTGAAATTGAGGTCAAGGTCAGGTGACACCTACCAGACAGTCATGTACTAGTCATCAGCAACCTATATACCAAATATTGTCATCCTACCATGCGTGGTTACAGAGGAACTGTCGTAACCCAAAAACTTTAACGTAGTCGCTGGACCGTGAAATTGAGGTCAAGGTCAGGTGACACCTACCAGACAGTCATGTACTAGTCATCAGCAACCTATACACCAAATATTGTCATCCTACCATGCGTAGTTACAGAGGAACAGTCGTAACCCAAAAACTTTAACGTAGTCGCTGGACCGTGAAATTGAGGTCAAGGTCAGGTGACACCTACCAGACAGTCATGTACTAGTCATCAGCAACCTATACACCAAATATTGTCATCCTACCATGCGTAGTTACAGAGGAACAGTCGTAACCCAAAAACTTTAACGTAGTCGCTGGACCGTGAAATTGAGGTCAAGGTCAGGTGACAGGTGATTGACTGGCAAGGACTCATCATAAGCTACCTCTGGACCAAGGGCTTCGGCTTACAAATATATGAAGCAAGATGTCAAGTGTTTACGCCGCCGCCGGATTCCCATACATATGTCTCGCCTCCAGCGACTTTCGTCGCAGGCGAGACAAAAACTTGTCAACATAAAGCAAAAGGGAACACAACTTGAACAAATGGAATTTCTACAATACATTACAGAATGAATGTTTTAACTTGCATTAAAGAGAAACAAACAGTTTGTGTTGCTTTTTATGGCACGAAGACTAGAATTACAATATTTGACATATGATGTATACAACAGTTTGTTAGTAATGTTTTAAGCCCTGAATTGTTGCATTCTATAATGAAATATAATTTTTAATTAAAGCAAATAGGTAGTAAAAAAGATGTGTTTTGTAAACAAATTAAAAAAAACCAACTATAGTTTTGCCAGTACCAAATGTTGATTTAAGGAGATGAAATAGGTTACAACTCAAAAAACAAAAGTTTTTATTTTAGCATTTTCATAATTGTTTTGTTAAAAAGTCCCCAAAAAAATGGCTGCTTTATGAAAAACACATTCAATAAACTTAAAAATATATACTGCTGAACAAGTTCTGTTTAATACTGAGTCAACTTTAAATACAATGTGACATTTAAATAAAGAAACTAGAAAGCAGAACATTTTAAATAAAAACAGATCATAAAAGATCTCAACCAAAAATCTGTTCACCATTTGTACATTCTAAACAATCACACAAGTCAAATGAAACTAGACAAAGTCGATCTAGCGATCGCTGATACCCCCGCTTTTGTGAAAATTTCTCTAACGTTTTTTGTGGACTGCGACCTTGAAATTTGATGGATTTCCCCCAAAATCAAAAGGCTTTTTACCAACCTGATATATAACAATATCCCAAAGTTTCATTCAAATCGGATGCAAACTTTTTGAGTTATTGTCCGGAAACAACTTTTATGTTAAAATTTCTAACGTTTTTCGTGGACTGTGACCTTGAAATTTGACGGATTTCCCCCAAAATCGATAGGCTTCTTACCAACCTGATATATGACAATATCCCAAAGTTTCATTCAAATCGGATGTAAACTTTTTGAGTTATTGTCCGGAAACAACTTTTTTGTTAAAATTTCTAACGTTTTTCGTGGACTGTGACCTTGAAATTTGACTGATTTCCCCCAAAATCGATAGGCTTCTTACCAACCTGATATATAACAATATCTCAAAGTTTCATTCAAATCGGATGCAAACTTTTTGAGTTATTGTCCGGAAACAACTTTTATGTTAAAATTTTTAACGTTTTTCGTGGACTGTGACCTTGAAATTTGACGGATTTCCCCCAAAATCGATAGGCTTCTTACCAACCTGATATATGACAATATCCCAAAGTTTCATTCAAATCGGATGTAAACTTTTTGAGTTATTGTCCGGAAACAACTTTTTTGTTAAAATTTCTAACGTTTTTCGTGGACTGTGACCTTGAAATTTGACGGATTTCCCCCAAAATCGATAGGCTTCTTACCAACCTGATATATAACAATATCCCAAAGTTTCATTCAAATCGGATGTAAACTTTTTGAATTATCATCCGGAAACCAAATGTGGACGGACGAACGGACGGACGGACGGACGGACGGACAGACGGACGGACGGACGGACGGACGGACGGACGGACATGAGGACCACTATATACCCCCGACTCTGTCGAGCGGGGGTATAATAAAACACAATAAAGCATTCATACTTCCTCTGGCATCATTAGGTAAAAATATCACAACTCAAATGTCCAATGTACCCTAAAGAAGCTATACAACATTGACAAACCCTATGTATCCCTATATAACACTGGTAGATCTATGTTATACTTCTCCTTTGACAAACATTAGTCATACCTAAATATTTCTGGATTTAAGCTAGTTTCTTTAAAATCTAGCAGTTTAAACAATTCTTTTTTTTAAATGACATTTGTCATCTTTGGTTGGCAGGGACAGTTCCCTTAATTTGGTATAACAGATATTTTCATGCCAGATATGCTCTCTTAAGCATTGAGTGAATAGATTAAAAATAATGAACAAACAAACAACTTGTGTCAACTAAACTGTAACTGTATAATGTACAAATAGAGCCATAGGCCCTGCTTATACCAGCTGGATAATATTAATATTGAAAAACTAATCACATTAAAAAGTAAATTGAAGGATAAAAATATTACCAGTGTATTGCAGACTGTTTCTTTGTTTGAATGATGTTTT